>CAUJNA010003577.1:50000-285000 GCA_963377175.1 Effrenium voratum
TTGGGCGGGTGGACATTCGTTCAAAACGTAAACCTGCTCATCAGGCGGGACCACACGAGAGCCCTCAAACGCAAGAGACTTATCTCCTTGTTGCGCTCCTCTGCCTGTGGCAAAGCCTACCAGTGTGTTGGTCTTGCGTACGCAATGCATCATGGTGCTGTTTTAAGCCTGCTTACCGACGAGGTGGCGACCTGCAGCGGTGTCCCATCTGAGGGCCCGCGGAGGCGGCCCGGTGTACTTCTCAGTTGGTGAGCCCTCGTCACCGGATTGTGAGGATGTGTCGGAGCTTGCCTCCGAAGGTGCGAGCGGGGAGGGTGGGAATTGAGCCACTTGACTTGTACTTGAACTTGTTAGCCTAAGCGCGGGAACAGCAGTTGTGCGCTGTGCGGCTACGGAAGGCGCATGTGCCTGAGCCGATGCGATCGGGGGCGAAGCCCCTGATACCCCTACCTGGGCAACAACTAACATTGAGAGTTGATGAACCAGCTCAGTTAAGGAGGACATTTGTGCCTGGACGTCTCCAGGCCCCCTTACATCCTGAGTCCGAGCAACAGCCAGTGGTCCTTGTGGTTGTGCACGTGGATCACCATCCTGGCTTTGCACACGCTTGGCATCTGACTTGATGTCGGGCTGAGGGGGTCCGAAGGATTTTGTTTGGGAAACGAACAGGGGCACGGCGGTACCTTAGGGTCACTTGAGCTTCCCAATGCGCCTAGAGCTGCATCCTTATGGGAAAGCTGCTCACGTGTGGCATCACTAGGCCCTTGAACTTGGGGAGCCTGTGATCCAACCTGGAGGTCACGTCCAACCACGTTTTGCCCCGATAACCCGGGATCCGTAGGATTTTGACTTTCATGAATTTCATCCGGAGGGACCGAAAGATTTTGTGCCGTGGATGCGACAGCCCTTTCTAGGTCAGCAAGGCGATGCGACAACAAAAGGTTTTCACTACCTAATGCATCTATCATTTTACTTTGCTGGAGGATCTTCTGGCCCCGTGTGGAAATTTCCTGGATGGCCTCCTGTCTCAACCTTGACACTTCGGCTTCTGCGGCCGACCTTGTTGTTCTGCTTCACGCCTAGCACGTTCAACATGGCTTACGGCTTCCTGTCTTAACAGATAGACGTGGCCTTCAGCTTCCTGCCTCACCGCACAGCTTGTTCAGCTAGTGCGGTCTGTACACGAGCTCGTTCGACTGCTTGCTGGGCTTGGTGTGTCAGCGCCGTTGCCTGTTGCCATCCTGGGACCGATGCTGCGCGTTGAGCTGCAGCCCTAGGCGCTGGTGCAGGTGGTGACCTCAACGGTGGAGGTCGGATAGCCTTTCACGCACCGCGATCTGCAGCTGCCTGATCAATCACGCTTTGCGGAGGTGCTTTGACCGGGCTCTCCCTCTTTGCAAAGACGATTCTTTTGGCCTTTGCAGGAGGTGCCGATGAATCGCGTCCGGGGGAATGTTGTAAGTAGGGGTCGTCCGAGTGCGGTGGATGTGGAGCCCGTTGGGTTGGCCCCGGGGCTCCTTCTTACCGATGCTGCAAGATCCAAATCTCGGCGCTGACTCTTGTTGTGGGATAAGCACAGTTGGCCGGCGCGAGGATGAGAGGCCTGCCGCTCAAGGATGCACGTGCAGGCGGCGATGGGGAGCGTGGGCTCCGCGACCTTGACCTCGCTGCGCTTCCGGCCTTGAGCGGTGTCCTGGATCTCTGGCGCCTTGCTGATGCCTTCGGCACGGAGGCAGGTTGCTGCCTTACCGCAGGTGATCTCGTTCTTGATGAGGATCTCCGAACAGCTTCGTAAATCCCCCCGCCGACGGGGCGCTTGGAGCTGCAGCCTGATCTGTCGGCCCTGGTGCTGCTTGTGCTACCGCTGCGCTTGGAGCTGCAGCCTTGTCGGTAAACACTGTTGTCGTTGACGACGGACTTGACGCGGTGTCGGGTTGCGCTGGCTGAGCTGGTGGATTGGCCTGCCCTGCCGCGCCCAAAGAGCGCCAAAAGGTCCAGGACTGGCGATGGCAGCCATGACTCAGGGGTTGCTTGGGAGGGGCCCAGTCAAGACACGAAGTGACCCCTGGCGCTTGTTCAGGATTGCCACACCGACCACGTGACACGTGAAGGAGCACCCGCTACAGCTGACTCCAGTCGAATCAAGTTCTCACACAAAAACAACATGAGGGAATTGTCTAGCGGAACCCTTTGCAAAATTGTGTTGCAACCAGGCTGTTGTCATTCTCTCAGGCAATGCCTGGCCTTATTCTGCCTTTATTTTTGCCGTATTTCAAATATCTTCAAATGCGGTTGGGGGTTGCCCTTTACTTCCGGCTGTATTTTGGATTTATGTTGGCTTTATTTGCGCCTTATTTCAAAACTGGGGGTTGACCTAATTTGGGTCTTATGTTGGCTTGATTGCAAATCTTGATTTCTGTTTGACTTTAGGCAGGTGTTGGCCCTTACTTTGACACAGTTTGCACTTTTTGCGGGAAAGTGAGCGTCAAGAATGCTTGAATGGCGGTAAGCCACGCGCCAGCGTAATCCCAAGTATGTGCGTTCTGCTACCACGCGCAGGGTGCCAGGGAGTGGCGTTGGGCCACTTGAACGTTGGCAAGGTCCGAGTTGGGCTTACTTTAGCCCCAGTCAAAGTAACTTGGGGGGGGTAGTGTGGCAGGGAAGATTACGCACAATGCGCCGCCGCGCGCCGTCAAGAGCACAACGGCCCATCGTTGCACATGGACTGCAAATCCGAATCAAAAGCCGGCACAGGCGGGAGAAGCTAAGGGCTGTCAAGGCAGCTCCCGTATCTTGTGGTCCACAGCAACAGAAAACAGCGCTAGAGAAGATCGAATGTCAGTGAGGAAGAAGTAAATAGTAAGCAACTGCTGGTCAAATAAGCATAAAAAGAAGAAAGAACAATTAGAGACATATAAAAAGGTGCCTGGAAATGTAGCCTGTCCGTGAGAAGTCACTTGAGTAATAACTAACTGCTAAGCGTCTCTTCATTCATCACTTTATCTAGGCAGGCGATATTCTTATGAGAAAAAAATCACTTCCTTCGGTCACTTCTAGCGATAAACATGGCAGATATCGGAAATATTATTAGTGAAGATTCAATCGGATTTTACAACTAGTAGCTTGGGAGGCAAAAGGAAGCCCGTTAAAAAGAGAAGGTGAGAAATTAACCCCAACCAATATAAATTAGTTGGTATTCCCAAGGAGATTCTAGTATGGATGCAAATAGGTAGCCTTTCGTTAATACTACTCCGTCCTTCTCCAACAACTTTTAATTATTAATATCCTTTTCACTCTCACCTAAAACTCCAGAAGATTGCACATACCTAAGGAGAAGATAGAAAGTGAGTCAGAGATTTTGCAAGGACATTTTAATAGAACATAAGCAGAAAGAAGATAGAAACAAAAAAGTTCATGAATACAGACCAACAGCCTCTTCAGAGTCAAATAATCTATGGATATAATTTGCTTTTGTTCTTCATCATGCACTAGTATCTGCTCCCACACACGTGCGTACCTTGGATGAAGTAGTCACCTCCATGCCACTCTTCAGGCGGCTGAAAAAGCGATGCAGCCACCAAAGCCTTCGCTTTGCATCAATATCATCTGAAGCAGGATGCTGAAAAGTCCGGCGGCTGTCTCTCACTTCATCTTCTTGTTCTTTCCTTCCTTTTCTTCCCATCGCCTTCACCGCCGCTCACTGGTGATAATGACTACCATGATGATGGTCAAGGTGATGATGAGGACCACGAGGGTGATGATAAGGATGACGATGATGATGAAAACTAATCATCGCAGCATCCTCTACGTTACCAGCGCTGCCTCATAAGAGATGACGATGATCGCGAGGGATGCAAGGGTAGTGATAATAAGGGTGATGACAATATCAGTGTAGCATCCTTGCTCTGGTTGGGTCCTCGCCCAAGCCAGCAGACATAGTTCTGGCGAAACCCCCGCGCAGAAGCTCGACCTGTTGAACAACTCTTTGTCAAGACCTGCAGTCCCTCATGCGTCAGAACCCAGAAGCTGAGGGCTGGACAAGGTGCGCCAGAAAGCGGCTAAAGAGGCGCAGGCGCAGGTGGAGCTCAACAAGAAGAATTACTTCAGGAGCTTCGTCTAAATAGGGGCACCTGTTTTTTTGGGTTGAACCCCAGAAACTGGATGGAGAACCAACAACAGCTTGGGCGCTCCCAAAACACAGCCGGAGACGGTGTGGATTGAAAAACGATGCGCCTTGCATGAGTTTGGGATGGGTCTCGAGAGTGTATAATTTGGCCACCCTTCTGTAGGGAAGCAATTTGGGAGAACACACAGACCACGCTCTTGGGTTAAGATGTTACGGTTTGGGTTGTGTTTTGAAGGGGGTGGGGCTGGGGTGTTTGGACCTTGCCGCTCGGCAAATGAATTATTCGGACACCCTTCTGCAGGGCGTGTTCAGGCAAATCGTCATCAAGTATTAGTCTCTGCGCAAGAAAAAAATTATGCTACGCTCTGCAGAAGAGACAGGTGAGTTATACTAGATTGTAGCCTCTGCAGAAGCGGCGAGGTGTGCGCCCAAGGGTTACCAAGAAACAATGCCGCGAGCCTGGCGCAGCCTCATGAAGGCTTATTAACACACTATCATGGCTACTGTGCAGCGGGCGCAACCAACCAGCAACACCAGCAAGCTTCATTTCCAAACTGGGCAAGTCATCATAACAAACTCAGACAGCACACGAACCTCCTGCCGACGCCATGCCAGGCTACAAGCAAGATTTGGGCAACTACACTGTGCCTGACCACCTTGAAAGACCTTCCAGCAGCTTATTTGACCATTTGCTTCACTTGTGGTCAGTGGGTGAGATTTCTGGAAATAGCAAAGGCGGCTTATCTGGATGGCCTGCAACCCGTCCATCCACAAGCTGGCTTCCTCGGGCGCCTGGGGAACACAAACAAGCAACATACCTTCAAGCCTGGGTTTGCAGAAAAAGCGCCACTTCTCCTGCCACGGTGACTAGATCCATAGTTTGCAAGAGCCCTGGCACCGACAAGAATGAGGCGTCTGAATTTTATTTTTACAACGCAGCAACTGTGGCCTCTTCTTTGCAAAGAAGCCCCAGCCATTTCAATGCCATGATGAAGCCAGACCTTGTTGCGGACTTTTGGTCCAATATCAAAGCGGACGACTTTTGATGCTTGTGAAGGAGACCCCTTTGACCAAGCAGGATTTGCCAAACACCGTGGTCTTCTGGGTTCATGGGGGTGGCGTGGAGTATGTGGATGGAAGGTCACTCGCAGTGTGGTCGTTTGGCTCTGTTTTGAATTTGAGCCAGCGCGTCAATCCTCAACGCTTTGATTTCGCAGTTCCCAAAGATTGCACGCTTCCTGAATCAAATGACAAACTGCGGGAACACATCATTTCTGGCTTTATCAATTTGCAAAAGGGCGCGTTTGATGATGGCTCGCCAATTGCTGGGCAATGCAAATTTGTGATCTGGAACATTTTGGGGGACCAGGAGCATTACTGCAACTACCAAAAGCTTCCTTGCTGGAAGAAGCCACAGAGTTGGTGGGAATGCAACATGACTGGCCCAGAGCAAATGTCATCCCTTTCTGAGCACATACCAACGCACAGAATGAGAACTATACACGAGGAAACGCGGCCCATGCTATTTTCACAAGTCCTGGGGTTTCTCACTTTCACATTTGCCAAGATGCTATGTGCATTCTGTTTTGCAAGGGTGTTTTTTCGCACGCAATGGGCAACTCTTTGAAGCATTAGGCATACCATTGCAGATTTGCTGGATGCAGATCTATTCGAGAGGACGGCCGGGGTATGGAACAAAATCAAAGCCTTGCACACCCTCCATGCCACAGAAAGCAGGCTGCCAACCTTGAAGCCGTCTATGTTTATCTCCACTGACAAGCCCCGCCACAAAAGAAGGTCCTTTTTGAGAAGCAAGGCTGGGGAGCGCAAACCCTTGGTCCCAATTTTTGCGCAATTAACAATTGACCTCCACCGGGGCGACTCCACCTCAGACCTCTTGGTTGGCATCTTCACCAACATGAACGAGTTTTGCCAACTCCTGGATGCTGAGCAATGCTTTCCGCCAAAAGAAAAACTGCAACGAAGCGGTTCCCAAACTGGATGCTTTTCTCGGATGATTCCAGGAGCTGCAGAGGAATGACCATAAAGTCGGAAAGTTTCACAACGCCAAGCACATGGCTGCTTCAATGACATGGAGTAATCCAAGATACACGCGGCGCTTCAAAGCTGAAGACTACGTTGGAAGTGTGGCGCGGGTTGCTTGGAGTTGCAGTTTTGGCTGCCACCCTTTGCAACTCAGCAGGAAGGTTGCTCAGAATACCAGTTACTGATGCAAATCAGGTTCTGGAAGAACTATGGCTTGGAATGAAACCTTGCGCAAAGTAGCTGGAAAGGCTGGGCGTTAAAAAGAACATGCTGCTAGTCACTTCTGTAGTGAGCTCTTGGGAAACGTTGTGTCGCTTCGCGCCTGATAACACGCGCGCAGTGAGCAGCAAGCCATGACCCCTGCAGAAGGGGCGCCCAGGCCTGATCAATCGCTGGAAATATCGCTGCAACTAGCGCAAAAGATTGATCTTTACATGAGTCTTTTCAAGGGGGCATATTGATATTCAATAACATTCTCCTTCATGTTAAACATGCTCAAAACTCCCGAGATCAATACTGTTGCTACCTTACAATTTTTTTTGGGGGCATCTGGGGGGCGTGGGGGATACATGGTTCAAGCGCCGATTCCGTCAAAAAGTCCTGGGAAATCCCCCTGCCTCCTCTGACAAAATTGACCCATTTGACACGGAGGACTTTGCAGAGATAGGTTTGCTGCAAGAAGGTCTCAAGCTTCTGGCTCAGGCTATCAGACTTGCTGAGCTCAGGCCCGGCCGCTTCAAACTCATCCTTGCACTCCGCCTTGACCCCGTCCTCCGTGTCTTTTTTTCTGTGGGGCCGCTCCCAGAACCAGCTTTTCCTTCAGGCTGCAGGCCCCCGCCTTGTTGTCGTTGTTGCCATTGGCCTGGGTTTTGGGGGCACGCAAGGTGTTTTTGGTGTTGTTTTGGTGTTGTCGCGGGTGTTTTTGGTGTTGTTGCCATTGCCATTGCCCTTCTGCAGCTGGTTGTTGTTGCCATTGCCCCACGTGACCTTGGGGCCACACTTGGGCCTTGGTGTGGAGCACCCTCCTTGTAGTGGGTCACACAAACCGATCCTAAAACATAAGTGAAACCACTTCATGGTTTTGAAAAAACCGTTTTGCATTTGAGCAAATTAAAGTAACACGCAAAGCGCACCCGAACACTGGTGCCACATCAGTCCCAGGATCCTGCGGCACGACCCCAAAAGCTTCCAGCATAAGCAACCTCTCAAAGCCACCATGCCCTTGCCGGCCCATCCTTACTGCAGAGAACCCACAAGGAAATCATTGGCTAGCGGCTGCGAAGCGGGGTTTCCAACGCTGTGTAGTATGCTCATTTTTGGTTGGCTACGCAGACCCTTCCACAACGAGGAGTCAAAGATCAATCTTCTCTGCAGGAACCTTAAATGTAGAAGTTATCTATGAAACTGCGGAATATCAACACCCACCACCCTCAGAATCCGCAACGGAAAAATGTGGCCAACAGCATTTCGCTAGGGTGCCGTGCATCTTTACGAGTATGTCATCTTGCAGATGTTAAAACGAAGTCACAGCAAGCCAGCCCGCCCCCACAAGCTACAGCCGGACCTTCTTTTGGCCGCGCTTGTGTCAGTCCCTTCAAGTTCAAGTACATGCCTGTGTCTTTCAAGGCGAGTTGCCCGGAATATACCGCTTACGTTACTTCCAGCAAGAATCCTGCGCGCGCTTGGACGTATTTGCTGGACACTTTGTCTGTGCGGCAAAATTCGCTTTCTGCGAGCAAACATGGAGCACCGTCCATGAGCAAACATGTTGTCGCCAAGCCACGCAGCCCTGCGGACCGATCAATGCAGCCTACGGTCCCAGTGGCTGTGACCTTTCGATGAGACTCAGGCGCGGGCTTGCTTTCGGGCCCCAAATTCCAAAACTCCTTCGTGATGCTACTCTGCTGCTGCTTAACAATGAGTGCTCTGAAGCCTGGTTCAAACTGGCAGCCGAAACATGTCCGCATCTGCAAAATGATTGACTTCCTGCCCCTATCATGTCTCTGATCTTCAGAAATGCGCACGGCTACACGTGCGGTTTTCGCTCCGTAGACACAAATGAGGTGTTATGAAGGGTTTGTTGAGGTCTAAACAAGGTCACGCCGCCACTAACGGCGCGGAGAAATTCACAACCCTGGCAAACGCCTAATCAGGATTTCTGGACATGACATAACTACGGCATTGCTTCCTGCAAACAATCACGCAAGATTGTGCCGCCATTGGCAATTATGCAAGTACCGCCACCGCTCGGGATTCAGCCCGCCCTTCTTCTTAGCATGACACAAGATGGCAGCCGCCTCTGCACGTCTTTCCAACCTTTCAAAAATCCCGAGGCAAAACAACATTGTTTGGCAAACTGCAGCGAACTATGGCTCACAGAATTGAAGTGTACGTCGTAGTCTTGGAGCCTTCGGCGGGCCAGTCGTAACCAGCAAGATTCGATGACACACGCTAGGGCATATAAGGTCCAAATTCTGCCCGCGTGATACAAAGGAAGGTTTTCCGGGACTAACCTTGTGACTAAACCACACGATGGCAGGCATCCGAGCAACTTGTGCTCTGTACGTTCTTACCCCGCCCCACCCCACCCCACCCCACCCCACCCCGCCCCACCCCACCCCACCAATGTCATCAAGGCGACCAGAACAGCGGGAAACGCGGTGGGACGTGTTCGTATAAAAATGTGCGAAACGCCCCGCGCCGTTAGTGGCGGCGTGAGCAATAAGGATGTTGCTCAAACATTAACTACAAACTTGTCGCGCACGAGCTGCCTATACGACTTCTACTGGACAATTGCATCCTCGACAAAACTGGCTGAACAGCCCCCAGACCACCCCGCAAGCCCTTGCAGAACATTGTGGAACCCTGGCGGAACCTGGTGGAACCCTGCCTCAAACCACCCGGACCACCCCGCAGCCCTCGCAGATGGTGGATCCGGTGGAACCCTGGTGGAACTGAATCTTATTGCAACCGCCGGGCCGGAGCCTATCTGGGCTGAGACCCCAATGCTTTCAGCTGTGGGGGAATAAGCCCTTATTAAGCCTTTCTTTGCCCTTATTTGCTCGACGAAAAAACGTGCAAAAATGGTACGTGCAACGTGGGCTTGAACCCCTACTATTTTGGGGGGACATCGGGGGGGGACATGGGGCATACATGATTGGTTGCCCCTACATCCATTTCCATTGGCAGTAAGAGTCAAGCAAGGTAGTTAAGGGCTGCCTCTTTTGCTGCCTCCATGCGTGCGTCGCGCTTGGAACCCAGCTCGGCATCCATGGAGCGTTCCATTACGGGAAGAAACGCAAACACCCAAGGCCGAGACGGAGGGTAACCGGACAACCAAGGGTCAGTCTAACGGTACACGCAGCAGCCAAGGGACTTGGCCCTAAGACATCCCTGTTCCACCAGCTTGCCCTTGTCCCGTTGAATTGCATTACACTTGCGCCGCGCTCATGAACATGCGCCTGAACATCATGTCCACATCCATGTGCGCACAGACTCACATCATATCTCCAATGGAGCAACGCGCAGACAATGTTGCCGAAAGACTCGCCGGCGCCGTCAACTCTAACACAGGGAAGCTCGTCATAAAAAAAACCCACCCGAGCAAGTGTGTCAAGCGGGTCTGAGGTAAGGTTTTACCAGGGTTCCACCATCTGCAAGGGCTGCGGGGTGGTCGGGGTGGTTTGAGGCAAGGTTGAAAAAGGGGTTCCAGCAAGGTTCCACCAGGGTTCCACCAGGTTCTGCGAGGGCCGCGGGGTGGTCTGGGGTGGTTTGAGGTGAGGTTCCACGAAGGTTCCACCACCAGGTTCCACCACATTCTGCGAGGGCTGCGGGGTGGTCCGTGGTTGAGGTAAGGTTTTATGAGGGTTCCACAAGGGTCTTACCAGGGTTCCACCAGGGTTTCCACAACGTGAACTTTTTCGAAGTTGTTGCAGGACCTCACATTCACCCCACTTCAATTTCGGTGAGTAGGACTTTTCAGAACATCTAGCACTTTTAATCAGATACTTTTCAGTTGGAAGCATCCCACTTTACACGCCGCCGCTGCCATTTATTTTTCACTTGCTTTGCATTCGCACTTGTGACTGATGATGGTATTTCAATTCAATCCGGAGAGAGCAAGGACTTGGGCCCTTAGCCACTGTTCCTTGGACTTGCACTTCGGCATTGCAGCATGCAATGGCCGACTTTGACAAGAACAGTCCAGAGACCTACTTTCCAACAGCATCGCCGACGTGCATCACTTTTTCAGACTATCAGCGTTGGATTGACCCTCAGACTTTGACCATTGGAGCAGGGACTTCAACTGGAGCAGATTGTGCGTTCTGGTCAGGACTTTTAGCAGCTTGCGTAAGATGAGGTTCCACGATGGAGCCGAGGCGACTTTGATCCCTGGGCGAGAGCACCTGGACTTTCCTGCAGTTTGAGCTTGGGTACTTTTCTGCAGTCTGTGTCACTTTGCTTCACCCCAAGCTACTTCCACCAGGGGAGGGGGAACTTTTTGCCAGAAGGATTCTGCAACTTCATGCTGTGGATCACTTTGCCGCTTTCTTTGTGGAATCACATCATGGGTAGACTTCGACGCACGGGCACTCTGACTTTCACTGCATCAGAAACTCAGTGGACGGGTTCATTTCTGAGCTTTGTCATGTCGCCACGTTCAGCAATTTTGTTCTATTTCCCCAGATCAAGGAGAACTTCATTACTGTGGGGATCAGGCCGTCAAAGCAAGACTTTGCTACTTTTCTGAAATAGGTACTATTTGGACTTCTTCTACTTGATGAAGGGTGGCACTTTTTCGACCTCTGACCCAGTGACGCTTCAGTCAACCACTTTGACCAATGCAAAGAACGATTTTCCAATTGAGCGAGCTGTGAACCAGCGAGAAGTAGAACTTCGCAGGTCAGACTTGTGGGGAAATCTCACGCGCATCCACATTCACCCTTTGTGGCGCGAGCATGTGGGTAAACTTTCAAATGAGCTCACCATGCCATTGGATTTTTTGCAAGGGCGTGCTAGGCCCAAACTTTGAACACCTTTCATGTGAGACGAGCTTCACACTTTGGTTGAAGCCAACATAGAATGCTTTCTCACTGGCTTAAAATCTTAAAATCTTAGTGGCTGCAAATATTATATTAAGCGATGGCTTCAAATCGTGCAAACTCAAAGGCTTACAATCCAAAAGCCTGCGTGCATTATTAACATCTAACCACCGTATTGGCCGACCACCTTGGAATAGAGACCGTTCATTTGAGCCTCTGCGCTGCCCAAAGGGAAAATTCCCAAGGCGCAATTCCAATGAGGAACTCACAACTCCAGTGGGACAGCTCCAATGGGAAAACCTCGGGGTGAGAATTCGAGTGGGTGAGTTTTAATTGGCAAATTCCAACGGGAAATTTCAATGGGACAATTCCAATGGGATGGTTCCAATTAGGAATTATTCCAATGGGATGGTTCCAATTGGGAATTAAAATCCAGTGGGAGAATTTGGCCGAAAAAATCCCATGGGGGAAATCGGAAATTTGTCCAAGGGGAATCCCAATGAAAGAACTTGAAGAACTCCACTGGGAAACTTCCAATTGGAGACTTTAAATGTGACAATTCCAACGGGACAATTCCAAAGGGCCAAGAGAGAAATTCCAAAGCGAAACTTCCAATGGAAAGGGAGACCTCCAATGGGATAACTCCAACAGAATACTTTTCTAATTGGAAAATACATCGGAAATTTCTAGCGCGGCAACTCCAAAGAGACGCGTGTAAGCAAGCAGGCTGTAACGTTCATCAGACTGTGGATGGATTAAGTACTGAGTACTTTCCATCGGCGCCAGAGATTAGACTGTTGTATCCAAGGGGGCGTGTCAGATGTACACTTTTTCTCCATGACATAGGCATGATATGACTGCCATTTTGGTGGCTCAAGCTGGCACAAGGGAAAAAGGTTCCGCACCACTTCACAGACTTCGGTTTTGTGTTTGGTGAGACTTTAGAGCCCCTTGCCTTGCGAGCTTAATGGGTGGGAATAAGGCCTTATTAAGCCCTTCTTTGCCTTATTTACCCGACGAAACAACGTGCAAAAATGGTACGGTGCTTGCCTGAGGCAGTCGAATTTGGTGACTTGTTGGAGGCAAACCGCCACAAACTTGAAACCATGCGGCGAGCCTTGAGGAAGTTTGCTTGGCAAGTAGTTTGAGGAAATCCAACATGGGCTTGAACCCTTGCAATTTTGGGGGGGACATCGGGGGGGACAGTGGGCACTGCATGATTGGTTGGCCCCTCCTCCCTTTCCCTTGGCAGTGAGAGCCAAGCGAGGTAGTCAAGGGCTGCCTCGTTTGCTGCCTCCATGCGTGCGTCGCGCTTGGAATCCAGCCCGGCGAGCGTTCGATTGCGGGAAGAAAAACAAACACCCAAGGCCAAGACGGAGGGTAACCGAAGGGTCAAGTGAGTTCCCAAGCAGTAAATGACAACCGAGAATCAGCAGCAGCAGCAGCCAAGGGACTTGGCCCTAAGACACCCCTGCTCCACCAAACAAGTTTGGCCAGCATGAGAAGTATAAGATCGCAAGGCAAGCTGAAGACTTCTAACGACTCTAAAGTCTCACCAAACACAAACCGAAGTCTGTGAAGTGGCGCGGAACCTTTTTCCTTTGCGCCAGCTTGAGCCACCAAAGTGGCAGTCATATCATGCCTATGTCATGGGGGAAAAGTGTACATCTGACACGCCCCCTTGGATACAAAAGTCTGCACACACAAAGCGGCAAATGTTTGATCTGCAAAAATTGTTTTCCTCGAGGTAAAGTCTTGCAAAGGGCCAAGAAAGTCAGACTACAGAGAAGGTTGTGTCGGCATCTACGTGAAGTCGATGCGTGGCGCCACTCAAAGTGTGAGCCTTTAAACACGCGAATCTCTGGCGCCGATGGAAACCAGTCTGATGAAAAGCATTCTACAAAAAATCCAATGGCATGGTGGGCTCGTTTGAAAGTTTACCCACATGCTCGCGCCACAAAGGGTGAATGTGGATGTGCGTGAGATTTCCCCACAAGTCTGACCTGCGAAGTTCTACTTCTCGCTGGTTCACAGCTCGCTCAATTGGAAAATCGTTCTTTGCATTGGTCAAAGTGGTTGACTGAAGCGTCACTGGGTCAGAGGTCGAAAAAGTGTCACCCTTCATCAAGTAGAAGAAGTCCAAATAGTACCTATTTCAGAAAAGTAGCAAAGTCTTGCTTTGACGGCCTGATCCCCACAGTAATGAAGTTCTCCTTGATCTGGGGAAATAGAACAAAATGGCTGAACGTGGCGACATGACAAAGCTCAGAAATGAACCCGTCCACTGAGTTTCTGATGCAGTGAAAGTCAGAGTGCCCGTGCGTCGAAGTCTACCCATAATGTGATTCCACAAAGAAAGGAATTCGGCAAAGTGATCCACAGCGTGAAATTCAGAATCCTTCTGGCAAAAAGTCCCCCCTCCCCTGGTGGAAGTAGCTTGGGGTGAAGCAAAGTGACACAGACTGCAGAAAAGTACTCAACTCAAACTGCAGGAAAGTCCATGGGTGCTCCGCCTTGGCTCCAGCGTGGAACCTCATCTTACGCAAGCTGCTAAAAGTCCTGACCAGAACGCACAATCTGCTCCAGTTGAAGTCCCTGCTCCAATGGTCAAAGTCTGAGGGAAAAAGTGATGCACGTCGGCGATGCCGTTGGAAAGTATGTCTCCTGGACTGTTCTTGTCAAAGTCGGCCATTGCCTGCTGCAATGCCGAAGTGCAAGTCCAAGACAAAGTGGCTAAGGGCCCAAGTCCTTGCTCTCTCCGGATTGAATTGAAATACCATCATCAGTCACAAGTGCGAATGCAAAGCGAGTGAAAAATAAATGGCAGCGGCGGCGTGTAAAGTGGGATGCTTCCAACTGAAAAGTATCTGATTGAAAGCGCTAGACGTTCTGACAAGTCCTACTCACCCAAGTTGAAATGGGGTGAATGTGAGGTCCTGCAACAACTTCCAAAAAGTTCACATCGTGCAAACCCCGAAAGCGCAGATGCAAGTGCTTCTCTAAAGTGTCTTTGCCGATGTTCTTGGCCGGAAGTAACCAACTCTTGCATGTGCAAGTGACGCAAGTCAACATGTTGGGTTTGCGGGAAGTTCCGAACCTGCCTGCCATGCTGTTGCCAGCTGTCGGGTCCGTGTGGACCGTCAAGTTGGCTTTTTCAATAAAGTCCTGACTCAAATATGATTGACCGGAAAAACGAGGTGTCTGAAGTGCCCGGTCCGATAGCGTAAAGTTCCGCTTCTCCGCTGCTAAGTGCCACTGTTGCTTGCGTGCGGCTACGCGACAGCAAGTTCACACCTAGCACAAAGAGTGCAATGCCTGAAGTGCTACGACGGGTGTCGTGACATCCTGCTCAATCCGAGTCGGCGTAAGTGTTGATGTCAAGTGCCTTTTGTTTGTTGTGAAGTTTCACCGTTGGCCTCAAGATGCCTCAAGTGTTGAACAAAGTGTCCTTTGCCTGCCAAGCACCTACCTAAGTGTCTCAACCTCGCCCAGTGGTCAGCTGTTGGTGCGCTTAGTCCACGTGAAAGTTCTTTCACCGCGTACATGATATCGCACCGAACATTACACAACGACAAAAGTTGACCAACAAATCTCCGGTACTTCTTATGCTGCGCAGCATCAAGAGGCTCAGCAGCACCTTTGGTTTTTACAGAGTCGGTGCCAAGTCCAAGCTCATTCAACAAGTTCTTGGCATACGTGTCAGGCATGTAAAGTTCAAACGAGTTATCTCGCCGTTTGCTGTTTCTGCGCAGAAAAGTGACTTCTTTGCCATGCGTAAGGTGGGCAGTCCCCGTCAGATCAGGTCCTTACTCAAGTGACCCAAAGAACATCAAGTCATCAACGTGACACAAGACGTAAAGTCGCTTGTGCTTGCGCACGTGCAATTTCGGGTCGCTCTTCATTCTCTTAAAGTTGTTCTTCTCCGTGACTGAGGCAAAGTGGTCTTGCCAAAGTCGTGGAGCGTTTCCTAGCCCGTAAAGCGCATGTCGCAGCTTCCATATCAAGTTATCAGAGTAGAACTCAGGCGGAGTAATCACTCGGATGTCCTCGCCAGAGATAAGTGCGTGAAGGATTAAAGCTGTGGAGATGTCACCGCAAGTGACAGTCCAGATAAACGATGCAGCAAGTGTCAACAACAACTTCAACGTTGTGCTTGCAAACGTGTCATCCAAGTCTTCAACTTTCTGATCAAGCCCACGAACAAGTCTGCAGCGGACACTGCCGTCCGGCTTGCGAGTCTTGACCCATTTCGTGGAAATGGCGTTGTCAAGCTGCTCTTGCGTAAGTTGATCAACACGCTCTTCATAGAACACCTCAAAGTCAAGCATCGAGTGCATCTCTTTCTTCACTCCTGCAATTTCCGGACTCCGTGTCATACCACAAGTACGGAGTTTCAAGCGTCTTCATGAGCAAAAGTTCAGACTCATCCTGGTCAACAGGCACTTCAAGCAAGTCCTTTGTGGTAACAGCTAAGATCCGAAAGTGGTAGAGTATCATTCGCTGGCTAGCAAGCTCAGGGCGCTGAATCTTGCCACCTTGTTCGGTTTCTGCTTCTTCGACTGAAGTACGCTTGTGCTCCAACGGAGAATCAGGATAAAGTCTCCGAAGCGGAGGTCGAGCAGACTCGAAAAATCCCCTCGTCCGGATTCTCAAGCGGTCGCCGTGCTCCAGATAACGCTGCACACGCAGTCAAGTCTCCAGAGTCATTAACATGGTCAGCTTGAAGCTCGGACCCAGGGACGTCATCTTACGCCAAGTTGGGCTCGTCGGGCTGAGAAGCCGTCGCCCCCTCAGACGAAAGTCCTGGAGGTTGCTCTGGCTGAAGAGGAAGAAGATCCACGTCAACTTGAAGCGAAGGCGAGAGTCGCCTCACCGTGCGTGTCTTAAACACGCCAGAGCTGCCAGCGCGGAAGTGAATTCCGCTCTCTGTGCACATGCCTAGCCATAAATGCCCTTGCAAGGTTGGGGCTGTGACTTTGCGAGTCCAGGTTTCCGAACAGCGCACGTCCCTCCGAAGCTGCAAATGGCTGAAGTGAACTTCCGACCCCACCGGTTCTCATACGGAGTGCGGCCGTCACTTCTGACAAACTAGCGGTTCAACAGCCATTAACATGCTTGATGAGCCAGGTGTGCAGGGGTTCGTTAAGGGAAAGCGAGCCTGAGCCTGCAAAGCGGCCTGCGCATTCTCGATGGAGCCTTGGGCCCGCGTCCATCCTGCGGGTGAAGCGCGCATGGTCAAGCCACCAAGCTCAGAAGTCACTGTCTCAGCAAGCGCCTTGAGCGCTGGCTCTGGGTCGCACTGGAGCACCCCGAAAGTGCGTCCAAACTCAAGAATGAAACGTCGAAGTTCAGCCTGAGTGTAAGTGCTACGACCCTTTGTCGGGATTACTGCGGCAAGTCCCAATCCAGACAACACATCAGGCGCGTTAAAGTGATCTGCGGGCCTCCGGCCTGGTCCGACAAGAACGAGAAGTCAAGTTGGACTACAGGTTGTTTCAAGGACAAAGTCCGCGACTGGTTTTGCCGGGATTCGGCCTGAACGCGCGCGGGACACCATGATCGAAATGGCAAGCGCGTCAAGCTGTGTTCCTGGCGTTCCAAGCCAGCCGGCTCTCTTGGAACAGGAAGTCCTCGCAAAGTCAACAGGCTGAGCGCCTGCTGCACGCCAAGCGTCCTCTAACCAAGTTGCATTTCCGTCAACGTCAACCCTCAATGTCAAACGTTCGTCGGCAAGTCATCTCACGAATTGGAACAAACAAAGTTTTCCGTGGAACATCGTGAATTCGTAGCCAGACAGGTGGAAGTTCGAAACACAAGTCATGGTCATAAGGTTGGTTTGTAAGCGGGTCAACTTGACGAAGTTGCTCCAGGATTGTGGTCTGGTAGGCCTCCAAGGTGCCTCCAGCGGCCTGGCGCAAGTGGTTACGGAAAGTGTTTCGGACCTGCGCAGGTGCAAGTTCCGCCGATGGCTGTAGCGCCTCTGAAAGTTCCTCCAATCTCGGAAGTGGACGAGGCTCAGGCTTCGGTGCATGCCTTTGGTACCGGGCAAAGTGGACTGTTTGTGTGTAAGTCTCTGTCTTGCCAACAAAAGGTTTGTCAAGTTTGGCACGCGGGTCTTCAGCCGTATGCCAATTGTCAACAAGTTCTGCCTTGGTGCCGGCTTCATACTCCGAGTGTGTGACTCGCTCACCAGCCAATTCAGTTGCGGCAGCCGGGCGGTCTTTAGTGCCTTCTGGGGTGAACAAAGTCTTGCGCGCCCTCTTGTGTATTGTCGCCAAAGTGTTCCCCTCACTTACCCATCTATCAGTGTGGTAATAGACAGGATGAAAAGTGGGAGCAACCAAGTGGTTTGGAGCTGCTTTCCCGGAGACCGTGAAAAGTGTTGCAAACTCCTTCAAAATCCACGCCCTTTGGCCGAAGGAACAAAAGTGATCCATGTCGTGCGACTCCCATCGTGAGCTAGCTACCTTCGCCTTTGCCGTTCCCCCAAAGCGCTCCAATGTGCATTGGTGCTGGGCAGTTGTTGTTGTCGCTGTTCGACTTGAGGATGTGTCGCGAGCGAATGTACTCCGCCACGACGTCTTTGACTTGCGCAGAGGTGTTAAGTGAACTTTGCATTTAGTCGCAAGTGCTGCTGCAAAGCTCTGGTGGTCTTATTCAGCAAAGTCGCCACTAACACACTATCGGGAAGTTCAGTTCCAGTCTGCCGCCCGTACTTGACTTTGATGGTTTCCCAAGTGTTAAAGTCAGCTTCAAAAATTGCTGGGTTAAACTTGAAGTCTAAGAGCTGAGCTAAAAATGAGACATGCCTTGTGACATCTGGCAGTGCAAACTTGTGGTAAAGCCGCCTCCAAGTCTCAAAGCCGTTGCTGTCAGTGTTCTGCCTCACTATAAGTCTCGCAGTGTCTGTAGTGAGGATTGCCAACAAATAGCGCAGCTTCCGGCTAAAAGTCACCGCAAAATAATGGCCAGCTCAGCTCTGCCTTCAGATTGCAGAAGTCTCAAACGTGGAAATGTATGCTTCGAAGACTTCGAAGTTCCAGGACCACTCTCCCCACCCCGATGGCGAACCGTTGTAAGTGGATGGCATTGGCAACCGAAGTCTGCCTGCCACGTCCCCAATGTCATCTCCAAGTGCTCCTTTGTCCATACAGCTGAACAAGAATTTGCTCCAGTAGCAATGAATGCTCAACAAAAACTTCTTGTTCAAGCTGCCTGGGCGGCCAAGTAGTGGAAACTTGAGGATGGCACGCATGAGCTTGCGAGTTTGCTTGCGAACCTCGGCCTCCTGGCCATCAAACACAGGGGCTTGAAGCGCCTCCTGCAGACATACTAATTCTAACCTCTCTGCGCACCCAGCGGCGCAGGAGGCCCAAGTTCCCGTGCGAGTCACGCGCAGCAAGCTGTTGTACAAGCCTTCACGGGTGCACTCTCACGCAAATCACAAGTTGCACACAAAACACAAGAAAAGGTCAACATAAGACATGCTGCTTCGGTGCGGCAAAGACTCGGGAACTGCACGCCACCTTGCTCGACGACCCAACTGCCAACCTGGCGCTGTCGGTCCATTCAAACCATCTGCGAAGTGACTGGCGCGTCAGGGCATACACGCGCAGCCGCGCGGACAAAGCTGACACATAGCTGTCTGACTCCCCATTCAAGAAGTCGACGAATGCTTGCGGCAACCCGCTGCGCTCAGAAGCAGGCGGGGTCAGGAGAAACTCATCTACAAAATCTGGGCTGCCCACGTCGTAGAGAACGGCTACCAGGTGCCACCACAGCTCACAAGTCCTTTGTAAAGGGGCGCGCGGCGCCCAACTTCGCAGCGTCTGGAAAACGGACACTGCGTAAGGCGCACGGCGCCGCTGTAAAGCATCCATGGGCTTTGCAGAATGTGGAAAGCCCCAGAGCTCCGCTACCATGAAAAATTCCAAGGACTTAAAGTCTCACCAAACACAAACCGAAGTATGTGAAGTGGCACGGCACCTTTTTCCTTTGTGACAGCTTGAGCCACCAAAGTGGCAGCCATCTCATGCCTATGTCATAGGGGAAACATAGGGAAAAGTGTATATTTGACACAAACACACACAAACACACACACACACACACAAACACACACAAACACACACAAACAAGCAAGCAAGCAAACAAACAAACAAACAAACAAACAAACAAACAAAACAAAACAAAACAAAACAACAAGTCAACAAGCAAACCTGCACGCACGCACGCACGCAAGCACGCAAGCAAGCAAGCAAGCAAGCAAGCAAACAAAAAGGCAGAGAAACGAAAAAAAAAGACAAACAAACACACACAAACAAACAAAACAAGCAAGCAAGCAAGCAAACAAACAAACAGACAGACAAACAAACAAACAAACAAACAAGCAAGAAAGCAAACAAACAAACAAACAAACAAACAGACAGACACACAAACAAACAAAAACACAATCTTGCAAATGGCTTCCGCATCAACACATGGTACACGCCGGCTGCTGGAAGCTGGCATGAACATCTCCCTGCTGAACAACGTGCTTTAGACCCATTGGTCCCTGGGGCATCAAGGAGTCCTGATGAGGAACCGCTGCCCATTTAAGCCTTCAACGTTGCATCAAGCCTGTGACAACTACCAACTCGATTACAGCATGCGTGCTGGCCTGGCACTAGACGACAGCCAGGAAGAGAGAAGAGAGAAGAAAGCGAGAAAGCGAGAGAGCGAGAGAAAGAGAGAAAAGAGAAGAGACAAGAGACAAGCAAAAAGAGAGAAGAGAGAAGAAACAAAAGAGAAAAGAGAAGAGAGAAGAGAGAAGAGAGCGAGAGAGCGGGAGAGAGAGAGAGCGAGAGAGAGACAGAGAGAGAGACAGAGAGAGAGAGAGATAGAGACAGAGAGGCGAGAAAGAGAGAGAAAGAGAGAGAAGAGAAGTGAGAGAGAGCGAGACAGAGCGAGACAGAGCAAGACAGAGCGAGCTGTCGCTTTGACAGTGACAGGAACCAGAGCGAGACGACATATCTCAAACCGTGGCAATAAGCAAACACCCCAGAGCATTCCCAACATTGTGTCAGCCATTGGTGTTCCAAGGCACTGCCGGGGCAGGTCGCGAGGGCTGGGCGCTGGTTTCTGCATCCTTCCAAACCCGGCCAAGGCGAAAAAGGTCAGAGACCACCTCCTGCACGTTGCAACTGGCCAAGATCGGTCAACATGTTCAAAAAGTTCCGTGAAACACACGTGTGGGTTGTAGTCAAAACCCTGTAAAAAATGGCCTACCCGCAACACTGTAAAGAGTTATCAAGGCGGCTGCACCTATTATGGTCGAGATTGTCCATAACTACTGTACCCTCCATTACCACCAGGCTTGAGAAATTGAGAACATATTGCAAAAACAGTAGTGAAAACACATTGTCCCACGGAACGCGATGGGAAACTTTATGCAAATTCGCCGACTTCACTTCGGCGCGCTTCCCCCGTGATTTCCGGGTCGCGCCCGCAATGGGGTGCGGGGCAAGATGGACAGTTGAGGTCTATATGGAAGAGGAAGGTCCGCTCAAAGTTTTCCGGCTTGGAAACCGCAAAAAGCAGAGATTCAGCCAGCCGAGTTGCTGGGCTGGCCGAACAGTCCAACCAGTCCGACCAGTCTGACTCAGACCAGACTGACCAGTCCAACCCGCAACATGAACGGTCGCTCGACAACAAAGGAGTCCGACGGGCTCGCTTCCCCGAACAGTCCGAACAGTCCGAGCAGTCCGGCCCGCAACTTGAACTGAGGCGGTCCGAACAGTCCGACCAATCTGACCTGAGGTGGCCAACATCAGCGGCATCACGATGGGACGGAAAGAAGGTGGTTCATGAAAATCTGCCTGAGCCCCCGGCCGGCCGCTAGACTCAAGGATCCCCGCAGGCGCCCGCCCCCAAGCCGTCCGACGTGCCTGATCCACGCATGTCCGTCCAGTCCGATCTGTCCGATCTGTCTGATTCCGTCCGAACTGTCTGGTCTGTCGCTGTCCCGACCGTGAGCCACCCCCGCCCCGCAGCCAACATCACCAGCATCTTCAGCATCACCGGCAGCGTTGGCTACCACGAGCAAAGATACTCGACAATCCGGGGCGTTCGAGACGAACCAACCTGTTTGAATGCGTCGAGTCTGCCTGGGACACCGTCTGGCTGCGCTGATTCGCAAATGTCCGTCCGGTCCGATCTGTCCGATTCTGCCCAAACCGTCCGAGCTGTCCAATCGGTCCGATCTGCCCTACTCTGTCCGATCAGTCCGATCCATCCGATCTGCTCCAATCAATCCGATCCGTGCGCGCCGGCCGAGGGTGGCCCACAGCCAACATCACCAGCATCCCCGGCACCACCGACATTGCTGGCGGGGGACGGGTGCATGTAAGAGCCACGCGCCCGCCCGCCGTCAGACTCACATTGCCAGCATCCCCCGCTACGACGCCGCGTGACGCCAGCGTGCCAGACAAAGGGTCGTTGGATCCGCCACACGCAAATCTCCGCCGCACATGAGCCACCTGCTGGAATCTTTGCTCCGTGCCAATCCGAGCCACCCGTTTTTCAGTGGCGTTTGGGGTGCCGGCATGGTGGGTGACGTGTGCGTTTTTGCGTGGGCTTTGTAGCTTTTCTCGCGGTTGTCTTCGGCGCGGGCGTGGCGGGCGAGGCGCGCGTTTTGCAGGGTTTCTGGGGTTCTGCACGCAAGCCGCGGGTTGGGTTCGGGCTTTCCCTTTTTCAGTTTGCAAGTGTCTTTCTGGGGGTTGTCCGGCGGTGTGTCGCCCATGTGGGGTTCGGGGCGCCGAAGGTGCCAGAAGTCGGCAGAATGAGCCGGAGGCTCTAAAGTTGATAAACAAATCTTTTTGTGGACTATGAGAAGCAGAGCGTTTACATTGTACAAGTGCGTTCGTTCCGCCACGGACTGTCTGCTAAACGTCGAAGTCACGTCGAAACAACATCAAGCACGCAGCGTCTGAAGGAAGTCAACACACCGCCAGCCCTTGCCCGTCTGCTGGCCCTTGCTAGATGACGGTGATCAACAACATTTTGTCCGAGCCTTTCTTTGGGAATGCCAAATGTTGAACACCCGCTCTGCTAAGGAAAGCAGATACAAACAGCTCTCTCGTGGACCCTTTTGACACGTCATGCCCGCTGGCAGCTAAGTTTGGGTCTTGTTGAGAAAGCCCTTTCTTGCAGGTGTACTTGAGATGTTGTAACCAGACCGAATATCTGATTTCACGGTTGAGCAGGGAAACAGTGCAGAGATTGATTATGAGGAGCGCAGCTCCACATTCTGATGGTTTTACTTTGAAGAACGCGATCCAATTCCTTTGTGTTGCCTGCAGTTGCCCTGCTTCCGCTTGTCTTTGCAGAGTTCCTGATCACTCTGCAACGCTGTCAGCACCTCAACGCAACGCCAAGATTGAAAAAAGGCCAGTCTTGGTGGCTCAAGTGAAAGTGAACGCACACATCCGTTCGCTCCGGAAGCTCTGACAGGTCTTTCACGAACAGCTCCGGACGCTCAACCAGCTGGTCCTTAGGGGGGCAACGGGGCTTCAGGGACTTTGAGGGACTTCGGGGGGCTTGAGGCGGGGCTTCAGGCAAACGTTCATATAGCGAGTTTTCTCTTTATGAAGACTTCAATGGTTTCAGGGCTGGGCTGAACCAACATAAGGCGGCTGCGCCTTCTTATGGTTAGGATTATCCCGCACTAGCCTTCCCTTACCCGCGTTTTGGTTGTGCCTACATTACAATGGTCATTGGACGCTAATTGGCAATGTCTCAATCAGACAACATTCACCAAGTTTGCGTCGCAACGTTGCGGGTAAGCAAACCAAGTGTCAAAGTTGTGCAGCGCAAAGCGCATGCAGCCCTGCTTCAAGCCTGGCAGATGCCGCAAGTGGCTCTCCCGCAGTACTGAGGCAAAGCGGGGCAAGTCCAAAGACTCCAGCAACGTCTCCTTGGGACACAGTGTTGGACCGAGAGAGATTTACGCACGGCTTCGAACGCACACCCCCAGTCAATTACACCCAATTTTTGTACCAGCCGCTTTGGTTGCGGCAACGAAGCAGTTCAGAGTTTATCACGTTCAGCACTTTGAGGCCCAGGTCCGTGATCCAAAGCTGGCTTGCGGTTTGCCGAACAACCTGTTCACGTCGAATCGACCTTCCCTGCGATTTGCCGAGACGCCCGCAGCAACGTGGCCAAACGCTCGACCTCGAACTTGCGACAGGCTTCCAGCAAGTCAAAGGCAACATCCAGGCTCACAGTGTCCTCTCCTTCGCCTCATGCAGTCACACGCTGTTCACACAGCCCGCAGCATTGCTTGCTATCCGGTCTTGCTTGCTATGAAGAAGCTCCAGGATCGGAAAGCACACCCTCGCGCCAAGTACCAGTATCATTTGCTCAGCCCGCATTGTTCTCACGGCTTCCTCTAGCCTGGCCACAACGACAACATTTACACCCCCCTCCGAAGCAAACATCCTGTGTAGTTTCAGCGACTCCGAGGCTACCTTTTCACAAGCCTGCGAGCCTGACTCTGGCTTCGGAAGACGGGCCTTCTGCGGAGCTTCCGCGGAAACTGCTTGAGGCTGCCGCGTGTGGGCTCTGGGACAGTTTTCAGAATCACACAATTTTGCCGCATCCTCAAATACAAAACGACTAGGGCAATCGAAAAGGCAGCTCGAGTGATGGCTTGCGGCCATCAGTGAACGCATGCTTGCCGCATTGCTCATAATCTCGTGGGCTGATGATGAAACTAAGAAACAAACTGAAATGAGGTAGTCCACACGCGTTCAAGGAACATACAGGACGACAATAACTGTAGGCCTCGTTGCGCTTCAACAAACGCTGAAACAAGGCAGTGATGAAGATGCAACCATTGGGCCAGAAAAGCTGACAGTACTTCGCGCGTGCGTACGTACGAGCGGCATGCAGGGTGTGAGCGCGGGCGTACGAGCGTGCGCGAGTGCGTGTGGGCGTTCGTACGGGCGTGCGTGCAGGCGCGCGGGCTGCCGTGCGGGTGTGCGTGCGGGGCGTGCGGGCGTGCGCGCAGGCAGGCATATGGGCGTGCGCGCGTACAGGCATGCGTACGGGCGTACGGACATGCGTCCGCCCGTAGGCCTTCTTTTCAATATACGGTCTTAATGTTGAAAAACGGCCTTAAAGAAACCAAAAGACCTTATTGTCGAAATAGGGCCTTATCTTTCTGGCCACGCGCGTCCGTCCGTCAGCCCCCCCACGCCTGCGTTTTCATCCGTACGCACGTCCGCGCGCATGTCTGCGCACACCTCCGCACGCACGCGACCTCCGCCCCGACATCCGCGCGTGCATCCGTCCGCCCTCGCGTGCTTCCGTACGCACGCACGCGCGTGCATCCGTACGTCCGCGCGCACGTCCGTCCGCACACACGTCCGTACGCCGCCCATGCGCCCGCGCTCAGGCGTAGCAAGACATGGAGGCCTTGCGGGAGCCTCATTCGCGTTACTATGTCTTAGCGGTCTTGCCGGCCCTGGCCTTTGCTTTCGCCTTGGCCGCCTCGCCTTTCTTCTGTGGCACCGCAGGGGCTGCCAAACAGCAGCGCCATGTTGCCTCCTGACTCTTTGGCTGCTGCCTTGACAGCGCCAAACTCTTGGTGTTCCTGCTCGTCCGTTGCTTCAATCTGCGTCTTGACATGGCAAGCAACACGCAGGCAGACAAACTCTAGGCAGACGAATGCTCGGGCACGGATACGTTTGTTGATTATTGCTTGCCACTGACCAAAACTGAGGATGGGGATGGGTCGTACTTCAGATTGTGGAGATGCGGTCGCCGAGGAAGTTCTGTTCCTGCCCAACGATTGGAAACTGATTCACACTGTTGCTGCCTGCCATGACACTGCGCGTTTCGGTCTACGAAGGAATTGATGGACCTTCCTTCCCCACTTCGCCCTTCTGTGTTGAGTCAGTGAGTCTTTAACTGGTTGTTCTGGACTGCGCGTTTATTGCGATTAGCTGCTTTGTGCCATCAGTGTTTCTATCGGCAGGATCATGCCGAAGCTCAGCTTCGGGGGTTTTCTCTGGCGTCCTTCCTGACGGCATTGCGCGCATCCTCCACGGTCTTGGTGTCTGGGAGTTGAACCAGCAATGAACTTAGTAGATGTGGCGCTGGGCCTTGATGTGAAGCCAATATCTTCACACATCCAGAACCAACCTTGCCGGACGCCTAAGATCAGGCGTTGTATCTTGAAGCAATCGTCTCGCAGCTGCTACGGCTGGCGGCCCATTTCGGACAGCAACAGCAGCCTCAGCGCGCAGCAGCGCCCAGCTTCGTTGCCGTCGCTGGTATCTGGCCAGCAGTGGACAGCAATCCTGCATACGCGTCGTTTGACCTATCTGTTCAGCTGATTAGTGCAGGAACACCAGCGCCAGGCATCGCGGTCCATCAAATATGCGACCTGCCCAGCGCATCCCCGGCACCAATGATGCGACCTAGCTGCAGACTGTTTTCCTAGACTTCTTCGCATGTGTGCAACTTGTCCAAGACACTGTTTCCAAGTTGGGGACGTCTGAGGTCCACTCGTAGTCAGGAAACACCTCCTAAACTAGCCAAGCAAAGGGTAAGCGAACGCCAGTCCATGATGGATTCTCATCCTTGACAGCGCAGGCCCCAGTTGTTTGGTCAAATTTTATAGGAAATCTGGGGGTACGGGGGGTAGCGGGGTTTTGACCCGCATCCGCATATCACGGGGTCGCATGGCGCAATAAGTCGGCCATTGTGTTTGTCAATTGCGGCAAGCGGGTGTCAGTCCAATCATCCACGCAGAACCTCGCGCCCGACTGTGCTACTTCTGACTGACCCTCACAGATGGCTGAACCTGAGCAAACCCATGACTAGACTGAGCTAACGTTTGAAAGACGTCGTTGGCAATAGGATTTAGATTGAATGCCTGCAAGCGTGGCGCAGCATGTGCATCCTGCGGCACCGCTGTCTGCTCGTAGTGGCTGGTCGCTCCCTGCATTTGCTTGCTAAGCATGTCCTTACATGCAGCATGATTGGCATGGTTGGACCACTGCATGGAAAGCCACGGCTAAAGGAATGGTTTCTCCTATACTGTGAGTCTGTCAGACACGCGCACGCGCAGCAATTGTTACCGGCAGCCAGGACACACGAAGCGGTAAGTGCGCCTCAGCAGTTTTGCGATGCTTCCGCTGATGCTATCTTGTCTGGGACAAAGATCGCGCAAGCCACTCGCCACACACCGCGTCTTCATCACATTCTGCAATGAGAAGCCGGATGTCAAGCGTGTTGACTTGAGCGTGCGTTCTGACTTTCTTAGCTGAGCTTGTGTTCAAAGCCACCCGCTTGTTGCGCAGCGCTATTGAAATCCCGCGTCTCCTGGCGCGGTGGCCTTGATGGCAGCAGACGCAAGCCAAGCATAGTGACGAACATACACATCTAGAAACGGGTTTGGTCTCCAAAATTTCCGACAAACGATTAAACCCGAAAAACATAAAACAAAAAACAGAGAGCTCAAAACTTAGAAACGGTTCGGCCGACCAACACTTAGAAGCGCTTCTTTCTCCTTTGTGGTGATTTTGATGCATAGTACCAGCCGTCAAACACTTAGAAGCGGTTGTAAGTGCTGCTGACTTGTCTGCGTTTCATATTACATTCAGTCATTGCTTTTTCCGCCGTTGGCTTCTGAAAGATTGCCACTCACATTCCATTTCGGAACTCATGACTGGCCATAATTAACACGCAAAGTGAGTTTGACTACAGTGATTGATGATTATGCAATATCATGCGAACTGGTAGCACGCCCTTGACTTGACTGCCATTTCAATCAGCAGGCGAGCTCTTGACTTGACTTGGAAGCGGGCACATCCACCCAATGCTATGACGTAAGCCCATTGAATGTCTCGCAAAAACAACAAGCGCACGCGTGCTTCCATCGGACAAGCAAAGGCAACCTAAATATTGCCATAATCTACTTGCCAAGTAGGAATCAGGTATCAATCAGAGCAAGTTGTTGGCTATCCGTTCCCAAGTCATCACGGAGGCTCGATTCCGGCTCAGGTGGGGAGGACACTGGGCCCTTATTTTCCCCAGCCGCCGACTGCTGACTTGCGGACGTTCTTCACCCGAGCACCGTCTGCAGAAAGGTCAACTCCATTAGCGTCGGCAATGATCGCTTTCACCATTTCTCCCCGACGCATCTCGGGCCAAGAAAGTTCACGAAACATCCTTCCTTCTTCTTCCCACCAGGGCGGGCAAGCTTTACAAAAGTCTCCAGACCCTCCGGGGAGAACTCGATGCGGACAAACCGGCACCCCTCCCTCAGGTGTGTGTAGCAGTGGCTGAAAACTGTCGCAACAATTGATTGTCAATTCTCAATTCACCGACCTAGATCGCATCACTACACAAAGAATAAACAAATATTGCCAGGTCAAATCAAGGCTGAAATTCACTGTGCTGCTGCCAAAGGACGCGGCTGCCACCACTCTGCCGGTTGGTCCACGACAATGTCTGCCACGATTCGTCACAGAGTGGCGCTGAGCCCTGGATGCTTTCATTGTGTTTCGCTGAGTCATCACAACTCAAACAGTGATGCAAACAAGTTGGGCAAGTCAAAGTTCTTTCCGTCAAGAAAGTCATATGTTTCCCGCAGTACTGCCACACTGTGCATCCCGCCATAATGAGAACGCAGTATTTGGCGCCTTTTTTGCAAACCATTTCCACCCGACTGTTCCAGGCACATGACCAGGGAACGTGCCCTACGCTCCGCAAACTGGGCTTCCAAGTCATGGAACATGCCATAGCAAAACTTAGATTAAATGCGCCTGAGCTTGTTCAGCCCATTCTTCTGAGAGTGTCCCACAACACCAATTCCAATCGTCGTCCATGTTGCCCAGGAACTACTCCTACCCAGCGTATGCGCAGTCCAAATTGTTGCACGTGCAGGTCCCACGATTGATTATGTGGGTAATCGTCGCAATTCATTGCTGCAATTGTTGTGAAGCCTTCTTTCTGGCACCACTCACTCGAATGGCTGCTGCCAAGCTTCCAAAACAAATATGGACTGGGCCCACACCTATGACGGTTGTACAAAAGACATGCGACAGGTCGTCCGGCCATTGCCTCACATTCCATTTACTCGGCGTTTGCTGCTGCTAACGCGCCAATTCATCGGCAAGTCTCGAACCCTGCGGTGTTGGTTCGCAATCATTGTTGCACATGCCGAACTCCTCGCACACAAGCGGAATCTCCATTGCCATTGACACTAAGTCTTGACGAAGTGGCAAAGGCTCAAACGCAAGATGCATATCCAATGTCATCCGTGGTGTCTTCAATATTTCAGGCGCTTCTTCGGGATCTTGTGAATGACGACAACTGCCAGAACACAACTGGATCAGTTCACAAATCGCAGCAGCAGCCGGGCAACACGCCGAAAAAAATCAAGCGCAACCTCTCCGAAGGGCTCAGCTCAACAAGTGGCATGGCACGTCGACCCAGTTCATGTAAATAACACTGGTGCTCCAAGCAAAACTTCGTCAATGTTTCAACACGCTGTCACAGGTTGTTCGTCACGTCCAGGGTGCGCTCGCTCACTACTGTTTGATGGATGACATTGACTTTTTGCGGATCATGAACGAAAATAGGTGACGATTTACACGTGCGGCCCAGCGTGCGAGCGAGGTGCATATGCTCTGCCAACCCGACCTGAGCCACTGGCGCCGGCACCACTACTGGCCGCGAGCAGCATCCGCCCCGCCCCGTCGCCAGCTCTGCCTACTGAGGCTGTCTGCTCACGTTAACCTTCCATGCGAGCGCCAAAAGCTTCTATCGGACTGCCGCTCTCGCTTCAGTTCGGCATAGCACGTAGGGCGTTGCCACTTGCCCCGGCTTGATTTGCCCATGTTCTGTCGCGCGAGAGAGCGAGACGTGCGCAACGCAACGTGTTCCGGCTTGCCGTGCGCTGAAATTGGCATCGCGCGCGCCCTCCGCGAAGCGCTGCGCCTCTTGTACTTCCACGGCTGCCCGCTGGACCTCAAGAAGTTCAAGGTGTATCAGTCCGGTAAGAATATCCTGCAGCGCGCGCCTACGCATTATGACATGGGCTCCAGACACCATTCATCACCCATAAAAAGGGGACTTCTGGCACGCCACGTTAAGCGCAGCATGTCCAGCCCCGTGCCTGCTACCAGGAGAAATTTAACGCAGGGCAGCCCACGTGCGACAGACTCTTGCGTCCAAAGGGCAAACACAACCTACCAACAAAACTACAACTCCACCTCAAGCAAATGTTGCCTTGCGCGCTCCCTGCCATTGACCAAGATGGGGTCAAGGCGTCTAGCTGGGCTGCGCCCCTCATCTTCCATCAGCAGCTGGCCCAACTGGACTAGCCGCCAAAGCTACACCCCAGGACGGCAACACCACGCAGCGACCCTGGTAGCTGGTGACCTGTACGCCGGCAGGGGAAAACCAACTGCAGCATCTCACATCTGGATCTTGCCGGCAAAGTCACGCCCCTCTAAGCAAATAGTCTAAATGTTATCATACATAATTTAACTACATTGCCGCTTCAGCGAGTTACACCTGACAGGCATACAAGCATACATACTTACGCATCACACCACATCACACGCACACACATACATACACACATACGTACATACATACATACATACAGACATACATGCAGACAGACATACACACCAACCAAACAAACTAGAAGGCAAACAAACAACTAACAACCGACAACAGCAGCAACAGCAACAACAGCAAGCCCTAAGCTAAAGTAACGAACAAGAACGACAGCCCAAATTGAAAAAGACAGGGGTCAACGAAACCTGACAAGATCCGCCAAAAAACGTCAAACACCATCAAATTTCTGCAAAATCGTCAGAAACACAAACCTGACCCAAGAGGACAAAATCTTTAACAAACTGTTTCTGAGGACACAGGGCACCACCGCTGACTAGCACGGTCCTCCAAAGTTAACACTACCTGTCCAGCTGGCAACCCAGTGGTCTGTGTGTGCGTGTGTGTGCGACTGAGAGGCCAAAGGAGGGCACAGCCTCAGCGTAGGCCCATCGCAACAGAAGGTGAAGCGTCGCCCGCGACAGCCCGCAAAGCCGAACATGCCGCAGGCCGGATCTCCTGCAGGCAAAGCTGGGCAAGGTGAACATCAAATCAGCGGCATTGTGTTCCTTATCTGCCTGCGTAAAGCCTTTTGCGAACCTTTCGCGCCCTTTAGGCTGCCGTTCGCGGAGCTTCTTGGGCTAACTTTTGCGGACTCGCCTAAAAGCCAGCGCGGAAGTCGCAACTTGCCAAGACAAGGGCGCTACACGCAGCACACTTTGGCAGCCCAGTACACAGTAGCAGCCCCAGCTCGAGAGCCACAACTTTCCAGCAACGGCAATGCGCAAAGTACACTTTGGTAGCTCTGCCTTGAAAGTCCCAACGTTTGAGTACGAGCGCAGCGCAAAAAGTACACTTTAGCAGCTCTCGCAACTTGCAGTACAAACGCAGAGCACAAAGGATGAGGCAGCTGCAGCTCGAAAGCTGCAGGGCCTACGCAAATTTCACGTTGGCAGCCCTGCCTTGAAACTCACAACTTCTCAGCACGAGCGCAGTGCACGACGTACACTTGAGGAGCTGCGATTGAGGCTGCAAACTTCCAGCAAGCACAGTACACTTTAGGCAGTGCGGCGCGCAAGTTTGTTGGCCTGCTACATGCTACATGCGTTAACCATCGAGAACAAAAGAGCCCGAAACAAGATTTGGGCTTTGGTGGCTGAACAATGCCAAGTTTCGCGGCCCCTTGCTTGAAGGCCCCGTGTGCTCCTTTCGCGCAGCAAATTGCAGAACCGCACCTTCGCAATCTTCTTTCGTGTTGTTCTTGCACGCTGCTCGCTGGGCCTTTGCCGGTGCTGGGCTTCACGATGCTTCGCGCGCCAGCTATCACACCAAAGGAATGCGTAACACAATCAGCGCACTCTCGGAGGACGCACCTGGCTAGATACACCACGCCGTGTCCATCATGAAACTGCGTCGATCACTAGCTGTCGGCCAAACTGCCTTCGGCCAACCGCAGCAAGCCTTACAGGAATGGTTATGCGTGTCGCACTGCCTCGATGCTGGCGCCGGGCGCGCCCTCTCATTGAATTGCTGAACAGCGTCGAGGTCCGGCTCCTGTTGCGGTCATCCAGCACCAATGCAGGGTCCGCTTCACCCAACGCCTGGCCAGAAGGTTGGGGGGAAGGCTGACAAGCAATCTGTGATTTACAAGCCCTCAGCATATATCCCCTTCCGAGCTCTGAAAACCCGGCCTCTGCAGACAAAAGAAGGGCCGGCATTCTGGCTTCAACGATCGCAGCGTTGGCAAAGACAGCGCCTGCAGCATTGAGTGATTACAGAAGCCACCTGCGCTAGACTACACTTTGTGGTGGACACGTTCCCACAAACGCGCGCAAACGGCGCCTGCGTGGAAGGCGATGAGACTTTTTGTCCCGGGCGCAGATTGAAACATGATGCTTTACAGTCCTGGCTGCTTGACATGCACTCATCTTCCCTGACGGGAGTGCTTGACTCATGGTATCAGGCTGGCAACATGGGCCGCCGCCTTCATTGAGATGGATGATCAGGTCTGCAAACGCATCGTCGTGCTTATCCTTGGTCCAAACTATGCTTTGCCTGAGATGACCACCCCCAAAGGAAATGAGCTCTTGTGTTCAAAGTGAACCGATGCAAACATGAACGCGCGTCCAGCTACCCTCTGCCTGACTGACAAGCAGGGATTTGACAGCGCGTCAGCACTTGAGAGTGAATCGTTCCACAGACTGCTGGCTCTAATCAAGCTGGCTCCCAGGCACGTAGAAGGTCAACAGCTCACGGCGCAAGCTGTCTGCTCCACGGAGAGGTATCACGGAGCCCAGCCTGAAGCCCGGCCTCAAAGAGTGCTGACATCACGCGCGCGTGCAGCGGAAACACCTCCCTGTCTAGCGTGGTGTTTGACGCGGGACAATTGACTAGCGCAACGCCATCAGTACTTTCAAACTTTTCGATTCCAAAGCCTACCCATTCAAGCCACAGACTGGCCGCAGCTTCTCACGCATTTCCATTGCACATCCTTACGTAGATAGCTCTGTGTGGACGCAAACATGTAGGCAGGTCGGTTGGTGCGTCTGTCTCTCTCTCCCTCTCTGGCTCTCGCTCCCTCGCCTCCTCTGTCTGCCTGTCCGTCTCTGTTTCTGCCTCTGTCTCTGTCTCCGTCTTTTCCTGCCTGTGAGAATCAAGTCAGGAGGTAGGTGTGAGTGTGTGTGTGTGTCGTCTGTGGCGCAGCGTCCCTAACCCCCTTTCCCTGCTCTGTGTTTCGCAGACCATTGACCTTCGAGCAATCATTGTTCACGCATGTTATATTGTAGCTCAAGGCCCTTGTCTTCAGTTGCGTTGCTCGCTGCGCTTCGCTCCACGTGCGCCAATACCAACAATACATATACCAGGGGCTTCCAACTGATCCGTCAAGCATCCGGTTGAAACAGATCCGGGGCCATAAGCGCTGCTACTACGGTGGGTATCTTCTCCTTAAAAAGAAATGCCCCCGGTTCGACTGCGGGGCCGGGAGACAAGAATCACCGATGGCCGTCAAGAAGCCGCCATCGTGCTGGTTGAGCTATGAGGAACTTATTGATGATTGGGTCTCATGAAGCGTTGAGTCGGGGGAACCTCTCCTCAAACGCCGACTCTGGGCAATGCACTCATGCGTCGGGAGTTGCGTGACAACAAAAGGTCACCTGCTTCAAGAACATCCGGAAGATTTACTTGCTGAAAGGAACGACCGACGTGTAACCTCATCAACTCCACAGTTTTCTTCCATCACAGGAGGCACAACACAGAGTTTCTCATTTTCATCTCCGAGTTCGAGACCTTGCTACCAAGATTGAAAGCAGGAACCTGGTTCTCGTCACTGCGGCGCAATCGCCAGACTACCTTCAGTCAGTGTAACAGGAGAGCCGCGCAGCCTCAGCAACCGGCTCAGGCTGGAGCGCCGCCCGTGCAACTCCTGAAGCCGGCCGACCCGGAGATGTTGAGACAAAATGTCAATGGCATGCGGCAGATACATCGTGACGCTTCCACTCAACGATAACCTCATTGCACAGTTCTTCATCACGCAGAGTGAACTATCAGATCAGCAGAGAGAAAGACTGAGTAGCGCAACGGCGCAACGTCTTTGAGGAACATCATTGCACGCATGAGGTGCTGAAGACACAGTACCACGATCTGTTCATACGACCCATGCAAGTAGCCTCGTAACGCCGAAACAGAAGCGAAACCATGCATATGATTCAAATGTTGCAGACGGAAAGCAGCAGTGTGCAATATGACATTTGTCTTGCCCCGAACCAGAACTCTGCACACGGTGACCCACGATTGCGTTCTGCCGTTTCAGCTGCTACGATTTCTGCCTCTGGAGTGGAGTGGCTCACGCAACTCTGTCGCTTTCTGTCGCTCACCAATGAGAAACGGGTATTCTTGCCATTACGTAAGGAAACCTGACAACCCGAGATGGGGAATCTGCACACCCTGACAAATGTGCATCTACACAGTGGCGCAGTCGCTCGTGGCCTTCTTTGCTCCATGTGGTGACGTGGCGCGCGCCAGACACGCTGCGAACAGCAACTAGGTAAGCGCGCGGCGCCAACTCTCCCTTGAAAGAGTTTCCGCGCGCCCGGCTCGGGTGTCTTGTCTGGAGTCCACGAAACATCGGGATTGAATGTGTCTCTACACCAGGCACGTTCGACGCGTCTACCGCCAGCGTAAGGTTCTCTGGCCTGGCGACGCATCCTCTGAAAGTGAAGGCGTCTTTGCGCCCTTTAACTTGGCACGTGCAATCCTTGTACTTCTGCACAGACATCTCCAAGAATTCCTCCGCATCATAGGTCGCCGTATTGACTTGTACGCCGCTTGGATGGGCGGCCTACTTGCTATGTAGTTGGCGAACTTAATCGACTTGCTAAGCCACTTGCGAGTTGCCTAACTTGAGTTAGTAAGTCCGCTAAGACTTGGCGGACTTACAACCTGGGTAAGTCCACTTGGCTAGTTAGGGGACTTAGCTATCTACTTAGAACTGCGCAGCATCTGCTTAGCTAAGTCCTCTAACTCGCCAAATGGACTGTCAGACTAAACGGACGTACTACGCCTAAGTTCGCCAATTGCATAGCAAGTAGGCCGCCCATCCAAGCAGAGAGGTGATTCCTTTTGCCTGATTGCAAGTTTGCGCCTGACCCAGTCTCGGGTTCGATCTCAAGCTGCGTGCGAAGGAGACCCCATCCCTTCTTCGGTGTTCCTTTGGACCCGCCAGTTTGACGTCATCAACATCTACCACTAGTAGCAGATCAAGGGCCTGTTGACATAAACGGATTGGCCATTCGGCGCCCACCGAAACGGCTGTGACCCTCCTGATCTTTCACTTGGTTGCCCAACAACACCACCCGGTACTTAAATTTCCTTCGCGCTCCTGCTGCGCGCATCTGTTCAACCATTCTGCCATGGACCCTGGCGAAATGAACGATTTCTTCAAGAGGACAAGCTTCCGACCGCACGCCATCCATGTCCCAAGCACTCAACACATCGAAAACACACTGCTTGTGTAGAACTGACCACTCTTTTCTGATAGCCTCGACAGCCTTAGGATTGGAGAGCCACGGACCTTGAAACCGTCGCGTTGTGGCAACGCGGAAACTCTCTCGTAGTTTCTGTTTGTGAGTGGAGCAGCAAGGCCAACACGCCATTTTCGGGATGCTATCCGCCCAACAACTTTGGTCCACATCTTCGATCATATCCGCCTCAACCGTACCGACGTAGTCATCCCACATGTGTTCGACTCACACCTGATGCGTGAAGCTGCCTGGTACGGCGTTGTCTCCTGCGGGCAGGCGCACACCCTTGCGCATGTACGAAGTGAAGATTGCCTAGCAGACTCCTGACGAAGCACCCGGCCAAAGCAGGTGCGTTGATCAAGGCAGCGCTTACTAGCGACCTCCTGAATGCTGACGCGCGTTGACATTTCCATTGCCCTTATCTGTTGGCGCCTCCTGCGGCTTTTGGGCGATTCAACTTGCAAAAGCACGCGCGCGTTTTTTCAGTCAGGTGGGCACAGTTTGGGAAGCTGCCTTGCCAGGAGCACGATTTCCAACAAAATTGTGAATAGACGCGGCGCTAAGCAAGCGGGATAACGGTTGACCTCAGGCTGCAAAAGTAAAGTCGCGCAAGCTAAAACATGGAGCTTGGCAAACCCAAGCCGCAAGCAGAAACAAAAATCGTGGCACCTTAAATATTGGAGCCTGCCAAAGCCAAGCCGCAAGCAAAAGCAAAATCGCGCGGGGCCTTAAAACCTTGGCCCAACCAAAAGCAAAACCGTTGCGCCTTAAAAGCTGGAGCCTTCCAGGGCCAAGCCGCAGGCAGAAGCACAATCGCGGAACCTTAAGAACTGGAGCAAGCAAAATCGCCGCACCTTAAACCGCCAACTGCAAGAAACAACTGGTCCGTCAACATTTTGAGCCTGGATAAGCTCAGGTCAAACAAGCTGCCTTGTGATTTTTGCAATCGGGCTGCCATTTGTGTGACAAAATGTGGCACCCTTCGGGTTTTGTGACTTCAGTGCTTTCTATGATTTTTTGTTCATGTTCAATGATTTCTTTGGAGGTGGCATTTTTGCTCTCATGGCGGCTTCGAACGCTGCCCGGACGACTGGGTAACCCCAAAGGCGCCAATGATGGATTTTCATGAAGTCCGGTAGATTTGCATGAAATTCCATTTTTCATGAGAATCCAAGGGAGCTTCATGAAGTTCAATGGATTCTGATGGACGGACATCTAAGTTGACAAAGGCGGCTCTACATAAACACTTGTTCTCATACGTTGGGTCCAAATGCGCTGAAAGCCCCGGACAACCGCCCGGACAACCCCCGAACAGCTTTGCGGGCACAAAATCGGCGGGACAAAGCCCCGGACAAACCCCCCGACAACCCGGACAGCTTTGAGGCCCGGACAAACCCCCGCACAACCCTCCGCGCAGCTTTGAGGACCCAAAGCCCGGGACAACCCCCCGGACAAGTCTTCTGACAGGTTTGGAACACGCCAAAACCACTCGGAAACCACTCAGAAACCGCTCGGAAACCACTCGGCAACCACTTGGAACCCGCTCAAAACCACCCAGCAACCACGCGAGAAATCTCGGCAAAGTGCGTGGGCAACCCTCCGGACAAACCGGACAACCCTCCGGACAACCCCCGGACAACTTGCCGGACAGTTGTTTGTCCAGCAGTTTGTCCTGCACTTTGTCCCGCGCACCGACCTTCGTCAACATCTAAGCACAAATATTAAACATGACGCCACAACCCAGCCCAGAAAACGAGACCAGTCAGGCCAGACTGCCAAGCCAAGCCTGACAAAGACTTGACCTGTCCTGCGTTAGCGCTGGACTCAATTTGCGAAAGGAAACAGGCGGCGGGGCCTGGGAACTTGCGGGCTTCTGTTCCCAGGTTCAGGCGCAAGACTTGACAGAACATGATGCGGATAGAAGCGACACAGGATTCAAAAAGCACCTTCGCTCGCTCATCTTTCCGCGCTGCGTGGCGGCTTGTCCGACTGGCGTAAGTATGCGGGACGCAGCGCTCGCCCAAAGCAATCTGAAGATACGGTGGGGAGGTACAAAGCTGCGTCGACTTGTTTTTGAACTTGAGGGCCACTAAACAAAGAGATCAGCCAGAACCTGCGCTTTCCAGGGCCTCAGTTTTCTAAATTTCTGCAAACCATTATTTCAGCCAAAACCGGCTAATACAAAAGTTGGCTTTGCGTGCGCCGGACTGTCAGAACACATGTTCACATAGGGGCACATGGGCATGAGTGCGTATGTGCGTGCGTATGTGTTTGCGGGTCTGTATGTGCATGAATGTATGTATGTATGTGTGTGGGTATGTGTGCATGCATGTGTGTATCCAAGTGTGTAAGTGTGTAAGTGTGAATCTAGATACATATGTGAATGTGTGCATGCGTGTGTGTGTGTATGTGGTCTGTGTGCGTGTGCGTATGTATGTTTATGTGTATGTACGGCTGTGTGTGTCTGTATGTGTGTAGGCATGCGTGACTGTATGTACGTACGTATATATATATATATGTGTGTTTATGTGTGTCTGCGCGTGTGTGTATACGAATTTATATACGGATGTTGTTTTTATAAATACGATTGTGTGTGTGTAGGTGTGTATGTGTGTGACACGTGTGTACTTTGCTATTGTGCGTCAATGCATGTCAATGGATGTCAACGGATGTTAATGTGTGTCGATGTGACTCAATGTACGTCAATGTACGGATGTAAGTAGGTAGGCGCGTGTGTTGGTATCATCGTGTGTAGGGAGGGTGGGAAGTGGGTACGTGCGCAGGCAGGTGGGTAGAAAGGTAGGTCGGTAGGTATGCACGGCTTGGCATCCACACACACCAAGTCGACAGCGCAAGAAACAGAGCATCAAGATCCCATCCTATCGACGCCGAGCCACACGCGAACAAATGAAGCAAAGGACAATGTAAAAGATAGCGAGAACCAATCTGTATGTAGACGGTGGCATCTTCAATTGTTTCCTCTTCTGCGCGCATCTTGAATCTGTGGCTTGCATGACCCACGTCCAAAAGCGGATATTTGGCACGGCGAGCCTTTAAACGACCCAGTTAGCGGCTGCTCATTATAACTGTTGAACTGTTTAAGGCAACTACCTGGAACATGTGGAGGGAGCGCCACGTGCCATCAATGACTCCAACTGGCAGCTGAGATTGGCCGTGCGTCCCATGCTCCAACTGCATCCATGCAGCGTGCGCGGAGGTGCAGACCTCGCCCGCCCAATGCAAGATGCGGGCGCAAGCAGTTGATATACATTCTCCTGCTTCCAAGCCAAAAACAGCCCTGTCGTGTGTTCTGAACCCTCTGCTGATGGCAGACAAGTTTGAGAAAGTAACGCTGCTTTGTGTATGTTCGAAGTACTGACAGTGCTCCGGCTCGCGTTCTCTCATTGCGCTGAAGGCGCCTGCCTCTCTTGCGCACATGGGCGAGAGGAGCTTGAGATTCCAGTCCCACGGTCCTAGGAACAGTTGGAGACCCTTCACGTCGTTGGCTCTCTTGGCATTCGCCGTTGCCATCAAGCAACTCCTGTGGCTTGCATCCCACCCTGACATGTCACTCGGCGTCGTTCCCTTCTTCGGCTGCGCTGCTTGCAAAGCGCACGCGTAATATTTCCTGCAACTAAACAGATCCAGCAAATGCCGCCAATGGTTCCTGTCCCTCAGGAAGTGGGACATCTGTGTCAGCAAAGCTTCCTGCTTCCAGCCTGCGCTTCTTGCAAACTGAAATGTTTTGCGCGCAGCGTAGCCAAATTGTGGCTACACACACCTACTTTTCTACAACGCCGATGTGAATATGTTTAAGGGTGAAGGACTACACAGTCACACAAGATGCGCATTTACATTGCCCGGGTTTGCGGTGGGGCTACACTTCCCTGCAAGCCAGACTGTTCTCAACCCGGAATGGAAGACACGTTGCAACGTGCTGCGAACGTATAACTTCTGATCGGTTCGTGATGCTCCTTGTCGGTGTTCAGCGTTTTCAGCTGAGCTGGGTTTCACTTACCAAACGATCCAAGCTCTTCACAAAAAATCGTGCAATGTCCCCGAAGTGTCCTCGCAGCCGTCTGCGCGTTTAATGAGCAAAAGGCTTTCTGACAACGTTTTCACAAAAACGCGACTGCCGGTTAGTTGGGCCTTCCTTTTGTTGCGATCTTGCCCTTACCAGCTTAGAATGATTTTCTAATAGTTATGGAGCGTGAAGGAAGTGATTGAAATGACAAACAGGCGAGGTTTTGTGTTTGCCTTCAAATTGTATCCGTGGCATCATCAATACGAGCACGCGCGCTGCTTCGATCATCGTGTCGCGTCTTCATGCTGTGAAAAAAGCTTCATGTAAACCGCAAGTGACAGCAACTTCAAGGGCTCCAATCGTTCATGTTGATGACATAACTTTTTAAGAAAAGTTACCAAATACACACTGTTCACCCCCAAAGCCTTGCGCCTCACAACGCCAAACCCCAGATGTAAACCCCGCACGCGTCCCCTGAACGGGTCGGTGTTTTTGTTTGGCTTACTGGTGGCTTTGGGCGTATCGGTGGCTCGCCCGTCAAAGATTTCATTTCACCCGGGCAGTAAAAGATTCCGTCAGCTGAAAGAGGGGCTGCGTGGGAAACATCCCCATACTAAAGTCACAGTGAGCAAGCACATGCATGAGTTCCGTGTTGCGTTGCTGCGTAATTTGCGGCCAGGTGAATTTTAGGCTGGACTGGGGCTTCGGTTGGGCTTTGGCTGGCTGTGGGTGAGCTTATGCTGGGCTACGGGTTGCTACGGGGCTGTGTCAAGGAAGGCGAGCCCGAGAATCTCAACTTTCTCAGCACACGTGTAGTTAGCGAAGCGCAATGCCACAGCCCCAGCTCGAAAGCGCAAAGCCGCAACTCCAGCTTGAAATCACAAATAACCAGCACAAATGTAGTATGTGAAACACTCGCTGTCAAAGGGCAAACATGTCAGCGAACTGTCCAATTGATTAGGATAATATGATAAGTACAAACACTAGTTGCCTAATTATTGTAGATACTTACGATAATTAGGATAATTCGGAACCTCGCGCGCTAATTAAGTTAGGACATTTAGCCTAATTTTTTTTTCAGAAAAACTGTTTTCCAAAAGGCCTTGGAGATGAGATGTATGGCCTAAGCTCTGACTACTGGCAGGCTCAACCAGGTAGAAAGTCAAACGGGGGAAAACCATGTTCATCATCACGCTCATCATTATTCTCACCCTCATCTTCATCCTCATGTTAGTTATAAGCATCATAAGCATCATCATCATCATCATCATTTTCACCGTGCTCATCATCATTCTCATCTGCATTATCATCATTATGCACATCATCATTTTCATCATCACATTTTAACGACAATCTCCTACATGGATGATTGGGATGACGAAAATGATGATCATGAGAATGATGATGAATATGTGATGATGAGCATGATGATGAACATGGTGCTGACACTGGTTTGAAGAATGATGATGCGCATGATGACAAACATGATGATGATAAGCACGAAGATGAGCACGATGACAATGATGATGAGCATGATGATGACCATGATGATGAAAAAGATGATGAGAACAATGATGAGCATGATGATGACCACGATGATGAAAAAGATGATGAGAGTAAAGATGAAAATGATGATGAAAATGACGCTGACTTGGCCGGTTGAGCCTGCCAGCAGAGAGAGGTCAGGCCGTGCATCTGCGAGGCCTTCTGGAAAAACATACACTCCCTCAAACTAACATGGAAGCTCCCAGAAGGCGTCTGTAAATGAAACCAAGTCTTTCAAATTGGTCCTGGTGTTTCGCTAAATATCCGGATAATTAAGGTAATTAGGTCAAGCGGAGTGCTCAGACTTCCTAAATATCTTATTTATCCTAATGATCCAAGTTAACCTAAAAATCATTTTTTAATTGTGGAAAACATTTATTTCTAACTATCCTAATCATCCTAATTAGGGTAATTATGATAGTTACGTGCCGGAGTCTGCAAATTATCCTAATTAATGATGATAATTGGGAAACCATGATAACTGGGAACATAACGTGTTCCAAAAGACCTTGGTCGACTTCCTACCGGGTTGACGAGAATGCTGATGCACCTGATGACGACAATGATGATGATGATGAGATTCTTGATGAGAATGATGATGCAAATGATGATAACTATGTTGCAGATGACAATAAGAATGATGATGAACATGATGATGATGAAAATGATGATGAGAGCGATGGTGAGAATGATGATCAAGCATGATGATGAGAATATGATTAAAATATTGATGATGCACATGATAGAACTAGAGGACGATTGGCCCGAAAGCATTTTTCCCCAGGTGCTCATCCAGCCGCGGAGACACCTTTTTACATCGCTGCGGCGAGCGTGTCTGCACGCGGCGATGCTCAATGTGTATGGTCACATCAGAGCTCCATCTCATCGTCCTACGAGAGGAAACATGGCAGCGCTCGATCCCACATATTTACATCCGGTAAAACAAGAAGAGTAAAGCTCGTAAAGCTCGAAACGAATTACAAGCAAAAGGAAAAGCAATCAATAGCAAAGCTTACACGGCGGCCACAGTTTCTGCAAAGCACGCTCGCGCAACTTAGCTCTGTGCAAGATGGCTCTGCGCAGCTTGGCCCTGTGAAAGTTGGCTCTACGCAAGCTACTTTTCGCGAGTGGCTCTGCGCAACTTGCACAGAGCCAGTTGGCTCTGCACGAGTCTGCTCGGCGCACAATGTGCTTTGCACGAACTGTGCCGCGCGAATTCTCACGAAAGTGGTCTGCGCAAGCTGCATTGTTCCAGGCTGCTGCGCGCAAGTTGCTCTCTGCAAGCTGCTGCACGCAAGTGCTCTGCGCAAGCTGCTGCACGCAAGTGCTCTGTGCAAATTGCTCTGCGCAAGTGCTCTGAGCAAGTTGCTCTGCGCAAGTGCTCTGCGCCAGTTGCTCCGCGCATGCGCATGTGCTCTGTGCAAGTTGGTCTGTGCAAGTTGCTCTGCGCAAGTGCTTCGTGCAAGTGCTCTGTGCAAGTTGCTCTGCGCAAGTTGCTCTGCGCAAGTGACTCTGCACAAGTGACTCTGCGCAAGTCACTCTGCGCAAGTTGCTCTGCGCAAGTGCTGCCGGAGCTGTGGGAATGTACTTCGCGTACTTTTGTTGTACTTCAAAATTGCGATTTTCCAGCCGGAGCTGCGGGAGTGTGCTCCGCGTACTACGTTTGTACTTAAAAGTTGCGGTTTTCCAGCCAGAGCTGCGGGAGCACGCTCCGCATACTACGTCTGCACTTTAAAGTTGCGATTTTCCAGCCGGAGCTGCAGGAGCACGCTCCGCGTACTACGTTTGTACTTAAAAACTGCGATTTTCAAGCCGGAGCCGCGGACCAGGGGGGAATCGAACCCGCGACCGCGGGACTGCGAAAGCAGGCGCGCAAACCACGAGACAACTTCCAAAGGCCCTTTCGCACAGCGCCGCAGCGAGAGCGCTTCGACACACACGATCTCCGCAGAGGGTCTCGCGCGCGCCGCATAAACCGGTAAAAATCGTCAGTTTTTGAACCTCGACCACGCGAATCTCCGCAGAGGGTGGCGCGCGGCTTGCAGAAATCGTAACAAGTCCTCAGTTTTTGAACCTCGACCACGCGAATCTCCGTCAGAGGGTCGCGTGCGGCTTGCAGAAATCGTAACAAGTCCTCAGTTTTTGAACCTCGACCACGCGAATCTCCGCAGAGGGTCGCGCGCTGCTTGCAGAAATCGTAAAACGTCCTCAGTTTCCTTACTGGTGTTTAAGCGAGAATGGGGGAATACAAGGGTTTAGCAACGTGGGACTGACTCTCAGTCTCTCTGTTTTTTCTCTCTCTTTCTCTCTCTATCTGTATTTTTCTTTCTCTCTCTCTCTCCCTCTCTCTCTCTCTCTCTCTCTCTCCCTCTCGCTCTCTCTCTCTCTCTCTCTCTCTCTCTCTCTCTCTCTCTCTCTCTCTCTCTCTCTCTCTCTCTTCTCTCTCTTCTCTCTGTGTCCCTGTGCCTGCCCCCCTTTCAACTCACTGTCATAAATACATACATCACACATGTGTGCCATAAAATCGGTAAACGTGTACATATACCAAATTAGATATCATACGTAGAGATGCAAATAAATGTGTGAATGCATGTGTGTTTATGTTTTTATATATTTATGATATGATATAGACTATATGCGTATACATGGTGTCACATTCATATAAATATGGAGTTGTACACACAGATGTAGGTTGTGATGGGTCATTCAACCGGGTACAAACTTCAACATGGCTTCAATTTGCAGCTTTGAAGAAAACTCCATCAGCCCCCTAAAAAAAAAGAAACCAGACTCGCCTTGTCTCATCAAGCTTCTGACAGGTGCTGCCACACATGAGAGTCGTTGTTTTTGTGAGACTAGTCAGCCTCCACAAACATGTTGAAAACATCATATGTCAAACCTGTCATGTGGCCACGCATTCGCTGACCTGTGACGGAAATGGAGACTTGTGAATTTGAAGGGCCAGCTTGTTTGTTTCCATGTCATGCTGAGGGTTGCTGGCCAGCAGCCCGAAACACACACACACATGGCACGCACTGAGGGTTGAAATATGTTGTCTAATACAAGCATTTCTGTTAAGACCTGCTGACCAGCAGCCAGCTGAATAAGAAGCATTGTTTGTTACATGTCATGGACCAGCCAGTCAATTAAAGTGTTCAGCGAATCCATCCCTGTCTGTCAGAAGGGCCGTCGACACCAGGATCAAGGCAAGGGAAAACAAATTAGTAGACCACTGAACAAGTGGCTAGCCCTGCACAAGGGCACTTGTTTATGGTCGGATGGCAGGCTTGGGCGAAAATGGCAGGGCTGCTGAACAGCAACCCTGGCCAGGGGCGGTTGCCGACCAGCAGCCAGCAAGCGAAGCATGATACATGCGCTTAGGACTGCCCATGGTGCTAAACACATGTTTCAATTTCAAAACGTGCCGGCATGCATCCGTACCTTGTTTGTGGTGGTTCATGCATGCCAAGGTATACCGACCAGCCAAGGTCAAGATTTGAAGGGCCACTTTTAGATATCTTCTCATGCTGGGGGTTGCTGGCCAGCAGCCCAAAAAAGCAAAACATGGCACGCGCTGAGAAATTTGTGGCTGACAGCCATTCTTGTTAAGATCTGCCGACCAGCAGCCAGCTGAATAAGAAGCCTTCATTGTTTAATTCATGTCATGGACTAGCCAGCCAATTAAAGGTTTCCAGCGAATCCATCCCTGTCTGTCAGAAGGACCGTCGACACCATGATCAAGGCAAAGAAAACCAGTAGACCACTGAACAAGTGGCACTTGTTTATGGGCGGGTCGGATGGCATCTCATTCCAGGTTTCATGTCAGGCTTGGGCAAAAGTCGCAGGGCTGCTGAATAGCAACCCTCCATTTGCTTAAGGATGTTGTTCCCTCATTATTGGTTTTCAAGGGAATCCACCGCTACTGGAAATAGTGCATTTTTCCAGCGCGCTTTCGCAAACGGAGGCAACCCTGCGCCCATGAAAAAATGTGAGCGGCGGTTGCTGACCAGCAGCGACCAGCAGCCAGCAAGCAAAACATGATAAACACGTGCAAACATATCTTTCAAGTTCAATATGGCATCCATGCCGTACCTGTGCTGGTTCAAGATCTGCTGACCAACAGCCCTTGAAGGCCACTTGTGGTTATCATGTCACGCTGAGTCGCTGAGGGCTGCTGACTGACAAGCAGTCCGAAACGAAAAGCAGCACATGGGGATACATCTGCAACATTGTGGATGGTGGTCTACATGCAGTCCTGTTAAGATCTGTTTTGTTGTTACGTATCATGGGCCTGCCAGCAAGTTAACTATTGTCATGGGTGACAGGTCCTTGGCGAATCCATCCCTGTCTGTCAGAAGGGCCATGGACACCATGACCAAGGCAAGGGAAACTTATACTGAACGAGTGGCTAGCTTTGCGCAAGGGAACTTGTTTGGTGGTGGGTCGGATGGCATTTCACTCCAGGTTTCGGGCTTGGGCAAAAATGGCAAGGCACATGAGTATATGTCAGGGGGGTAAGCAAAACGTGACATAAACACAGCTTCGAAATTCAAAATGTGTGGTTGTGCATCCACGTGGTGATTCATTCATGTCAAGATCTGCTGACCAGCAGAGAAAACCAAGACTTGCAAACTTGAAGGGCAATGTTTCGCTGTTATGGCATGCGGCAGGTTGCTGACCAGCAGCCCGAAACACATGACACGCATGAACTTAGGGTTGAAGCCTTGTGGTAGCCCTGGCTCACCCGTCGTTGTTTTAACCAAGGAGCTTTGCGCGGCGGGCATGCTGCTGGCAGCTCTCCGTTCCTTGGATGCAGGGGGTGGGCGCCGTTTTTTTCCACAGCAAGCTAATGACATGAAATGAGCACACAGCGCTCTTTTGATCCGAAGAGTGGAAGATTTGCGCCGACCGCCATCTCAGAGTCACCTCCTAGCTCAGAAAGCGTTAAACAAATGGACAACTGCAAAACAAACAGTGACAGAATCCAGTCACGGCCGATGTCTCCTCCAACTCCGACGTGTCCAGGCGTCAGCCTCATCGTCGTAGTAGCCGCGGTGGCTGTCCTAACTTGCGCTGCTGGTCAGCAGCGCCACACACGTATAACGAAACGGTGGTTCGGACGCTCCTGCTTTCTTTTGTTGGCGGCCTTCGCCTGGGCCTCCTCCTCCTGCTTTTTCTTGGCTGTGGCCTTCGCTACTGCCTCCACAGCCTTTCTCTTGACCTCCTCCTTTCTTTTAATTTTGGCCTGCCCCAGCGAATATTTCAGGAACATGTGGAAGCTGTGCTGACAAGTTCAAGCATGGTTTGCGCAAAGGGTAGAAATGACAAGCCACAAACATGACGCAGGGACGATTCCTGTTTTCCTCGCCACTATCTGCGGGCGCTAGATGAAGAGTTCAACGGACGTAACTTCGCCCTGAGCCCGGAGCTGGTGCTGGAGCTGCTGGTGTCGGAGCTGCTGGAGCTGCTGGAGTCAGATGCCTGCCCCTTCTCCTCGTTCTTCTTGATCAAGGCCTTCTCCTTCTCTATCTCCTTCTCCTTCTCCTTCAGCTCCTTGTCCTTCTGCGCAATCACGGTTTTGAACTCCTCAATGTAGTGGCTCAGGAAAGAGCACCTGCTCGAGAGGTTCCTGAGCTGCTGAGCCCCTGAGCCTGCGTCACGGCTTGCCAGCCGCAAGGCCTGCAATCTGCTCAGCTCAGCACGCGCCTTCACCAACTCCTGCTCCGCGCGCAGCTTCTCCTGCTCCGCGTGGAACTTCTCCTGCTCCGCGCGCTCCTTCTCCTGATCCGCCCGCTCCTTCGCCAAGCTCTGCAGCACCGTCTCTGCTTTTTCAGCAGCCACCGCCATCTGCAACTCGCCCCTCCGCGTGCGCCGCTTCAGCTGGGACACGCTGTCCCCCAATCGCTTCCCCATGGTCCTGGTTCCTACTGATGATGATGATGATGATGATGATGATGATGATGATGATGATGATGCCGAGCTGTGAGTTGGCGAACGGGTTCGCAGCCCCGAACCCGTCGATTCGGGAGCCGACCGTCGATTCGGGAGCCTCAGGTACCTTAAACACACAAACAGCCCAACAGCCCAGCAGCCCATGAGGAACCCTAAGCCCTAAACCCTTGGGCCCCGAACCCGTCAATTCGTGGCTGTAAGCTGTTTTGAAGATGTTGTGACACTGACTGCGTTGCTTGGCAATTTGCGTGTCGCGATGCCAAGAGTCGGAGTAGTTTTTTGCTTGATGACCAAGATGGCAAGTGCACATGGTGTGATGTCGACTGATCTTGCATGGGCCGCTAATAATTGAATCCTTGAGTGCATGACGTCACACACAATCATGGTCAACAAGTGGCTGGTCAGCCACAGGTGTCTGGTCAGCAACAGGTTGCTGGTCAGCAACAGGTTGCTCGTCAGCAACAAGTTGCTTGTCAGCAACAGGTTGCTGGTCAGCAACAGGTTGCTTGTCAGCAGCAGGTAGCAACAAGCTGCTGATCAGCAGCTAGTTTGCCAATCAGTGACAGTGACACCAGCCGGTTCGCGCCTCATCATCTGTTGCTGCTCTTTGGCTTTTGTCCTTCAAGCAAGGAATGCATGTTGATAGGATAGTCAATCCCGTTTCAAGCTGGCTCGAAACGCAACAAGGATGATCCAATGGACCAAACTTTAACCAACAAAGCGCAAATCCCTAGAAATGCCAAGACGCAGTCGGTCCTGAGCGCTTCCTGGCTCCTTTGGCCTCGCTTTGGCTGTGGTTGCTGGCGCCGCCGCTGCTTTGCTGCTGCTGCTTACTGGCGCAGCTTTTGCTGGCGCCATCGCCGCAGCCTTTTCCACAGCAGGCGCTTCCTTTCGCTGGGCATGCTGCGCCCAGAGAGCGGCTTGCTCCTCTTGCTGGCGATGTGCCCAGGCTTGCGTTGCCGCCGCCGCTGCAGCCTGCTGTATCTGCGCATCCGCTGCTGCTGCTGCTGCTGCTTGGGCTCGTTGCAGCTAGATCATCTGTTGCTGCTGCAGCAACGTAGCCTCTGCCTGAGGCTGCTGCTGTTGCGGCAGGTGGTGGAATTGTCGCTGCTGCAATGCTGCAGCTGCATGTGCTTGCTGTCGAAGCAATGCTGCTGCTTCTGAAGCTGCATCTGCTTGCTGTAGCTGACGCAATGCTGCTTCGGCAGCAGCCTGCGCTTCTTGTTGCTGCCTCAGTGCTGCTGCTTGTGCTGCCGCTGCACGTTCCTCTTGCTGCTGCTGCTGCTGCTGCTGAATCATGGCTTGCTGATGCTGCTGCTGCTGCAGCTGCGAAGGCAGCTCTTGCTGCATCGTGTGGTGCAGCTGCTCCTGCGGGCATTGCGGCTGTTGGGGCTGGTGGTGCGGCGGTGGCTGATGCTGTTGGTGCAGCGGTGGCTGCGGTGGCTGTTGGTGCTGCTGCTGTGGGGGCTGTAGTTGTTGTGGTTGCTGCTGCTGTGGGGGCTGTAGTTGTTGTGGTTGCGGTTGCTGTGGGGGCTGTAGTTGTTGTGGTTGCGGTTGCTGTGGGGGCTGTAGTTGTTGTGGTTGCTGTTGGTGCTGCTGCTGTGGGGGCTGTAGTTGTTGTGGTTGCTGTTGGTGCTGCTGCTGTGGGGGCTGTAGTTGTTGCGGTTGCTGTTGGTGCTGCTGCTGTGGGGGCTGTAGTTGTTGCGGTTGCTGTTGGTGCTGCTGCTGTGGGGGCTGTAGTTGTTGCGGTTGCTGTTGGTGCTGCTGCTGTGGGGGCTGTAGTTGTTGCGGTTGCTGCTGCTGGTGGGCTGTAGTTGTTGCGGTTGCTGTTGGTGCTGCGGATTGTGTTGCGTTTGCTGCGCCACTGCAGTTGATCGCTGATGGCGCCATGGTGGCGACGGCAGCGGCGGTGGAAATGCTGGCTGTTCCTGCTGGGGCTGCTGATGCAGTTGCGGCTGCTCAGCTGCTGAGGCTCCTGCTGGCTGTTGTTGCGGCTGCTGCATGTGTTGCTGCAGCTGCTGCTGCAGCTGCTGCTACTCTTGCTGCAAAACCTGAACGGTGCTCGTCAGGAATTGCAGCACGCCATACATGGCGTCCAGCGTGTTGAAAAGCCGTCCCCATTGGCGAGCCTCATACGACGGCGGCCGATAATCGCCGCCTTGCTTTGGCGGCATTGCCCCACCCCGCGCCGAGAAGATAAACAGTAAACGATGCAGTATAGCGCAATGCAACGCAATGCAATGTATTGTGTGTGTGTAACGCAGTATGTATTTATGTATGTCTATGTGTGTATGTATGTGTGTATGAATTATATGTAATGCAATGTAACGTGTTGCAATGCCATGCAATGCAACGCGATGTAATGTATTGCATGTATGTTAATGTCATGCACTGTACTGCAATGTAATGTAATGTAAAGTAATGTGTGAGCCTAACGTAATGTAATGTAATGTAATGTAATGTATGGATGTATGTATGCAGGTATGTAGGTATGTTTGTTTGTTGGTTGGTTGGCAGGCAGTTAGCACATGTGGATGAAGTCTCTTTCTGCGTGCATCTCATGGTTTGTGATGGACTTTTGTGTCTGCCACAAGTTTGTGTCCGCCTGCGCCTCCCTTGAGCCACATCACGCAACATTGATGAAGCCGCTGGGCAAAAGCTGGCAAGTGCTGGTGAAGCTGCTGAGCAGCAGCTGGTGATTCTGTTGAAACTGCTGAGCAGCAGCTGGTGCTTCTGTTGAAGCTGCTGAGCAGCAGCTGGCTCTTGCTGATGAAACTGCTGAGCAGCAGCTGGTGTTTGTGTTGAAGTTGAAACTGCTGATCAGCAGCTGGTGCTTCTGTTGAAACTGCTGAGCAGCAGCTGGCTCTTGCTGATGAAACTGCTGAGCAGCAGCTGGTGTTTGTGTTGAAGTTGGAACTGCTGAGCAGCAGCTGGTTCGTGCTGATGAAACTGCTGATCAGCAGCTGGTGCTTCTGTTGAAACTGCTGAGCAGCAGCTGGTGCTTCTGTGGAAACTGCGGAGCAGCAGCTGGCTCTTGCTGGTGAAACTGCTAAGCAGCAGCTGGTGTTTGTGTTGAAGTTGGAACTGCTGAGCAGCAGCTGGTTCGTGCTGATGAAACTGCTGAATCAGCAGCTGGTGCTTCTGTTGAAACTGCTGAGCAGCAGCTGGTGCTTCTGTTGAAACTGCTGAGCAGCAGCTGGCTCTTGCTGATGAAACTGCTGAGCAGCAGCTGGTGTTTGTGTTGAAGTTGAAACTGCTGAGCAGCAGCTGGTTCGTGCTGATGAAACTGTTGATGTGCTTCTCATGAAACTGCTGGGCAGCAGTTGGTTCTGCTGAGCAGCGGGGGGTGAAGCTGCCTACCAGCAGCTGGTGCGTGCTGATGAAACTGCTGGGCAGCAGTGATGCTTTTTTGGTGAAACTGCTGAGCAGCAGTTGGTTCCGCCGAGCAGCAGCGTGTGAAACTGCTGAGCAGCAGCTGGTGCGTGCTCATGAGCAGCAGTTGGATCCGCTGAGCTGCGCGAAACAAAATCAAACTGCTGAGCAGCAGCGGGTGGTTGATGGGATTGATTGTCTGACCAGATTTCAACCAAGGTTCCGCCGGCGGCAGCGCGCAGCAGCGGCCAGCAGCCGGCAAGCAGCTGCAGCTGCGAGCCTGCCGGAAAGGCACGGGTGCGTTTTTTAGTCTGAGACTTGCTTGAACCTTCACCCCGGCTGCTCGTAACCCTAGCTCGCAATCATTCTGCTGCTGGCCAGCAGCTCAGGATTTATATTTGTGGCCGGGCTGCTGCTGGTCAGCAGCTGATCCCTGCGTCTCGAAACCTTAAGTTTACAAGACAAAGGGGGTTGTTTGTGAGACAGCCAGTCTGGATTCTCAAAACGACTTGTAACAAGCCAGCCAGCGCAGCAGGTCTGACGAAACTGCTGTGCAGCAGCTGGTCCATGAACTGCTGAACAGCAGTCAGCAGGTGCAGCACAGCAGGTCTGACCAAACTGCTGAGCAGCAGTTGGGCCTGCTGTTCAGCAGGCGTTGTCTGATGAAGGTGCTGAGCAGCAGCTGGTAACCTAATGAACTGCTGAGCAGCAACCCCATACAGAAATGAACATGTGATTTTGGGTGCGTTAAGCCAGCCAGTTCAGAAACATCACTCACAGCGTGGTGTCAGTGAAACTTCAAAAGGGCTGTGCGCATGCGCCTCGCTGTTTCATGGGCCATCGGTGATTTCAGGCCAAGCTTTTGAGACAACTCAGTTGCCATATGGCGCTTCTTGCGCCGGATAATCTGTGCAGACAATGAGCTGGAGAAAGACATGACAGTGTCCAGGTTACAACATGGCTTGGCAAACAAGAAGAAGAAAGCCCGCGCAGCTCTTCGGAATGGTGACAAGAGTGTGAAGCTATCTCAGAAAGGCGTTGTCAAGGTCAACGGGAGCAAAAGCATCCTTGAAACCGTGCAGTCCAAGAAGTGCATTACTCAGCTGAAGAACATTTGCAGGCAGCATGAACATGGCAAAATTAGTTGCCGCAGTGGCCTGCTCCGCAGCAGAGGTGATCTCTGGCAGCCTGCCGGCAGACAAGCGTGAGGAGTTCAAGAACCTGATCCTGAAGTGTAAGGCCAAGGGGTGGTGATTGAGAATGGCCGTGCTTTGGCGCGCAGCGCTGTGGCTGCTGAAAGCTTGTATGACTTCAGCGAAAAACAAGGGGTGACCATTGTCGCATCAGATCTTCCTGATTTGTTCAGCCACGAAGAAAACCCAGCTTCGGCCATTGTTTGGCTTTGCACGCGTTGCGACATGCTTCCTTCTGCCGGCTCACGCTGGCACTATCCTTGTTGGTCTTAGAGCTCACTCTTGCATACACGGCAGCTTTTGTTTTTGCCATGATTCTCTCGCCCACGACTGTAGCAGGATTGGTCTTTTGCAGCCTCGAGCCCATGACAGACTGCAGCGCAGGCGACCTGCTGACTGCTGCTCAGCAGTTCATTGGGTTGGACCAGCTGCTGCTCAGCAGCCTCCTGCTGTGCTGCAGCATTGCTGCTGTTCAGCAGCTTCATCGCTGCTGGACCAACTGCTGCTCAACAGTTCCATCAGACCTGCCGCGCAGCAGGCCCAAACTGCTGCTCAGCCAATTGGGTTGGACCAGCTACTGCCCAGCAGCTTCATCAGTCAATTCAAAAAAACCTGCTGGACAGCAGGACCAGCAGCAATTCAGCATGTTTTCCATTTATTTGTTCCACCGCCAGCAAGGCTCAAAGTTGGAGAGATATGGTTTCTCACGAACAGCTCTCAACAGCAACAGTAGCAACACCGCATTTCAGGAGAAGACGCGCCCAGATGAAATTGCATCACACACTTTGCATTACATTAAATGCATGGCATTTACATTGCACATACGCATTACACTACAATACGCTACCAAAACAACATTACATTGCTCTGAGTTACACCAAATCACATTACATCGCATCACGTCACATTACGAAATGCCCATCATTCATCCATTCATCCATTCATCCATCCATCCATTCATCCATTCATCCATTCATCCATTCATCCATTCTTTCAATCATTCATTCATTCATTCATTCGTTCGTTCATTCATGTATGTTTCTTATGTTCCGTCATTTCATGTCTTTCCTCTTCATTTCATGTCACGTCGTTTCATTTCAATCATTTCCTTCATTCACTCATTCGTTCGTTCATTCATTCATTAATTCCTTCCTTCCGTCATTCCTTCATTCATTCGTTCATTCATTCATTCTTTCATTTGCAGTCATTTGTTCGTTCAGCCATTCACCCATTCATGCGTTCACAGTCATTCATGCATTCATTCAGTCATTCGATCCTTTCACTGACTCACTCACTCACTCATTCATTCGTCCATTCAATCATTCATTCGTGTAATTTCATACAGTTTCATTCATTTCATACATTCATTCAGTTCAATCCAATTGAAGTCCTTTATTCGTTCATTCACTCATTCATGCATTCATCCATCAATTCATACACTCACGCATTCCTTATTTCATTCGTTCGTTCATGAACTCATTTATTCGTTCAACCATTCATTCATTCATTTACTCATGAATTCATTCATTCATTCGTTCATGAATTCATTCAGTCAGTCATTCATTCATTCACTCATTCATTCATCCACCCATCAATTCATTCATTCATTCATTCATTCTTTGATTTGTTCATTCATTCGTTCATTCATTCATTCATTCACTCATTCATTCATTCATTCACTCCTTCACGCATACACTTCATTTCATGTTGCCGTTTCATTCCATTTCTTTTGGTTTCATTCAATCACTCACTCATTCTTTCATTCATGCATTCAGTCATTCATTCATTCATTCAGTCATTCATTCATTCATTCATTCAATCATTCATTCGGTAAATTTTTGATTCAGTCCATCACTCATTCATGCATTCATGCAGTCAGTCATTCAGTCATAATGTCATGTCATTTCCTTTCAGGTCATGTCATGCAATTTCTGTCATTCGTTCTTCATTCATGTCAATTTCATTTCGTGTCATTTTTTGTTTCAATTCACTCATTGTCACTCATTCATTTAGTTCATCGAAACTTATCTTTTGCTTCATTCATTCATTCAATCAAGCATTTCATTCATTCATTCATTCATTCATTCATTCATTCATTCATTCATTCATTCATTCATTCATTCATTCATTCATTCATGCTTTCATGCATTCATGCATTCATGCATTCATGCATGCATTCATTTCATTCATTCATTCATTCATTCATTCATTCATTCATGCATTCATGCATTCATGCATTCATGCATTCATGCATTCATGCATGCATGCATTTCATTCATTCATTCATTCATTCATTCATTCATTCATTTATTTCATTTCATTCATTCATTCATTCATTTCATTCACTCACTCGTTCATTCATTCATTCATTCATTCATCCATCCATCATCCATCCATCCATCCATCCATCCATCCATTTCATTCATTCATTCATTCATTCATTCATTCATTCATTCATTCATTCATTCATTCATTCATTCATTCATTCATTCATTCATTCATTCATTCATTCATTCATTCCATTCATTCATTCATTCATTCATTCATTCATTCATTCATTCATTCATTCATTCATTCATTCATTCATTCATTCATTCATTCATTTCATTCATTCATTCATTCATTCATTCATTCATTCATTCATTCATTCATTCATATTCATTCATTTCGTTCATGCGTTCAATATTTTCACTCATTGCATGCAACCATTGACTTACTCGTCACGTTTTGCCTGCTCCTCGTCTTTTGCCACGGCGCGGGGGTGGGTGCAATGCCGCCGAAGCACCCCGCAGACCGGCCGCCTTCGTATGAGGGTCGCCAATGGGGTCGGCTTTTCAGCACGCTGGACGGCATGTACGGCGTGCTGCAGTTCCTGACGAACACCTCAGCAAGACCAAAAACAGCCAGCGCAGCCAACATTTCAATTTCCACCCCAACCGCCGCCGTCGACTGCAGAGGTGCCACAGCACCAGCCATGCCCCCAGCAACTACAGCCCCCACAGCAGCAGCCCCCACACCAAACACAGCCACCGCAGCAGCATCAGCCGCAGCTTCAGCCTCCGCTGCCACAGCTGCACCAACAGGGTCAGCCACCGCAATGGTCACAGGAGCAACAGCAACAGCAAGCCATGATGCAGCGGCAGCAGCAAGAGGCAGCAGCAGCGGCAGCCTTTTGCAGCAGCAACAAGACGCAGCGTTGCATCAGCAACAACAAGCGCATGCAGCAGCAGCAGCAGCAGCAGCAGCAGCAGCAGCAGCATTGCAGCAGCAACAGGACGCAGCGTTGCATCAGCAACAACAAGCACATGCAGCAGCAGCAGCAGCATTGCAGCAGCAACAAGACGCGGCGTTGCATCAGCCACAACAAGCACATGCAGCAGCAGCAGCAGCAGCAGCAGCAGCAGCAGCAGCAGCGGCAGCGTTGTTGCAGCAGCAGCAGCAGCAGCAGCAAGACGCTGCAGCAGCAGCGTTGCAGCAGCAACAACTCTACCGCCAGCAGCTGCTGCTGCAACAGCAAAAGGACGAGGCAGAGGCTGCATTACAGACGAGGCAGAGGCAGCAACAGCAGCAGCTGCAACAACAGCAGCAACTTCAACATGAAGCGCTTGCAACAGCAGCAGAGCAGCAGCAGCAGCAGCAGGCTTGGGCGCAGCACCAGAAGGAGGAGGAGGAGCGGTTCCGGCAAGCCGCTCTCTGGGCGCAGGAGGAAACGGAAGCTTGGAAGCGCCAGCAGGAGGAGCATCAGCAGCAGCATCACCACCAGCAGCAGCAGCAGCAGAAGTCAGAGGAGAAACAAGAGGCAATGTCATCAAAGGCTGCAGCGACAGCACCGCAAAGCAGCAAAGCAGCAGCGCCAGCTTTGGCAAAGGCGGCTGGGACAAAAGCCGCACCAGCAAAAGCAGCAAGGAAGCTACCACCGGGGCCACTGCAGAAAAGCAGCGGAGCAGCGCCAGCAACCACAGCCAAAACCAAAGCGAGGCCAAAGGCGGCACAGGACCAAAGCACAGCTGGTTCAGTTCAAGACCGACTGCAAATTGGCACTTCTGGTGGTTGGTTAAAATTAAGACCGTTTGATCCTCAGCACCATAAAATGTGTTGTGTCTTTGAGCCAGCTTGAAAGGGGATTCATTACCCTGAGTTGGGGCAAGGGACATCATGACGCACCCCTTGCTTGAAGGACGGCAAAAGCAAAGGTGCAGCAAAGCGCAGCGGTGATGAGGCGTGAGTCGGCTGCTGTCACTAAGTTCTTCAACGGTCTGCTGAACAGCAGCACCACGCTGGCTGACCAGCAACCTGTTGCTGACCAGCAACCCATGCACACATGAGCTCGCAGATGATCGCGAGAAAATACATAATAACCGCCATGAAGTTGAGTTATGATGCATCGACCCTTCGTGTAAACCATGCCCGAACTTGTCAGCACAGCTTCCAAAGTGTTTGTGATTTGACTGTGGCAGGCTACAAAAACGGAAGAGGCTGAGACAACCACCAACAAGAGAAAGCAGGAGCAACTGCAAATGCCATCATTGTGTCATAAAAAGGATGTGTTGCGGCGCTGCTGCCCAGCAGCAATGGGCGGTTGCAAGTTAATCGGCTGACTCCGTGTTAGGACTGGTGCTTCGGCGACAAAGATGTGAACAGCGACTGGAGGAAATGGAGTTGGAGGAGAGATTGGCTGTGACTGGATTCTGTAATTTTGTTATTTTGCAGTTGTCCCTTTGTTTGACGCTCTTGCGACAGGAAGTGACTCTGACGGCGGCGGGCGCGAATCCTCCACTCTTCGGACCAGGGTGACCAAAAGGGGCACCTGCTGCGTGCTCATTTCACGTCGGCTTGCTTTGCTTGCGTATAAAACATACCGCACATACCCTGCATCCGAGGAACAGAGAGCTGCCAGCTGGATGCCCGCTGCATGCCCGCAGCGCTGGCAGCACCTTGGTTAAAACAACGACGGGTGAGCCAAGGCAAACACAATGCTTCAACCCTAAGTTCATGCGTGTCATGTGTTCTGTTTCGGGCCTGCTGGTCAGCAACCCTCAGCATAACATCGATTTGAATGGCCCTTTAATGTCGCAAGTCTTGGTTTTCGCTGCTTGTCAGCAAGCAATTCTTGACATGAATGAATCACAACAGGCGGACCACATATATTGAAATTGAAAGGCGTGTTTATGTCACGATTCGCTTACCGCCCCAAATCTTTTCATGGGCACCGTTGTGCCAGGGTTGCTGTTCAGCAGCCCTCCCAATTTTGCCCAAGCTAGATGCCATCCAACCCACCAACAAACAAGTGCCATTGTGCAGGGCTAGCCACTTGTTCAGTGTCAGTGGTTTACTAATTTGTTTTCCTTGCCTTGACCATGATGCCGACGGCCCTTCTGACAGACAGGGATGCATTCGCCGAGGAGCTGTCGCCCATCAGAATAGTTAACTTGCTGGCAGGCCCATGATCTGGAACAACAAAACAGATCTTAACAGGAATGCATGTAGACCCCAATGTTGGTCAGCAGCCCTCATCGACTCAGCATGACATGATAACAAGAAGTGGCCTTCAAGGGCTGCTTTAGCAGATCTTGTCATTGACATGCATGGACCACCATGACCACAAATACTGAACTTGAAAGATCTGTTTGCACGTGTTTTGCTTGCTGGCTGCTGGCATGGGCACCTTTGTGCCAGGGTTGCCTCCGTTTGCTAGCCCCCTGGAAAAATGGACTATGTCCAGTAGATTCCCCTGAAAACAAAAAATGTAGAAAAATATGCTTCAGCAAATGGAAGGTTGCTGTTCAGCAGCCCTGCCTACCTTGCCTTGATGATGGTGTCGACGGCCCTTCTGACAGGGATGGAGTCGCTGGGGACCTGTTGGAACACTTTAATTGACTGGCTGCTCCATGTCATGTCACAAACAATGAAATAAGGCTTCTTATTCCACTGGCTGCTGGTCAGCAGATCTTAACAAGAATGCGTGCCATGTTTGGGGGCTGCTGGCCAGCAACCCCCAGCATGACAAGATATCAAAAAGTGGCACTTCAAGCTTGCGAGTCTTGACTTTGCTGCTGGTCAGCATACCTTGACACGCATGAATCACCGCAAATGTGGTACGGATGCGTGCCCGCGCGAATTGAACTTGAAGCATGTGTTTAGCATCATGGGCAGTCCTAAGCGCATGCTTGCCTTGACCATGATGTCGACGGCCCTTCTGACAGACAGGGATGCATTCGCCAGGGACCTGTTGGAACAATTAATAATACTTGACTGGCTGTGACATGCAACAAACAATGAAACATGGCTTCTCATTCAGGTCAGCAGATCTTGACTTTGATACGTGGGCAGGGCACCTTGAGTTTTGACTTTTACCTGGCCAGTCTTCGCTTGCATGTTAGGGCTATCACACTTTCTGTGCGGCGGCACTTGTCAAGTGAATGAGGCAAGGCTTTGAAGGAGTCTTCTGCAAAAGTGCAACTCAAGCCACGTTCATTGAAGTTTGTACCCAGTGGAACGACCAATCACAACCTGTGTACGTATGTGTTTATATTTCTGTGCGTGTGTGTTTATATCATATACACATGTGGATAGCTTATATGATTGTAGATATGTGTATGTTTATCGATTTTATGGCACACATGTGTATTGTATGTTTTTACGACAGTGAGTTAACAAGAGAGAGAGAGAGAGAGAGAGAGAGAGAGAGAGAGAGAGAGAGAGAGAGAGAGAGAGAGAGTGAGAGAGAGACTGGAAACAAAACAGAGAGGTTGAGAGTCCCACGTTGCTAAACCCTTGTATTCCCCCATTCTCGCTTAAACACCAGTAAGTTTTTGAACCTCGACCACGCGAATCTCCGCAGAGGGTCGCGTGCGGCTTGCAGAAATCGTAACAAGTCCTCAGTTTTTGAACCTCGACCACGCGAATCTCCGCAGAGGGTCGCGCGCGGCTTGCAGAAATCGTTAAAAGTCCTCAGTTTTTGAACCTCGACCACGCGAATCTCCGCAGAGGGTCGCGCGCGGCTTGCAGAAATCGTAACAAGTCCACAGTTTTTGAACCTCGACCACGCGAATCTCCGCAGAGGGTCGCGTGCGGCTTGCAGAAATCGTAACAAGTCCTCAGTTTTTGAACCTCGACCACGCGAATCTCCGCAGAGGGTCGCGCGCGGCTTGCAGAAATCATAAAAAGTCCCCAGTTTTTGAACCTTGACCACGCGAATCTCCGCAGAGGGTCGCGTGCGGCTTGCAGAAATCGTAACAAGTCCTCAGTTTTTGAACCTCGACCACGCGAATCTCCGCAGAGGGTTGCGCGCGGCTTGCAGAAATCGTAAAATGTCCTCAGTTTTTGGAACCTCGAACCTCGACCACGCGAATCTCCGCAGAGGGTCTCGCGCGCACCGCATAAATCGTAAAATGTCGTTAGTTTTTTATCATCGACAACGCGAATCTCCGCAGAGGGTCGCACGCGGCTTGCAGAAATCGTAAAAAGTCCACAGTTTTTGAACCTCGACCACGCGAATCTCCGCAGAGGGTCGCGCGCGGCTTGCAGAAATTGTAAAAACCCAGTTTTTGAACCTCGACCACGCGAGTCTCCGCAGAGGGTCGCAATCCCGAGCGATGATCAAACTCCCGCCCCGGCGCCTTAGAAACCTAAACTAACTTACATAGCTGCTTACGCCGAAGCTCTACGCAAGCTCTACCTAACCTTGGCTCTGTGCCACCTGGCTGGCTCTCTGTGCCACTTGGCTCTATGTAACTTGGCTCTATGTAACTTGGCTCTATGTAACTTGGCTCTATGTAACTTGGCTCTAACTGGCTCTATGTAACTTGGCTCTATGTAACTTGGCTCTATGTAACTTGGCTCTATGTAACTTGGCTCTATGTAATGTAACTTGGCTCTATGTAACTTGGCTCTATGTAACTTGGCTCTATGTAACTTGGCTCTATGTAACTTGGCTCTATGTAACTTGGCTCTATGTAACTTGGCTCTATGTAACTTGGCTCTATGTAACTTGGCTCTATGTAATTTAGCTCTATGTAACTTGGCTCTATGAAACTTGGCTCTATGTAACTTGGCTCTATATAACTTGGCTCTATGTAACTTGGCTCTGTGCAACTTGGCTCTGTGTATCTTGTCAAAGGGCTCCGCACGGAAGAACCCTTCACGATGCTTTCGGGAAAAAGATGATGACCATGATGACCATGATGATGTTGATAATGTTGATGAACATGATGATGAAAATGATGATGAGCACGACGGTAGAAATAATGACGAAAATGATGATGAACATGATGATGTTGATAACGCTGATGAAACTGATGAAGATGATGAAAAAGATGAAAATGATGATGGAAATGATGCTGAATCGGTCGGCTTCCTACGCGGTTCAGCCTCCCAGTACTTAGAGCTTAGGTCGATCTGCAAGGTCCTTTTGGAACACATGATTTTCCTAATGATCCTAATTATCGTAATTAATTAGGATAATAAAGCTACTTAGGATAAATACGCGCCAAAATTGGCAAAGTCTTTCAATTAACTAGGATAATCAGGATCACGAGGTGAAGAGATCCTATTTAATTAGCGTAATTATGATAATTAAGAAAACTAGGATAATTATATAATTTGATAAATAAGACAGTTCAAATAATTTGGATAGCATCAATATCGTCATCATCATCATCGTCATCATGTTCACCATCTTTCTCATCAACCAGGTAGGAAGTGAAACGAAGCATTTTGGAAAACATTATTTTCCTATTTTTCATAATTATCCTTTTTATTCAATTAATTTGCGTAATGATGATAATTAAGATAATTAAGATAATTAGGATAGTTTGAATACACAAAAGAAATGGAAAAATTGCGAAAATTAGGAAAAGAATGCTTTCCAAAAGACCTGGTCGACTTCCTACCTGGTTGGTGAAAAGGCTGATGAACATGGTGACGATACTGGTGATGACGATGCTGATGCTGCTGCTGCTGATGATGAGAATGCTGATGGCAATGATGGTGAACATGATGATGATCATGATGATGATAACGATTGTGGCAATGATGATGCGCATCATGATGATGAGGACCATGATGATGAACACCGAAAACGATGAGGAAAATGACGCTAACTCGGTCGACTTCCTGCCCGGTTGAGCCTCCGAGTAGTTAGAGCTTCGGCCGTGCGTCTCCAAGGTCGTGTGGAAACATATTTTCCTAATTTTCCTAATTTTCCTAAATAACTTAATTATCCTATTTGTCTTGATTACTTAGGATACTAATGATAATTAGGATAATTAAGCGCTCGAATGAGCAAATTGTCCTAATCATTTAAGATAATTAGCATACGTACGTAAAGTGCAGCGCTCGAACTTCCTAATTATCCGAATTATCCTGCTCATCCTGAGTATCAAGAAAATTAGGAATTAAGAAAATAGGAAAACCATGTTTTCCAAAAGACCTTGGTCGCCTTCCTACCTGGTTCATGAGAGAGATGATAAACGTGATGATGATGATAAGAAAAAAGATGAGACTGATGATGAACATGATGATGAAAAGGAAAACGATGGTGTCAATGATGACGAACATGATGATGATGACGATGAGCCTCCCAGTAGTTAGAGCTTAGGCCGTGCATCTCCGAGGTCTTTTGGAAAACATTTTCCTAATAATCCTAATTATCCTACATATCTTAATTATCCTAATTAATTAAGATAATTAAATCCTCGAAATTGAAAATTATCCAAATTTGCTAGGATAATTAGAAAATCAAGTAAAGCGGAGCGCTCGACTTTCCTAATGATCAGATTTATCCTAAGTAAATAGCAGAATGAAAATAGTTAAGATAATTGTGGTAATCAGGAAAATATTCGACTTCCTACCTGGGTGACGAGAAGGATGATGAACCTGATGACGATGACGATGATGATGATGAACGATGATGAGAATGCTCTAACTACTGGGAGGCTCAACCGGGTAGGAAGTCGACCGAGTTAGTACCATTTTCTCATCATTTTCATCATTATCAACATCATCATGTTCATCATGATTTTCATCATCATGCCCATCATCATTCTCACCATTCTCACCATTTTCATCATTCTCATCATGATGATCACCAGTCTCATCATCATTTCTCATTAGCCTCTTCATCACCATCATCATCATGTTTAAAATTCTCTCTCATCAAGCAGGAAGGAAGTCGACCGAGGTCTTTTGGACAACATTCTTTTCCTAATTTCCGAATCCCCTAATTATCCGAATTATGCTAATTAAGCTAATTAATCAAGCTAGCTAAGATAATTAGGAAACTCGAGCACTCCGCTTTATCTAATTATCCGACTCTCCTAATCATCCTAATTATCCTGATTATCATAACTATCCTAATTATCCGAAATTCGCCGACCCTTTCTCTAAAAAAGGAAGGCACACGGGCAGGGTGGTTGGCACATAAGTATAACCAAAGATTCATCCTCAACAGCATCATCAGCTACGATGATTGTTGTCATCACAGTCATCGTCATCATCACCATCCTTATCATCATCTCTTTCTTATTCTCTTATCTTCATCATCATTATCATCATGGTCATCATCATCTCTGTTTCGGCAGCGTTGCTGATGCAGAAGATGTTACGATGATAGTTATCATCACAGCCGTTAGACACCCTTGGCAACGCAAAGGATGCGGTGATGATAGTTATCAAGGAACAAGTAGGGATGCAGAGGATGTTGCGACATGACGCAGATGATGGCGATCATCACGCCCGCATGTGCCATTATCATCAAGGTCGTCGTCATCCCTTACTAGGCAGCATTGATGATGCAGAGGATGCTGCGATGATAGTTATCATGACACTGCTGATGCAGAAGATGTCACGATGATAGTTATCTTCACAGCCGCTAGTGATGCCAAGGATGCAATGATGAAAGTTATCATCCTTGTCATCACTTTACCATGATCTGATCATCATCTGATATCTTGTTACACATCTTAAAATATATAGAAATCAAGAGGGAAGTTACACATCCTTGGCAATGCAAAGGATGCGATGATGATAGTTGTCAAGGAGCAAGTAGAGATGCAGAGGATGTTGTGATGATAGTTGTCATGACGCGGATGATAACGGTCATCACGCCCACGCGTGCCATTATCATCATGGTCGTCGTCATCTCTTATTAGGCAGCATTGGTGATGCAGACGATGATAGTTATCATGACACTTCAGTGCCATCTTTGCGTCTTTTTTCTTACGGGCTTTTTGTCAGGGAGAGCACATCAAATTCATATGTTTTACATCATGATGGTCATCAACATCTCTTTCTTATTCTCTTATCCTTATCATCATTATCATCATGGTCATCACCATCTCTTATTCGGCAGCGTTGCTGATGCAGAAGATGTTACGATGAAAGTTATCATCACAGCCGTTAGTGATGCCAAGGATGCTACGATGATAGTTGTCGTCCTTGTTATCATCTTTATCATCATCTGATCATCATCTAATATCTTATTATACATCTTATTATATATTGAAATCAAAAGGGACGTTAATCATCCTTGGCAATGCAAAGGATGCGATGATGATAGTTGTCAAGGAACAAGCAGAGATGCAGAGGATGTTCTGATGGTTGTCATGACGCGGATGATAACGATCATCACGCCCGCGCGCGCCATTATCATCATGGTCTTCGTCATCTCTTTTTGGGCAGCATTGGTGATGCAGAGGATGCTCTTTTCAACACAGTCATCATCATCATCATCCTTCTCATCATCATGATGGTGGCCATCATCATCATGATGGTCATCATCATCTATTTCTTAATCTCTCATCCTTATCATCATTATCATCACGGTCATCATCATCTCTTATTCGGCAGCGTTGCTGATGCAGAAGATGTTACGATGATAGTTATCATCACAGCCGCTAGTGATGCCAAGGATGCTACGATGATAGTAATCATCCTTGCCATCATTCTTATCCTCATCTGATCATCATCTAACATCATCTTAAATCTTATTATACATCATATTACACAAAGCAATCAAAAGGGACGTTAGACTCCCTTCGCAATGCAAAGGATGCGGTGATGATAGTGATTAAGAAACAAGTGGGGATGCAGAGGGTGTTGCGATGGTACTTGTCATGACGCGGGTGATAACGATCATCACGCCCGCGCGTGCCATGATCATCATGGTGGTTGTCATCTCTTATTAGGCATGCAGAGGATGCTACGATGATTGTTCTCATCACCATTATCATAATCCTTATCATCATCACAGCCGTTAGTGATGCCAAGGATGTTACGATGATAGTTACCCTCCTTATCATCATCTTTATCATCATCTTTATCATCATCTGATCGTCTAACGTTAGACATCCTTGGCAATGCAAAGGACGCGATGATGAGAGTTATCAAGAAACAAGTAGAGATGCAGAGGATGTTGTGATGATAGTTGTCATGACGCGGATGATAACGATCATCACGCCCTATTAGGCAGCATTGGTGATGCAGAAGATGCTACTATGATTGCTACCATCACCATCATCATCATCCTTATCATCATCACAGCCGTTAGTGATGCCAAGGATGCGACGATGATAGTTATCATCTTTATCCTCATCTTTATCATCATCTGACCATCTAACGTTAGACATCCGTGGCAATGAAAAGGATGCGATGATGATAGTTATCAAGGAACAAGTAGAGATGCGGAGAATGTTGTGATGATAGTTGTCATGACGCGGATGATAACGATCATCACGCACGCGCGTGCCATTATCTTGTTAGGCAGCATTGGTGATGCAGAGGATGCTACGATGATAGTTGTCATGACAAATAAGAGAAAGAGAAGATGATAAGGATGATGATGATGACGATTCTTCTGCGTCAGCAATGTGGCATAATAAGAGACGATGATGACCATGATGATAATGATGACAAGGAGAAGATTAAGAAAGAGATACTGATGACCATCATGATGATGATGATAAGGACGATGATGATGATGATGCAGCCCAAAACAAAGTCTCCCACACCTCAAATTGAAAAATACTCATTTGAGGCGCTCTCCCTGACAAAAAGCTCGCCAGAAAAAAGAGACAAGGATGCCACTGAAAAATGAGCGATGAATGGCTGTCATGATAACTATCATCGCAGCATCCTCTGCATTGCCAATGCTGCCTAATAAGATAACGGCACGAGCGGTCGTGATGATCGTTATCATCCGCGTCATGACAACTATCATCACAACATTCTCTGCATCTCTACTTGTTCCTTGATAACTCTCATCGTCGCATCATCCTTTGCGTTGCATTGCCAAGGATGTCTAACGTCAGACGATCAGATGATGATAAAGATGATGATGAAGATGATGATAAGGAGGGTAACTATCATCGTAACATCCTTGACATCACTAACGGCTGTGATGATGATAACGACGATGATGATGATGATGATAACAATCATCGTAGCACCCTCTGCGTGCCTAATAAAACATGACGACCACAATGATGATAATGGCACGCGCGGGCGTGATGATCGTTATCATCCGCGTCATGACAACTATCAGCACAACATCCTCTGCATCTCTACTTGTTCCTTGATAACTATCATCATCGCACCCTTTGCATTGCCAAGGATGTCTAACGTCCCTTTTGATTTCAATATATGACAAGAAACTGAGTAATAAGAAAGTAGATGATGATCACATGATGCTAAAGATGATGGCAAGGATGATAACTATCATCGTAGCATCCTTGGCATCACTAACGGCTGTGATGATAACTATCATCGTAACATGCTCTGCATCAGCAACGCTGCCGAATAAGAAATGATGATGACCATGATGATAATGATGATAAGGATAACAGAACAAGACAGAGATGATGATGATCATCATGATGATGATGAGAAGGATGACAATGATGATGACCATCATCATGGATGATGACGATGATGATGACTGTGATGATAAGAGTCATCGTAGCATCCTCTGCATCACCAATGCTGCACAACAAGACATGGCGACGGCCATGATGATAATGGCAGATGCGGGCGTGATGATCGCCATCATCCGCGTCATGGCATCTATCATCACAACATCCTCTGCATCTCTACTTGTTCCTTGATAACTATCATCACCGCATCCTTTGCATCGCCAAGGATGTCTAACGTCCCTGTTGATTTCGATATATGAAAAGATGTAAAATAAGATTTTAGATGATGTTAGATGATGTTAGATGATGTTAGATGATGATCAGATGAGGACAAAGATGATGGCAAGGATGACAACTATCATCGTAGCATCCTTGGCATCACTAACGGCTGTGATGATAACTATCATCGTAACATCTTTTGCATCAGCAACGCTGCCGAATAAGAGATGATTGTGAACATGATGATGATGATGATAAGGGTGATGACCCTCATGATGATGACGATGATGAGAAGGATGATGATAATGGTGATGACGATGATGCAGCCCAAAACAAAGTCTCCCACACCTCAAATTCAAAACATTAACTTGAGGCGCTATCCCTGACAAAAAGCCTGCCAGAAAAAGACACAAGGATGCCACTGAATGGGGCAATGGATGACTGTCACGATAACTATCATCATAGCATCCTCTGCGTCACCAACGCTGCCTAATAAGAGATGACGACGACCATGATGATAATGGCACGCGCGGGTATCATCCGCGTCATGACAACTATCATCACAGCATCCTCTGCATCTCTACTTGCCCCTTGATAACTATCATCATCGCATCCTTTGCATTGCCAAGGATGTCTAGCGTCCCTTTCGATTTTTTATATTTTCAGATGTATAACAAGATATTAGACGATGACAAGGATGATAACTATCATCGTAGCATCCTTGGCATCACTAACGGCTGTGATGATAACTATCATCGTGACTTCTTCTGCATCAGCAACGCTGCCGAATAAGAGATAATGATGACCATGATGATAATGATGATAAGGAGAACAAGAAAGAGATGATGATGACCATCATGATGATGATGAGAAGGATGATGAGGATGATGACTATCATCGTGATGATGATGAGGATGATGCTGATGATGATGACTGTCATGATAACTATCATCGCATCACCCTCTGCGTCACCAATGCTGCCGAATAAGAGATGACGACAATCATGATGGTAATAGCAAGCGCGGGCGCGATGATCGTTATCATCCGCGTCATCCTCTGCATCTGTACTTGTTCCTTGATAACTATCACCACCGCATCCTTTGCATTGCGAAGGACGTCTAACATCCCTGTTGATGTCTATGTATAACAAGATGTTAAATGAGGTTGTAGATGATGTTACATAATGATCAGATGAGGACATCGTAGCATCCTTGGCACCACTAACGGCTGTGATCAGCAACGCTGCCGAATAAGAGATGATGATGACCATGATGATAATGATGATAAGGAACAGAGACTAAGAACGAGATGATGATGACCATCATGATGATGATGAGAAGGATGATGATGATGACCATCATCATGGATGATGACGCTGCTGATGACTGTGATGATAAGAATCATCGTAGCATCCTCTGCGTCACCAACGCTGCCCAACAAGACATGACGACGGCCATAATGATAATGGCAGATGCGGGCGTGATGATCGCCATCGTCCGCGTCATGACATCTATCATCACAACATCCTCTGCATCTCTACTTGTTCCTTGATAACTATCATCACCGCATCCTTTGCATCGCCAAGGATGTCTAACGTCCCTGTTGATTTCGATATATGAAAAGATGTAAAATAAGATTTTAGATGATGTTAGATGATGTTAGATGATGTTAGATGATGATCAGATGAGGACAAAGATGATGGCAAGGATGACAACTATCATCGTAGCATCCTTGGCATCACTAACGGCTGTGATGATAACTATCATCGTAACATCTTTTGCATCAGCAACGCTGCCGAATAAGAGATGATTGTGAACATGATGATGATGATGATAAGGGTGATGACCCTCATGATGATGACGATGATGAGAAGGATGATGATAATGGTGATGACGATGATGCAGCCCAAAACAAAGTCTCCCACACCTCAAATTCAAAACATTAACTTGAGGCGCTCTCCCTGACAAAAAGCCTTCCAGAAAAAAGACACAAGGATGCCACTGAATGGGGCAATGGATGACTGTCACGATAACTATCATCATAGCATCCTCTGCATCACCAACGCTGCCTAATAAGAGATGACGAGGACCATGATGATAATGGCACGCGCGGGTATCATCCGCGTCATGACAACTATCATCACAGCATCCTCTGCATCTCTACTTGCCCCTTGATAACTATCATCATCGCATCCTTTGCATTGCCAAGGATGTCTAGCGTCCCTTTCGATTTTTTATATTTTCAGATGTATAACAAGATATTAGACGATGACAAGGATGATAACTATCATCGTAGCATCCTTGGCATCACTAACGGCTGTGATGATAACTATCATCGTGACTTCTTCTGCATCAGCAACGCTGCCGAATAAGAGATAATGATGACCATGATGATAATGATGATAAGGAGAACAAGAAAGAGATGATGATGACCATCATGATGATGATGAGAAGGATGATGAGGATGATGACCATCATCATGATGATGATAAGGATGATGCTGATGATGATGACTGTCATGATAACTATCATCGCAGCACCCTCTGCGTCACCAATGCTGCCTAATAAGAGTTGACGACAATCATGATGGTAATAGCACGCGCGGGCGCGATGATCGTTATCATCCGCGTCATCCTCTGCATCTGTGCTTGTTCCTTGATAACTATCACCACCGCATCCTTTGCATTGCCAAGGAAGTCTAACATCCCTTGTGATGTCTATGTGTAATAAGATGTTAAATACGATTTTAGATGATGCTAGATGATGATCAGTTGAGGATAAAGCTGATGGCAAAAAAGATAACTATCATCGTAGCAACCTTGGCATCACTAACGGCTCTGATGACAACTATCATCGTAACATATTCTGCATCAGCAACGCTGCTGAATAAGAGATGATGATGACCATGATGATAATGATGATAAGGAACAAAGAATAAGAACGAGATGATGATGACCATCATGATGAAGATGATGAGAAGGATCATGATGATGATGACCATCATCATGATGATGATAAGGATGATGATGCAATGATGGCTGTGATGATAAGAATCATCGTAGAATCCTCTGCGTCACCAGTGCTGCCTACTAAGAGATGACGACGACCGCAATGATAATGGCACGCGCGGGCGTGATGGTCGTTATCATCCGCGTCATGACAACCATCAGAACATCCTCTGCATCTCTGCTTGTTCCTTGATAACTATCATCATCGCATCCTTTGCATTGCCAAGGAGGTCTACCGTCCCTTTTGATATCCGTATTTAAAAAAGAATAACGTCCTTTTATATTTCTATATACAACAAGATGTATAATAAGATATCAGATGATGTTAGATGATGATCAGATGATGATAAAAATGATGGCAAGGATGACAACTATCTCGTAGCATCCTTGGCATCACTAACGGCTGTGATGATAACTATCATCGTAACATCTTCTGCATCAGCAACGCTGCGAATAAGAGATGATGATGACCAGGATGACAATGATGATAAGGATAAGAGAATAAAACAAAGATGATGATGACCATCATGATGATGATGATGAGAAGGATGATGATGATGACCATCATCATGGTGATGATGATGACCATCATCATGATGATGAGAAGGATGGTGATGATGATGACTGTGATGATACGATGATAGTTGTCATCTTTATCATCATCTAGCATCACCTCATTATCTTATTATACACATATCTCAATATATTGTTATATTATATATCGAAATCAAAAGGGACGTTAGACATCCTTTGCAATGCAAAGGATGCGATGATGCTAGTTATCAAGGAAGAAGTAGAGATGCAAAGGATGTTGTGATGATAGTTGTGATGGCGCGCATGATAACGATCATCACGGCAGCACGTGCCTTTATCATCATGGCAAGACCAGGTTAAAACATGCAAGTAAAAATCGAAAGGGCAGCTGCACCCATTGATTGGGGCTGTTTCCTTCCTAGGCCCAACAAGCCAGCCGATTCGTGCGCCGACAGCTACCCACGAAGGGGCCACCGGCAAGCCCTGACCCCGTGGTCCGTGACATCGCCGAAGGCCTAGGCCCGCAGGGCCTACCTTCAGGTATAAGGCTGTCCGCTTTGGCGGCTTTTTGAGCATCTCCCCGCGGAGTCAAAAAACGAGTAATTTTTGGGGGGTGCCCATAGTGGACAACATCCCCGGCATCACCTGCATCATCCGCATCCTTGGCGGACATTGATGCGGATGATGCCGGTGATGCGGGGGATGCTGGGGATGTTGTCCCCGAAGTCGGGCCAACTTTGCCGAAAACGTGCAACCTGAAAATCTTAAACTCTTAAAGTGGATGGAAAATGGATGGAATTGAAATCTCAAAATCCTAAAGTCTTAGATTCTTAAAATCTTAAACTAAAATCTAACAATCAATCTTAGAATTTCGAGATCTTAAAATCTTCGAACTTAGAATCTTAAAATCGGAAAATATAAAAACATCCTAAAGTCTCGGGGGATGCTGGGGATGTTGTCCCCTAAGTCGGGCCAACTTTGCCGAAAACGTGCAACCTGAAAATCTTAAAATCTTAAAGTGGATGGAAAATGGATGGAAAATGGCCTGCATTGAAATCTCAAAATCCTAAAGTCTTAGATTCTTAATATCTTAAACTAAAATCTAACAATCAATCTTAGAATGTCGAGATCTTAAAATCTTCGAACTTAGAATCTTAAAATCTGAAAATATAAAAACATCCTAAAGTCTCGGGGGATGCTGGGGATGTTGTCCCCTAAGTCGGGCCAACTTTGCCGAAAACGTGCAGCCTGAAAATCTTAAAATCTTAAAGTGGATGGAAAATGGATGGAAAATTGCCTGGATTGAAATCTCAAAATCCTAAAGTCTTAGATTCTTAAAATAATAAATTAAAATCTAACAATCAATCTTAGAATCTCGAGATCATAAAATCTTCGAACTTAGAATCTTAAAATCTGAAAATATAAAAACATCCTAAAGTCTTCGAATCTTGAAATCTTAAAACCCTTATGTCTTAGAATCTTGCGATCTTAAACTCTTAAAATATGAAATTCCTACAGTCTTAAACTCTTACTCTTGAAATTTGGAAATCTTGAAACCTCAAGATCTTAAACTTACAACCTTAGAAGATCGAATCTTACAATCTGAAAATATAAACATCCTAAAGTCTTCGAATCTTGACTTCTTAAAACCCGAATATCTTTGAATCTTCAGATGTTAAAATCTAAAAATATGAACTTCCTAAATTCTCAAAGTCTTAAAATCTCAGAATCTGAAAAGCTTTCAAAACTTAAATTCTTTAAATCTCGAACTATTGCAATCTGAAAATCTTAACTTCATAAACAAGTAAAATATAATAAAATTCCTTCAATCCGGGCTATATTTTAAATTCCTTAAACTCTTAATCTTGAAACTTTGAAGCCTTGAAATCTTGAGATCTTAAAATCTTAAATTCCGAAAGTCGCCAAATCTGAAAATCTCCGAAAAATAAAATCTTAAAGCCTTCGAAATCTGATAATAGATGGAAAATGGCTGGGCAATGGCCTGGCTGTTATAACCTTCAAAAACTTTAAATCTTTGACTCTTAAAACCTTAATTCTTAAACCTTTGAAACCTTAAATTCCGACAGTCTTCAAATCTGAGACCCTTAGAATCTCAAAGTTTTTAGAATCTGAAAATCTTAACATCTACTAATCGGACTCACAGGAAAGGGAAGTGACAGAACGAGCAGGGTAAGGTGCCCGGTGGCCGGCTGTGTCAGCGTGTAAATCCGGCCACCGGGGGCCCCTGACCCCGTGGTCCGTTGTCCCCGAAGTCGGGCCAACTTTGCCAAAAACGTGCAACCTGAAAATCTTAAAATCTTAAAGTGGGTGGAAAATGGATGGAAAATGGCCTGGATTGAAATCTCAAAATCCTAAAGTCTTAGATTCTTAAAATCATAAATTAAAATCTAACAATCAATCTTAGAATCTCGAGATCTTAAAATCTTCGAACTTAGAATCTTAAAATCTGAAAATATAAAAACATCCTAAAGTCTTCGAATCTTGAAATCTTAAAACCCTTATGTCTTAGAATCTTGCGATCTTAAACTCTTAAAATATGAAATTCCTACAGTCTTAAACTCTTACTCTTGAAATTTGGAAATCTTGAAACCTCAAGATCTTAAACTTACAACCTTAGAAGATCGAATCTTACAATCTGAAAATATAAACATCCTAAAGTCTTCGAATCTTGACTTCTTAAAACCCGAATATCTTTGAATCTTCAGATATTAAAAAATCTAAAAATATGAACTTCCTAAATTCTCAAAGTCTTAAAATCTCAGAATCTGAAAAGCTTTCAAAACTTAAATTCTTTAAATCTCGAACTATTGCAATCTGAAAATCTTAACTTCATAAACAAGTAAAATATAATAAAATTCCTTCAATCCGGGCTATATTTTAAATTCCTTAAACTCTTAATCTTGAAACTTTGAAGCCTTGAAATCTTGAGATCTTAAAATCTTAAATTCCGAAAGTCGCCAAATCTGAAAATCTCCGAAAAATAAAATCTTAAAGCCTTCGAAATCTGATAATAGATGGAAAATGGCTGGGCAATGGCCTGGCTGTTGTAACCTTCAAAAACTTTAAATGTTTGACTCTTAAAACCTTAATTCTTAAACCTTTGAAACCTTAAATTCCGACAGTCTTCAAATCTGAGACCCTTAGAATCTCAAAGTTTTTAGAATCTGAAAAACTTAACATCTACTAATCGGACTTACAGGAAAGGAAAGTGACAGAACGAGCAGGGCAAGGTGCCCGGTGGCCGGCTGTGTCGCGTCAGCGTGTAAATCCGGCCACCGGGCGTGATCGGGCCGCAGGGCTTACCTTCAGGTAAAAGGCCGTGCGCCCCATGCCGCCGACCATGCGCGGACCATGAGCATACGTTTTGTGCTGGGCCTGCCCTTCTAAGGGTCGAAGGATTTGCGGATTGGTTTAGCGATTTTCGAGGCTTTTTGTAGCATCTCCCCGCAGAGTCACAAAACGAGCACTTTTTGGGGGGGGCCTAATACTGGACAACATCATCCTGGATGATGCGAATGGTGCTACGCATGCTGGCGATGCGAAGCAAGGGGCTGAAAATTGCAGAAAAGGAGTGACTGGAAGTGAGCAAAATGCAAGGGCAGAACGCGAAGGGAACCGGAGAACGGTAACGAAAAGAAACTGTTTGAAATTATGGGAAACGAAGAGAAATTGAAGAGAAATGAAGGGATGTGCAGGAAAGTGACGTGAAATGGGAATTCGGAAGCGAGGTTGAAGTCGCGGGAACTACAATGAACTAAGGGAAAGGAATGCGAATGAAAGGGCGTTCAAGGAAATGAAGGGAGCTGAAGCGGAGATGAAGCGAAAGGAAGTGAAGGGAAATGCCAGGAAGGGAAGACATGCAAAGGAAGCAAAGTTCAAATCCCGGACGGGAATTCAAGGACAAGGAAATACAAGAACGGGCAGGGCAAGGTTAAGCCCTTAAATCCGGGCGCCCCGAGCCCGTGGTTTCCCTGGAGGCCTTCGGTTCCCTCTAACCGAAGGTTATAAGGCTCGCGCCCCCACTCCAGGTTCGCTCCACGTTCACCCCGTGTCGAACGGAGGCTGCGTTCACTGCTAAGGGGCGAAGGATTTGTGAATTTGCTCAGGCGATTTTTGACGACTTGTTGAGCATATCACCTGCATCGTCCGCATCCATGGCGGACATTGATGCGGATAAGGCCGGTGATGCGGGGGATGCTGGCGATGTTGTCACCTGAGTCGGGCCTTGCCGAGAACGTGCAAAAACACAGTGTTTTTGGCGGGCGCAAACGTAGCAGGCAGGCTTCAACGGTCCCGGCCGAACTCGATTTTTGGTCGGCTTTTCGGTGAACCGCAGAAAAAACACTGTGTTTTCGATAGTTTTGTATGGATTCAAGGCCGGGCGCAAACGTGGAAAATGTGGAAACCTGCTTAGCAGGCAGGGCTCACCTCTCCCCGGCCGAGCCCGATTTCTGGCAGCGTTTTTTGCGAACCGATTGAAAAACCAAGTGTTTTTGCTGGTTTTGCATGGGTTCCAGGCCGCGCGGTTGCGAAAATCACAGCACGTGGAACACTGATGCTTTTCGGGGCGCCCGGTTGTCAGGCGTAAGCCCTTAAATCCGGGCGCCCCGAGCCCGTGGCTTCCCTGGAGGCCTTCGGTTCCCTCTAACCGAAGGTTATAAGGCTCGCGCCCCCACTCCAGGTTCGCTCCACGTTCACTCCGTGTCGAACGGAGGCTGCGTTCACTGCTAAGGGGCGAAGGATTTGTGAATTTGTTCAGGCGATTTTTGACGACTTGTTGAGCATATCACCTGCATCGTCCGCATCCGTGGCGGACATTGATGCGGATGAGGCCGGTGATGCGGGGGATGCTGGGGATGTTGTCCCCTGAGTCGGGCCAATTTTGCCGAGAACGTGCAAAAACACAGTGTTTTTGAAGGTTTTCGGCGGGCGCAAACGTGGAAAATATGGAAACCTGCTTAGCAGGCGGGCTTCAACGGTCCCGGCCGAACTCGATTTTTGGTCGGCTTTTCGGTGAACCGCAGAAAAAACACTGTGTTTTCAATAGTTTTGTATGGATTCAAGGCCGGGCGCAAACGTGGAAAATGTGGAAACCTGCTTAGCAGGCAGGGCTCACCTCTCCCCGGCCGAACCCGATTTCTGGCAGCGTTTTTGGCCAGGCCGCGCGATTGCGAAAATCATGACAGCACGTGGAAAACTGATGCTTTTCGGGGCGCCCGGCTGTCAGGCGCAAGCCCTTAAATCCGGCCGCCGCTCTCGAAGGGGGTGCAGGGGCTGTGTGTAGGGAGGGGTTTACCCCTCCCCTTACCCCTCCCCACACAGGTGCCCCCCTGTGCCGCCGACTTTCTTTCCCTCTTATGTATCAGCCCATAGTGGGCCGGCAGGTTCAAGAAACACAATTCGGCTCTTGGGGGCACACACCCCCCAAGCATGGGCCCCAACTTGGGCCCAGTTTTGCACAAACACTGGAAAACACTGTTTTTCTACGTTTTTGGCGCAAAATGTGGAAACCTGCTTAACAGTGAGGCTATACTGATCCCATCTAAGCTCGGTTTTGGGCATGGTTTTCGCTCAAGACATGAGCAAAACACTGTGTGTTTGACACTTTCGCGTGGGCGCAAGGCCTCGGAAAGCGTGAAAAGCATAAGTTTTTTTGCGGAAACCTGCTTTTTGGTGAGGCTTCACCGGCCCCCGCCAAACCCGGCTTTGGAGATTGCATTGCCTACAGCGAAGTGTCTCGAAATAAGAGTGAGTGAGTGAGTGAGTGAGTGAGTGAGTGAGTGAGTGAGTGAGTGAGTGAGTGAGTGAGTGAGTGAGTGAGTGAGTGAGTGAGTGAGTGAGTGAGTGAGTGAGTGAGTGAGTGAGTGAGTGAGTGAGTGAGTGAGTGAGTGAGTGAGTGAGTGAGTGAGTGAGTGAGTGAGTGAGTGAGTGAGTGAGTGAGTGAGTGAGTGAGTGAGTGAGTGAGTTGAGTGAGTGAGTGAGTGAGTGAGTGAGTTGAGTGAGAGTGAGAGTGAGTGAGTGAGTGAGTGAGTGAGTGAGTGAGTGAGTGAGTGAGTGAGTGAGTGTGAGTGAGTGAGTGAGTGAGTGAGTGAGTGAGTGAGTGAGTGAGTGAGTGAGTGAGTGAGTGAGTGAGTGAGTGAGTGAGTGAGTGAGTGAGTGAGTGAGTGTGTGTGTGTTGAGTTGAGTCAGACGTTACTACTGTGCACTACCTGCCATCTTAGTAGATGTTTTTTGCCACACGCTTATGGGCCTGCTTCCTTCCGCAAACGTGCCTCGCGCAAGTTGCCCCGTGCTTCGAACAGATTGCAGTAAACTGAGGCTGCCGGCGCGGCCGGTGGTGCGTCAGCAACGTAAATCCGGTTGCGCCCCCCGAAGGGGGCGAAGGGGCTGTGTGTAGATCCCTCCCACCCGCTGGGGAGGTTTACCCCTCCCCTTTCCCCCAGGGGTGCCCCCCTGCGCCCATAGTGGGCCGGCAGGTTCAAGAAACACAATTCGGCTCTTGGGGGTACCCCCCCCGAGCATGGGCCCCAACTTGGGCCCAGTTTTGCGCAAACACTGGAAAGCAATGTGCATTTCTAGGCTGGAAAGGCGCAAAATGTGGAAACCTGCTTAACAGTGAGGCTATACTGATCCCCATCTAAGCTCGGTTTTGGGCATGGTTTTCGCGCAAGACATGGGCCAAACACTGTGTGTTTGACACTTTCGCGTGGGCGCAAGGCCTCGGAAAGCGTGAAAAACATAAGTTGTTTTGCGGAAACCTGCTTTTTGGTGAGGCTTCACCGGCCCCCGCCAAACCCGGCTTTGGAGATTGCATTGCCTACAGCGAAGTGTCTCGAAATAAGAGTGAGTGAGTGAGTGAGTAATGAGTGAGTGAGTGAGTGAGTGAGTAAGTGAGTGAGTGAGTGAGTGAGCGAGTGAGTGTGTGTGTGTGTGTTGAATTGATGTCAGTGTGTGTTGTGACGTTACTACTGTGCACTACCTGCCATCTTAGTAGATGTTTTTTGCCACACGCTTATGGGCCTGCTTCCTTCCGCAAACGTGCCTCGCGCAAGTTGCCCCGTGCTTCGAACAGATTGCAGTAAACTGAGGCTGCCGGCGCGGCCGGTGGTGCGTCAGCAACGTAAATCCGGCCACGGCCTGCGAAGCGGGCCGAACGGCTGTGTTAGATTTCCCCCCTGGTCCTTTGAAGCAAGGCTCTAGAGCGAAGCTCTCTGGGGCTGCCGCAACGTGCCGCCGACCCTGTGCATGCCGAGGATGCGTGAAAAGGAAAGTGATGAGCATCACCTGCATCATCTGCTTCCGGCGGGTGCGTTTCTGGGCTTGTTTTTGGGTCTGCTTGCAAGTCTGCGGTCTTGCCCCGGTGATGCCGGTGATGCTGGTGATGCTGGGGATGTTGCTGGGAGCTGCCTTCACACACGGCGTCCTGCTGCAGCCTTCAAACACTGGAAAAACACATGAAAATGCGAGCTTTTACTGCAAAAAACCGAGGAAAACGTTTGGTTGTGACATGCGTTTTGCGTGGCAACTGGCCCAGGCGTGCGTGCGTGTGCGCGCAGGCGCGCGGGCCTGCGCGCGTGCGTGCGTGCGTGCGCGCATGCGTGCGTGCTTGCGTGCATGCGTGCGTGCATGCGTGCGTGCGCGCGCGCATGCGTGCGTGCGTGGGTGAGCGCGCACGCGCCGCGTGTGTGCGTGTGTGTGCGTGCGTGGGGGCCTACGTGCGTGCGTGCGTGCGTGCGGTGGGTGGGTGGGTGGGTGGGTGGGTGTGTGTTTGTGGGGTGCTTGCGTGGGCGTGGGTGTGGGTGTGGGTGTGGGTGTGGGTGTGGGTGTGGGTGTGGGTGTGGGTGTGTGTGTGTGGGTGTGGGTGTGTGTGTGTGGGGGTGGGTGTGTGGGTGCGTGAGCGCGTGCGTGGGTGGGTGGGTGGGTGGGTGTGTGTTGTGCGTGAGTCTGGTGTGTGTGTGTGTGTGTGTGTGTCTGTGTGTGCCTGTGTGTGGGTGCGTGCGTGGGTGGGTGTGCGTGCGTGAGATGGAAAACTGTGGGACGATGTTTGGAAAATGGATGTGTGTCTGTGTGCCAGTGAGGAAGCGTATGTGTGTTTGTGTTGTTGTTGTCGCTGCTGCCTGCTTAGTGAGCCTTGCCATGCTGCCGCGGCCGGTTGTGCGCCAGCAACGTAAATCCGGCTACGCCTCCTGGGGTAGCATGTCGCTGCTAGGCAATTAGCCTGCTAGCTTTAGCTATGGCTGCACCCTGGCGCCGCCGACCCTCGCCACTTGGTCGTGATGCGCTGCCTGAATCTGGCACCTCTGCATCACCAGCTCGGGCTTACGGTTTTGCCTGCCTGTGGGAAGCCATCGTAAAACATCGCGTGTGCGCAGGGTTTAGGCCATGTGGCTGACATCGTCAGGGTCTGGGGTTGGGCCTGAGTGATGCTTCAGCGGGGGGCTTGGTCTGCATCATCAAGACTTCCTTCCAAGAAGCCTCTCAACCCAGGAAGCACTGTTTTTTAGAAGGTACCGGAGGGTATAAGCGAGGCTCATTTTTGCGCATTTTGGCGCCAAGCGCTGCCGGGCATGCCGGCGCTCTCCAAAACGCTGTAAATACCGCCAAAAACTGCTGTGCTGAGTTTTGGGCTGTTGTTCTGTCCGTTTTGCTCTTGCTGCGGCTGGCTCCCGCGCTGCGCGGTCCTTGCTTTTTTCCCGTTGGTTTTCGAGCCTTTTCGCGCGCCCAGCCACAAAACGCTGCTGTTTATTGTGTTTTGTTGCATTTGCGTTTCCGGGCTGGCTTGTGGGCTGCTCTTTTTGGGCTCTGTTTCTGGGCCTCTGGCGCGCGCGCGCACGACCCCATGTCAGCCTTCTGGGTTGGGGCCCGGCTGGGGACAAGAAAGCTGGAATCCCCGGCATCATCTGGGGCTGGGGTGGGCAACATGCATAACCTAACCAGCCATATCAGCACAGGATACGTTTCTCTTTAAAAAAACATGACATGACATGGTGTAACTTCAAAGAGGCGTAGCCGGCTAGAGGCCGCAGGCCCAAAAAATACTAATGATAACTAGCCTATTCAGGATAATTCGGGTTATTAGAAAATTACGCTTTCCAAAAGACATCGGAGATGAGAGGCCTAAGCTCTAACTACTGGCAGGCCCAACCGGGTAGGAAGTCGACTGAATCAGTATCATTTTCAGTATGGTTTTCATTCTCACGCTCATCATCATTCTCACCATCATTCCCCTTATCCTTCTCATCATCATTTTCATCAGCATGTTCATTATCATTTTCACTATTAGTTTCATCATGCTCATCATCATTTTCATCATCATGGTCATCTTTCTCGTCATCATCATTTCATCATCCTCATTTTCGTCATCATTTTTCGTCATTCTCATCATCATTCTCATCATTATCAGCAGCATCATCATCATCATGGCCATCATGTTCATCATCTTTTTCATTAACCAGGTAAGAAGTCGACCAAGGTCTTTCGACAAAAGCATTGTTGTCCTAATTCCTAATTAGTTCGGATAATTTGCCAATTCGGGCACGTAACTAATTACGGCAATTAAGATATTTATGATGATTAGGCAAGACATGTTTCCAAAAAGACCTATGGCGAAAGCTCTGACTACTGGCAATCATTTGAATCATTTGCATCAACAAGTTCATCATTATTCGCATCGTCATTTTCATCATCGTGCTCATCATCCTGTTCATCATCATTGTCCTTATCATTCTCATCATCCTCGTTCGAATTATCATTATATGTTTCCTTTTCAGTTCCTTCCATTTCTTTTCTGCATCCGTCCTTGGTGAAAGGCTGCTTGCCTGTCTGAGCTTGTTCACAAGCTCCTTCTTCTTCACCTTCTTGCCAGCCTTGAACTTCGGGTCGTCCACCAACTTCCACTCCTTGCCATACGCCATGGAGGCCAACACCATCTTCCGGGCGAGCCGCCCTGCGTCGGCCAGTTGGGCCAGTCCGTTCACACAGCGGAAACTCGGCGTCGATCCGCGTGTCCCGCCCTCGCGCCCAGCTTGCCCTGATCGAAGGCCGTGAAGCGATGAGCTGTTACTTGCAACCGAGCCGTAGATTCCTCAGCCGCGCATCACCACACCGCCTCGTTCTGACGAGTCACCACTCGCCATTCAGCTCTGCCAGTAGGGCTAGTAAGCAAAAGCACACGTCCTCGCGCCAACTCCTGGAGGCTGAATTGAAAACATGTGGTGCGGACATACCGCTCGACCTCGTTCACTCACAGAAGCGGCCTCAGGGGACAATTGCGGCCACAGATGTTTTCGGCCAAAGGGGTTTTTTCGAGGATGCGAAAGGTCGTCTGCCACACTGGCACGATACACTCTACCTGGTCAAGCTGCAAAGTGGTCTTCCCCACCACCACGGCAACGGAAGGCGGCCACGGCTCGGGAGATCAAAGCCGCCAGGCCCGCGTGCTGACGGCGCCACAATCGGCCTGGGGCGGCGGAAGCAAAGCGAGGCAGAGCGACTGAAGCAACTCTCATCAGCCGACACACGGCGGAGAAGTTTCGGCGCGCTACAAATTGAGCCAAAAAAAGGCCACAGCACACCACGACGCACAAGCACACTTCGGGAGAATTGCTCGGGGGTAACTGAAGAGATGTGTCTTGATCAAACATGCTTGTCTGCAAGATACACGCGGCCCAAAAACCCCGCGAAGCACCACGACGCGTCACGGAGGTTTTGGAAAAGCACCAAATGTGTCGCGGTGTGCCGCGGCGCGTTGTGGATTTTCCCGTCCTCCTGGCTTTCGCGGCGTGTCGTGGGTGTGTGGCTACTACGTTTCCTCGTTCCTCTCGCGCGTAGAGCTTCTTGATGGTCTCCTTGTGGGATGCGCTTGGTCTTTGCCCGGATGAGGTGCGCTAACGCAGCGCCCTCTTGATGCAGGACCCGAACCGCCTCCCGGTAGATTTCCCCTGCCTCATTCTCTGACTCCAGAGCATGAGCAACGCTCCCGTCCGAGATGGCCTGCGGGCCCGTCCAATTGCGTCGCTTGCTCTTTGCGCACTCAAAAGCAATCGGCGTTCTCACAAAGCCGTGAATCTCCTCCAAGAGCTTGCCGTGGTGCGATTCCAGCAAGTAGACTTTCCTGACACCACCTCTTCTCCATTCAAAGGGTGAATATTTTTGAGTTCAAAGGCTTGCCCAACCTGAAGTTCTGGCTATTCACGAAGTAGTCGCACTTGAGGATGTCAATGCATCCTTCTTCTGCGCCTAAAATCCAGCGCGCCTGGCTGGTGCCGTCGTCAGCCCGAATCCCTGGGGCTCGGACGAACTACTCCTGCAACTGCTCTGCCGTTGCACAACCACTTGCTCTGCGCCGCCGAAGTACCAGCTTGTACGTTGGTCGATAAACCGCCACGAACGGAGCTCAATAAATCCTCGACAGGGATCTATCCGAGCCAGTCACGGCAAACCGCAGGAAGGAGCTGGCAGCGCTGAGGGCCATGATTTGGAAGCGGCGTAGGGTTTCATGGCGCAGCGGATCTCACTCCCACGCGCAAGGTTGTCACCGCTGCAGAATCTTGCCCAGCGAGCGGACGAAGAAGTGACAGGAGCTATCTACGGGAAGGAAGCTGGAGCTGATCGAGGATGAGGTTCACAAGTTTTCAGGATACAAAGGCTACTACTAGCACGCAAAGGGCCTGAGTGGTGCAGCGAGATGGTGCGAAGATGCAATGTGCGGATTGCATTAAGAAGCGGCCAGCCTTGCAACCGGCGGCACCTCCTGCTTTACGTGGATGCACTCCTCAAGAGCCCACCGTCGGCTGCCATGAGCCGCTCAACTTCTTCCTCATGTTCGAGTTCGAGCTCAAGTTCGACGAGGGGGGTTCGGGTTCGAGCTCGGGTTCCAGTTCCGGTACAAATTGAGTTCCCCGAGTTTTTGCTCAGCATTTGGCAAGCATGTGCGCAGAGGTGAATGTGTTCATTTGTCGTCCAGTGGTGAGCGCGTTTTTGAGCGGGCGCGCTTATGTTTTGCATTTGGCAGGCGCATGCGCAGTTGTAAATCTTTTCTTTTGAGCGGGTGCGCTTACCATGAGTAGGCGTATGCGCGGCTGAGCGTGTTCCCTTGAGCGGGCGAGCTTATCAGCTGGTAGGCGTGGGCGCAGCGGCCACGGGCGCGAGGTCTTTCGGAGGTGCGCCTATCATTTGTGCAATGGCGCGTGTTCTCTGGAGCGGGGGCGCTTCTCATTTAGGAGGCATGGGAGCAGTGAGTGGTGCGCGCGCGGGTGTTCTCCCCTGCGCGCCGTGGCGACGATGAGCGCTCTTCCGAAGGTGCGCTTAGGGCCTTTGTGCAGTCGTGAGTGTGTTGCCTTCAGCAGATGCGCCTGAGACTTGGCAGGCAGGTGTGCAGAGGCGAACGCCTTCTTTCGAGCGGGCTTATCGTGCGGCAAGGTGCACGTACTGTGGTGAGTGCGGTCTATTGCGCGGAAGTGCTTATCATCTGGCAGGAATGTGTGCGCTGGCGAGTTTGGCACGGGGCATGTGTGCATTTGCGCGTGTGTTCTCTTGAGCGGGCGCTGCTGTGATGAGTGCGTTCTTGCGTGGGCGCCCTTACCAATTGTCAGGCACGCGCGCGCAGTCGCAAGTGGGTCCTTCTGAGCAGGCGCGCTTATCATTTGGCAGGCTCGCGCGGACGGTGAGCGCGCCGCGTGAGCAGGCCCGATCATTTGGCAGGCAAAAGCGCAGCGGTGTCTGTGTGTGGGCGCGCTTTTCTCATCTGGCGAGCACACGCGCGAAGTGGTGAGCGCAAGTGCGCTTGCCACTTGGCGAGCATAGTCGTGAACGCATTCTCTTGGACAGGCGGGCATACCGTCGTGCGGAGCGGTGAGCTCGTTCTCTCAAGCGAGCGCGCTTATCATGAGGCAGGAGTTCGAGTTCAAGTCCCGGCGCGCGCTCCAACACGACGGGGGCGGAGCGGAGGGTTCGAGTTTAAGTTCGCGTTCGGACGGGGCTTGCGGTCAGGAGGGCAGTTCAAGTTCGGGCATCGAGTTCGAGATCCGGCACGCCGGCACGGGCAGTTCGAGTTCGGGATCGAGCGTGCGCGCTCCAATTTTCCTGCGGAAGTGGAGGGGAGTCCGAGTTCGAGTTCAAGCCCGAGTTCGCTGAGTTCCGCGACAGCTGCACGACGCTGTTTGCAAGGCCATGCTGCTCGCGACCGCGATTGCAACTTTTCACAGCCACTTGGGATTTTCGGAGCTGTGCCGCATTTTCACGCTTTCACGGGGCCGTGCCGCGTTGGGCAAACATGGTCAAACGGTATTCTCACGGCGTCACACCCAAACGGCCTCCGACCTCGATACTTCCAATCAAACAAATGTCAAGGTTTGGGTTTGGGTTCCAAGTTTTGCCCGGGGGGGGGGACCTCCAGGATCGAGGCGTAGACGTAGGTGTCCTTCTCGAAGCTATCGTGCAACTAGGGCCCTCTGCGCCGGTGAGCAATGCGCTGCTACACCAACGCGTTCCACCTGAGTAGCTGCGCAACTCGGGCTCTCCGCGCCGATGAACAATGTTTTTCTGCCCGAAGTTGCCGATAGCCAACTTATTGTGTCTCCGAAGAAGTCATGGCTTGCCGAAAGATCCGTCTTGGCTGCCACCGGAACACGTGCAGCTGCTGCAAAGGCGATGCCCTCAGCACCTCGCCTGATCAAGCGATCTGGATCCGGGCGCCGGACATGGCTCTTCGTTGCTCCGTCCAGTCGGTTGCACGTAGGCCGCTCCAAGCGGGAATGTGTGTGGGATTTCTCCTACCTGCTCGACCGCCGGGCGTGTCCGCCTCCAGACCGGCTTCGCAGTCTTATTTGCAAAAGCCCAAGATCGCAATCACAGTGTTGATGGTGTACTAAACAGGCCCTGCGCGCTTGAGTCGGTTATGGGGTTCTCTTAGGGGGCAAAGTATCCGGTTAACCCGCCCCTGCTGATCTGCAAGTCCATAACTGCAAAAAAACCTTTCGTCGTTTGCAGGGTGTTGGGACACCTCACCACCAAAGATCGCGCCCTGACAAAGCTGCAGTTGGGGGGTCCTTATACGAGCTACGAGAACAAAAGAGCTTCTGCCGGCCACAAAGCCAGCGAATATCATGTGCGCAGTGGCTTCTGCAAGGGTTATTCATTTTTAATCAATCTGGCGGTCATGAGCTGAAACACATGGGCTGCGCCCGGGCAGAGAAGTGAAGCTGTTTTGCTTCGTTCTTATCATATTCTATCATGTCACTCCCTTGCTGCTGAGCGCACTTCAGGGTAGTCATGAGTGCTGACTACCAAAGCTCACATCCTCCTAAGGTGACTGCAAGGCTGACTAGAGGATGCCAGTCACGCGGCTCCATGGTCCACATTCAAGGGTTTGACTTCAATCTAAGCGTTTGTGGCGACCCTTCAATGCACAGGGAACCAGCCGTGAGGACAAACCACTCGACGAGCCTGCTTGAAAACGCCGTAGCAACATCTTACACGCCAAGCCCTCGTGCAACGCCCAATACGACGCTGCGCCTTTGCTCCGGCAAGGGCAACGCCATTGGCTGACGATCGCCCCCGCCATGCGCTGCAAACAAATCTGCGCATGTTGGTTTGCATTGCTTGTCATGGTTCGCAGCAGCTTGCCGGCTGACTAATGTGATTCATGCATGCGTGCTCGACCATTGTGTGGCGCCCGGGAAACTCGCGAAGAACTGAACTCTTGAGCAAGCGAATGCCACCCAATGCCAGCAGAACTTTTGTCCACCAGCCCCCCGCGCAAACGGCGCCCGCACTCATCCCAGAGGCCTCATATGTCCCAAGGGACACTTACAACCAGAACCAGGCAGCCCCGGATGACGGAAATGAACGCGGAGTAGAGCAGACGCACTCTCACGACCCAGTTGAAGTTGGGGAGTGCACGGCTCGGATGCTTTCCACCTTCCGTGTGCCCAAAGATGCGCGCAAGCTCGCACGCTTTCGCTTTCGCAAGCTTCCGCTCGCATGTGACGCGAAGCTCTAACGTGCAAGCAGGGGCTTTGGCGAACCCATTTTCTGGCGTTTGAACTGCACATTGCACACACGCTTGCCAACGGTTAAGCACACCCGCTCGAGAGCTGAGACACGATGGTCAAATCTTATTAAACGCACCCGCTCAAGGGCAAGCGCTCAGCACTGCACACACGCTGGCCAACTGTTAACCACGCCCGCTCAAGCGCTGCACACGTGCTCGCCTTCTGGCACACACCCGCTCAAGGAGCACATGCTTGCGAACTGCTAAGCAAGCCGCTCAAGAGCACCCGCTCAGCACACATGCTTGCCAACTGTGAAGCACACCCGTTCAAAAGCAACTCCTCTGCACTGCGCACAGGCTGGCCAACTAGCTCACATCAGCAATCAGACCTCGGCTGATCCGTTTTTTACACAGCATTTTTATACAGCAGGGTGGGTCAGTCCTTTTGCTCTTTTCGCTGTTCAGTGTTCTGTGTTGTTTTCCAAATAACCCGGAATGGGCCCCTCTGGGTCACTCTTCGGAAGCTCAAACACAGTCGCTGGCAACCAGTTGAGCTCGACAAGCTGCCCGCTTGCCCAATTCGCCGCCCGCTCAAGAGCACCCGCTCACCGCTGCACCCACGCTTGCCAACTGTTAAGCGCACCCGCGCCCGCTCAGCACTGCACACAGGCTGGCAAACTGCTCAGCGCCGGCTCAAGAGCGCCCGTTGGCTCTAGAGCACTCTCTCCGCGCTCAATGACGCTTGCAGCTGCTAAGCGCAATGTCTCAAGAGCACGCGCTCAGCACTTCACAGACGCTTGCCCACTGTTAAGCACACCCGCTCAAGAGCACCCGCCCTGCAAAGGCCGGCGCTGGCGAACTGTTAAGCACGTTTAAGCAACTGTTGAGCACACCCGCTCAAGAGCACCCGCTCAACCCACTCAGGAGCACCTGAGCTCCACACACATGCTGGCCAACTGGTGCGCGCGCCCACCCAAGATCACCCGCTCAGAACTGCAATCATGCTTGCCAACTGTGGAGCGCAGTGTCTCAAGAGCGCCCGCTCAGCGTTGAACACGCGCTTGCCAACTGCCAACCACGCTCGCTCAAGAGCACCCGCTCAGCACTGCGCGCTTCGAATATGCGCTACACTTGGAATATCTCTGTTCGGAGCAGATTTTGCACTTAGAATAATTCACATTTGCGTAAATCCTTCAAGTTTGAACACCCTTCCGAGTGGCCAGCAAACAGAAAATGATTTGACCAGTTGAATATTTCAGCAAGGGCCGCGTGGTTAAAAGAATCCTGTTTTGATAACAACGGACATCTCCAATGTTTTAGACTGCCAGGATTAAATCACTCTTGCCAGCACTTCATTGAGCATTTCCAATATATTGAATTAAAATCGCCAGTGCTACATCTAGCGAAGGTTTTTTGGCTTAGAAAGGGGGGGAAGCTCGAGCGCTTGCATGAAAAGCTCAAAGGTAGAAACTTTGGAGTTGCACGCGGGAGGCAAAATCGGGCCCTCCAACTCAGAACCAATTCTAGCACCGCTGCCAGTAGCATTGCCAGTACTAGTTTGTGAAGAGTGCACCCACATTGTCAGTACTAATTTTAGCATCGCCAAAAGTAAACTTAGTATTGGCAGGACATTCTTGCTATTGCCGACATTGAATTTAGCATTGCCAATAAACCTTGGATTGCCAACACAAAGCTTAGTACATTTGAGCAAGGATTTGAACTGTTTAAACTCCTTAGTTGAGAATGAATCCTGGAAGGTTTTCTGGCCACTGGGTAGCTTTGCCGCGGGCGGCAAAAACGAGTCCTCCCTGCACTAACTGTCCCATCGCGACTAATACGTTCAATATTTTGAGTGGTAAGTTTTGTATTTTAACCAGGTAGTATAATTCAGCAAAGGCCGCATTATTTTTAAATGAACCCTGTTCTGCTAACAGCACACGTCTCGAGTCGCTTTGGACTGCCAGGACTACATTTAGTATTGCAAATACCTCCTTTCCGAGTCATTTTCCAGTGGCCCGAACACACATATTCTAACTGTGCCACCCCATGGTGTTCATTTCTACTTTGGGCTCGGTACCGTTGGGGTTGGATTGAAGGGAAAGGAAGGCCACACCTTCCTGAATACTGAGGGTGCCCTGAGTAATAAGCTATCTACTATGTATATATATATACCGCGAGATTGGTTTCCCGGGCTAAAACAATATTCTATCTGTGCCACGCCGCGTTCATGTTAAATTTGGGGCTCGGTACCGCGTGGGGTTGGGTGAAGGGCAAGCAGGCCACCCCTTGTTGGACGGAAGTGCCACCCAATGCTTGCTATCTCTATATATACAGATTAATGTGTACATACAATGAGTCGCCTGATGAAAATTTGATGAAAACTAATCTATCTCTGCGCCACCCCATGGTGTTCATGTCTAATTCCTTGAGGCTTGATACTCTTTGGGGTGGGGCTAAAGGGAAGGAATGCCACCCCTTTCTGGAAAATAGTGCGGCGCCCTCAAAACATTATCTATATATATATATCATACGCAAACGATTAATCGCCTGATGAAGGCTTCCCGGCCCAAAAACAAACATTCTAACTGCGCCACCCCGTGGTATTCATTTATAGTTTGGGCTCGGTACTGTCTGGGGTTGCCACCCCTTTCTCGGAACACAGATCAGAAAAAGTTATCCCGGCAAGAGACCCCGCATAGTACTGGGTTTAGTTTGACGACGGGTGGCCTGGAAGAATACAAAAACATTACACCTCTCCCGCTGCAGGTGAGAAAAACGAAAGCACATCAATGTCAGCTTGGCGCCGCGCTTCGAAAAATCTGCCCTGTCAACTTCTCTTGCGCGCTACGCCGTGTTTTGACGCTGCTGCGCGTGAAGCTACGCGTGATGTTGCGCATGATGCTGCGCAGGCATGATGTTGCACACGACGCTGCGCGTGACGCCGTGCGTGATGCTGCGCATGATGCTACGCGTGACGGTTCCTCTCGCGCGTGACGCTGCACAACCTCTCTCGCCCAACCTTTCATGTCCCTTTCTCTTGTCAACCTCTCTTGTCCAGTGCAGTTTGGCTGTGCAAGACGGCTGGCGGCTTCAGTTGCAGAAGTGTACTTGGCACACTACTTTTGCGCCTGCAAGCTGCGATTGTCGAGCTGGAGATGAAAGAGCGCGCTTTCCGAGCATTGCACTCGCGCTTGAAAATCAAAGTTGCGATGTTCGAGCTGGAGCTGCGAGAGCGCGCTCGCGCGCTACCTTTTGCGCAAAAACATGTATTGCAGCCGGAGCTGGGGCTGCTGCGGGAATGCACTTCGCGTACAACGCACTTCGCGCACCACTTATGCACTTAAACCTTGCGAGATTTCAGCCCCAGCGCTGCGGGAGCGCACGTCGCGTGCTACTTTTGTACACAATTTGCGGTTTCGCAGCCGCGCCTCTGGCAATGCTCTTCACACACTACTTTGTTTGCTACTTAAAACTTGCGATTTGTCAGCCGGAGCTGCGGGAGTGAACTTCGCGCGCTGCCTTTGTACTTGCAATATGGTGCAATTTGCGATTTCGCAGCTGCGCCTCTGGAAATGCTCTTCGCGTTTAACTTTTGTACTTAAAACTTGCGATTTGCCAGCCGGAGCTGCGGGAGTGCACTTCGTGTACTACTTTTGTGTCTACAGTTTGTTTTTTTGTAGCCGCGAATCTGGATATGCTCTTCGCGCTGCTGCTTTGGCGCCTAAGACTTGCGAATTTGTAGCCGGAGCTGCGGGAGTGCGTTTCGCGTACTACTTTCGTGATTACAATTTGCGATTTCGCAGCCGAGCCTCTGGAAATACTCTTCATGTTTTACTTTTGTACTTAAAACTTGCGATTTGTCAGCCGGAGCTGCGGGAGTGCACTTCGTGTGTTACTTTTGTACCTACAATTTGTGTTTTCGTAGCCGCGCCTCTGGATATGCTCTTCGCGCTAATACTTTGGTGCCTAAGACTTGCGATTTGTCAGCCGGAGCAGCGGGAGTGCGTTTCGCGTACTACTTTTGTACCTACAATTTGTGTTTTCGTAGCCGCGCCTCTGGAAATGCTCTTCGCGCTGCTACTTTGGTCCTTAAAACTTGCGATTTGCCGGAGATGAGGGAGCGCGCTTCTCACACTACTTTTTGTACTTACAATTTGCAAATGTTGTGTCGGAGCTGCGGAAGCGCACTGAGCGTACTAACGCGCAATCGTGAAAGCAGACGGGCGAGCCACGAGACAGCTTCCAAACAGCGATTCGCAAGCGAAGAAAACAGAAAACCGGACGGCGCCGCAGCGAGAGCGTTCGCCGAGAGCAAGACGCATTCGTACGGCGCCACAGCGAGAGCGCTTCGACACGCAGCATCTCTGCAGAGGGTTCGCCGAGCTCAAGACAAAGTCGCACGGCGCCACAGCCAGAGCGCTTCGACACGCCGGATCTCCGCAGAGGGTTTGCCGAGAGCGAGACGAATTCGCACGGCGCTGCAGCAAGAGCACCTCGACACGAAGGATCTACGCAAAGGGTTCACCGCGAGGAAGGCAAATTCGCACGGTGCCACAGCGAGAGCGCTTCGACACGCGCAATCCACGCACAATCTCCGCAAAGGGTTCGCCGAGCTCAAGCCACATTCGCACGGCGCCACAGCGAGAGCGCCTCGACACGCAAAGGGTTCGCTTTCGTCTCGCAACGTTTGCAAATGAGTGAAACGATGCGCCTGCCACGAAATTTGCAGATCCTTCTTAGCAAAATGCTGCGCCTGCCACACATCCTACGGCACCAGCCCAAAACATACTGCGCCCGCCACGAAAAACGCACGGTTCTGGGGAACCCGTCATCTTTCCTGGCAGTCTCACAGAATTCAGAATGCTGAGCTGGCTATGGAATTCTGCGGCAACACGCGAAGCTCCCGCCTCCACATAAGTTTTTTGCTACAACTGCCATGGCTTTAGAGCTCCGATTGTCCCAGCGTCGTAGCCTCACCCGGCAAGAAGCTGCCATCAAAAAACGCACTTTGCTCTCAAAGAAACGCGTTTGGCACGAGGCTTCCAGAAAAAACACACACCCGCGTCGCAGCGGCTTCATCAAAAGTTCATCGCGCGAACCTCCAAACTGTGGCCCTTGCCACCAAAAAAGAAAGGTGAACGGCGCCACAGCGAGACGCACGTGCCAGCGCGAACCTCCATTCGTGCAAGACAGTCGCACCGAAAACAACTTCTTACGCGCAGGGCCAGCAATTTGAGCGCGAACCTCGATCTAAACCGGCCGCGACTCTTACTGTAAGATCCCCATAGTGTAAACACTATTCAGGAAAGAAATCAGTATGTGCTCTCTATATCTAGTAATTTATTCTTGCGATTCATCACCTCGGGAAGCTTTGCAAAAAACAAGCCTTCTAAGTGCGCACCACCACGGTGTTCATGCATATTTTGGGCACGGTGCCGTTTGCGGCTAAGTTAAAAAGAACGTCACTCCTTGTTGGAATATACTGGGGTGGCCAAGAAAAATAAGCGGTCCAATATTTACTGTCTCTATATTTCCCAATTTGCGCATACGATTAGTCACCTGATGAAGGTTTGCGAAAAGACCCTCCCGGCCCCACATCTTGTTCGGTATATTTTGGGCTCGGTGTGAGTCTCTAGAGAACTTGTTGTCCATGAAATATTCTAACTGTTCGTGGGGGAAAGGCGCGGCGGGCTGAGCTTTGGAGCTCCGAAAGCAAGGAGAAGCCACGCATCCCTCTGGCAAATGCGTGTGTCTTTCTTGGCGGACTCAAAAATGTTGGTTTCCGTTGGATTTTGCCACCCAGCCGGCCTTGTGTCTTCATCTGTGACACCTCTCCAAAAGAAAGGCCTGGGGCCAAAATCGATTGAACGGCTTTTACCGTTTCCAGAGAAAAGGTGGCGCAGAACCGTTTGAACCGTTTGAGCCCTCTCTCAGGTGGAGCCCGAGGGGGGAGGGCTTTCATTTGGGAGCGTGAACGGCTTAAGCAGTTGTGGTCAGAACCCTGGAAAGGGGGCTTTCCTCTGAGAGCGGTTTTGGGCCCTTGCCCTTGAGGGGTAGGGGGGTGGGGGGGGGGGGGGTGGGGGTGTAAGAGGGTAGAGTATGTATAATGTGTCGCGGGACCCTTTCCTGCATATTTAGCACAATTTTCAGCCCAATGCTGCTTACATATTTAAAATCCCCGGGATTTCTGCATCCTGCCAGTTGAGGATTTTAAAAAATTAGAAATAAATATTCTAAATCCCCGAGTCCCTGATTTAAAATATTCACAATATTTGAACTGATTTCAGGCCTAAAGAATTTAAATACTTTGAATCCCCAGTTCCTGATTTCTGGAGCTCGGGCCGATTCAAAGGTCTTAAAGAATTTAAATATTCTAAATATGTTAAATCCCCGGGCCCCTGTATTGAAATAATTGAAATATCTAACATGACTTGGGGCCTAAATATGCCATATATGTTAAACCCCCGGGCCCCGAATTGAACTATTTAAGTTTAAGCTGATTTGAAGCCTAAATATTCTAAATGTGATTTCTGGAGCTGTTGCCGATTTAAATTTTAAATAATTTTAATAATTGAAATATTGAATATATGTTAAATCCCCGAGTCCCTGGTTTAACACATTAAAAAAACTTAAGCTGATTTGGGGCCTCAATGTTTTCACTGTTTTAAATATTTTGAACCCCCGGGCCCTGATGTGAACTACTCAAGCTATTTAAGCTGAGTTGGTGCCGAAACTTTTTTGGTATTTTAAAAACTTTAAATGATGGGGCCCCGGCTGAAAATATTGAAAATATTTAGGTTGCTTTAATTTGTTGATCGGGATTAGAGATTTAGGGCCTACATATTTCAAATATTCTAAATAATTGAAATCCCCGGTTTAAAAGATTCAAATAATTTAAGCTGGTTTGAGGCACAGCTTGTTTAATATGTTAAATCCCCGGGCCCCGATTTTAAGAATTTGAATACTCAAAATATCTAAGTTATTTCGAATTTTTATCGGGCTCAGATCCCCGGGTCCGGATTTCTTCACCTGGCGCCGATTTAAAATTTCAACAGTTTCAAAAGTTTAAATGTTTCATTCCCCCGGGTCCCGATAAAAAATAACTCCAATATCATCTTCAAATTTAAGTCGGACTCAGATCCTTCATTCCCGGGAATTGAAATATTTTAAAAAACGAAATGATTTGAGGCTTAGTTGACAAGACGCACCTTCACCAGGCTTAGTTGACAAGACGCACCTTCACCAGGCTTAGTTGACAAGACGCACCTTCACCAGGCTTAGTGACAGACGCACCTGCAACCAGACTTAGTTGACAAGAAACGCACCTTCAAGGCTTAGTTGACAAGACGCACCTTCACCAGGCTTAGTTGACAAGACGCACCTTCACCAGGCTTAGTTGACAAGACGCACCTTCACCAGGCTTAGTTGACAAGACGCACCTTCACCAGGCTTAGTTGACAAGACGCACCTTCACCAGTCTTAGTTGACAAGGACGCACCTCACCAGGCTTAGGTGACAAACCACCTCCACCCAGGCTTAGTTGACAGACGCAATAACCTTCACCAGTCTTAGTTACAAGACGCACCTTCACCAGGCTTAGTTTGACAAACCACTTCACCAGGCTTAAGTTTGACCAAACGCAATACACTACTTCACCAAGGCTTAGTTGACAAGACTCACCTTCACCAGGCTTAGTTTGACAAAGACACCCTTCACAGGCTTAGTTGACAAAACAATCACGCACCTTCACCAGGCTTAAGTTGACAAGACCACCTTCAAAACCAGGCTTAGTTGACAGACGCACTCACCAGCTTAGTTGAACAAAACCACCTTCACCAGGCTTAAGTTTGACAAGGACGCTCCTTCACCAGGCTGAGTTACAAACGCCTCACTCAATCACCTTCACCAGGCTTAGTTGACAAGACGCACCTTCACCAGGCTTAGTTGACAAGACGCACCGTCACCAGGCTTAGTTGACAAGACGCACCTTCACCAGGCTTAGTTGACAAGACGCACCTTCACCAGGCTTAGTTGACAAGACGCACCTTCACCAGGCTTAGTTGACAAGACGCACCTTCACCAGGCTTAGTTGACAAGACGCACCTTCACCAGGCTTAGTTGACAAGACGCACCTTCACCAGGCTTAGTTGACAAGACGCACCTTCACCAGGCTTAGTTGACAAGTCGCACCTTCACCAGGCTTAGTTGACAAGACGCACCTTCACCAGGCTTAGTTGACAAGACGCACCTTCACCAGGCTTAGTTGAACAAAGACGCACCTTCACCAGCTTAGTTGACAGCGCACCTTCACCACTTAGTTACCAAGACCAATCTTCACCAGGCTTAGTTGACAAAGACGCACCTTCACATGCTTAGGTGACAAGACCCACCTTTCACCAGGCTTAGTTGACAGACGCACCTTCACCCATATTTTTGCCAACTATTGCACCTTCACCAGCTAGTTGGGAACGGATCCCTTCACCAGGCGTTAGTTTGACAAGACGCACCTTCACCAGCTTAGTTGACAAGACCGCACCTTCACCAGGCTTTAAAGTTGACAAGACGCATACCTTCACCAGGGCTTAGTTGAACAAGACCGCAAAAACCTGCACCAAGGCTTAGTTGACAAGACGCACCTCACCAGGCTTATTGGACAAAGACCCCTACCTCAACCACTGAGTTTACAAGACCGCACTTCACCAGGCTTTGTGACAATAACACGCGAATTCAATAACACAAGACTAAAAAACCATACGCACCTTCACCAGGCTTAGGTGACAAGACGCACCTTCAATCCCAGCACCAGGCCTTAGTTTGACACACGCCCTTCCACCAGCTAGTTGACAAACAGCACATTCACCAGCTAGTTGACAAACGCAAACACCTTCCACCAGGCCTTAGTTGAACAAGAAAGCACCTTCAACCAGGCTTAGTGACAAGACGCAACCTTCACCCAGGCCCTTAGTTACGCCCAAGACGCACCTCACCAGCTAGTTGAACAAACGCACCTTCACCAGCTTAGTTAACAAGAAGCACCTTCACACAGCTTAGTTGAACAAGACGCAACCTTCACCAGCTAGTTACAAGACCGCACCTTCACCAGCTTAGTTGACAAGACGCACCTTCACCAGGCTTAGTTGTCAAGATGCGCTTTCGCCAGGCTTAGTTGGCAAGATGCACATTCACCAGGATTAGTTCTTTCACCAGGCTTAGTTGGCAAGGTGCACTGTTTCTAGCCTTAGTTGACAAGGTGCACTTCCACCAGGCTTCGTTGGACAGATGCAGCTTTAACAGGCTTAGTTGACAGAAAAACTTTCACCAGGCTTAGTTGGCAAGATGCACTTTCAGTAGGCTTTCAGTAGGCTTTGTTGGCAAGACGCACCTTCACCAGGCTTAGTTGACAAGATGCACTTTCACCAGGCTTAGCTGACAAGACGCTCTCTTTCCAGGCTTAGTTGACAAGCAGATCTTTTACAAGGCTTAGTTGACAGGATGCGCTTCACAAGCCCTAGTTGGCAAGATGCACAGTCACCAGGCGTAGTTGACACCACGCTTAGTTGGCAAGATGCATCTTCACAAGGCTTAGTTGACAAGATGCACTTTCACCAGGCTTAGTTGACAGGAGGCTCTTTTACCAGCCTTAGTTGACAAGATGCGCTTCACAAGGCTTAGTTGGCAAGATGCCTTAGTTGACAAGACCCACTTTTTCCAGGCTTAGTTGACAAGACGCACCTTCACCAGGCTTAGTTGACAAGACGCACCTTCACCAGGCTTAGTTGTCAAGATGCGCTTTCGCCAGGCTTAGTTGGCAAGATGCACATTCACCAGGATTAGTTCTTTCACCAGGCTTAGTTGGCAAGGTGCACTGTTTCTAGCCTTAGTTGACAAGGTGCACTTCCACCAGGCTTCGTTGGACAGATGCAGCTTTAACAGGCTTAGTTGACAGAAAAACTTTCACCAGGCTTTGTTGGCAAGATGCACTTTCAGTAGGCTTTGTTGGCAAGACGCACCTTCACCAGGCTTAGTTGACAAGATGCACTTTCACCAGGCTTAGCTGACAAGACGCTCTCTTTCCAGGCTTAGTTGACAAGCAGATCTTTTACAAGGCTTAGTTGACAGGATGCGCTTCACAAGCCCTAGTTGGCAAGATGCACAGTCACCAGGCGTAGTTGACACCACGCTTAGTTGGCAAGATGCATCTTCACAAGGCTTAGTTGACAAGATGCACTTTCACCAGGCTTAGTTGACAGGAGGCTCTTTTACCAGCCTTAGTTGACAAGATGCGCTTCACAAGGCTTAGTTGGCAAGATGCCTTAGTTGACAAGACCCACTTTTTCCAGGCTTAGTTGGCAAAATGCAGTTTTAACAGGCTTAGTTGACAAGACGCACTTCACCAGCCTTTGTTGGCAAGATGCACCACGCTTAATTGACAAGATGCACCTTCACCAGGCATAGTTGGCAAGATGCAGCTTTAACAGGCTTAGTTGGCAAGATGCACTTTCACCAGGCTTAGTTGACAAGAAGCACTTTCACCAGGCTTAGTTGGCAAGATGCACTTTCACCAGGCTTAGTTGACAAGACGCACCTTCACAAGGCTTAGTTGACAAGATGCACTTTCACCTGGCTAAATTGACAACATGCACTTTTAGCGGGCTTAGGCATTTGTCCGCCGCGGCATGAGTAAAGTCATTTGAACAGTTCTCATAAGTACAATAATTTGCAAACACGATCTACAATCCCAAAGGAACCCGAACCTTTCCCTTTGGGAGTAGTACGAATGACTAGAAGACTGATGATCAAAGGAAGTTTAGAAGGAACTTCCGTGTTACGGATAGGAAGAATAGATGCATGCGAGAAAACATGCGTGCGCGTGTGGCGGGGAAATAGAAGTCGCGAAAAAGAGCAACCCTCTGCGGGTTTTGGCTTCTCCGGCTGGCTGAAAGCTACCCCGGTCGCGACGCCTGTCCGACGACGGTCTCGGAGCGGGTTCGGACGGGATTAGATAGGTAGATAGATTGCTAGACAAATATAGTGCCAGGTAGATAGATGGATAGATGGCAAGATAGCTAGATAGCTAGATAGAGAGATAGATAAAGAGATAGAGAACTCGATAGAAAGATAAAAGGTAGAAAGGTAAAGAGAGAGAGAGAGAGATAGATAGGTAAAATAAATATATATAGATAGATAGATAGCTACCTAGACAAACAGATAGACACACAGATAGATACATAAATGCATACATACATAGATAATAGATACGTAAGTAGATAGATAGATAGATAAATAGAGAGATAGAAAGATTGCTTGATCCAGGTTGATAGATAAATAGATCGATAGATAGAGAGATAGAGGGATGGACAGATGGGAGGGAAGGAAGGAAGGAAGGAAGGAAGGAAGGAAGGAAGGAAGGAAGGAAGGAAGGAAGGAAGGAAGGAAGGAAGCAAGGAAGCAAGGAAGCAAGGAAGCAAGGAAGCAAGGAAGGAAGGAAGGAAAGGAAGGAAGAACGAAAGAAAGAAAGAAAGAAAGGGCAAGAAAGAAAGAAAGAAAGCAAGAAAGAAAGAAAGAACGAAAGAGAGAAATAATTTCCGAAAGAAAGAACGAAAGAAAGAAAGACAGACAGACAAACAAATAGATAGAGAGGTAGTAGAGAGATGGATAGATATCTAGCTAGCTAGCTAACTAGCTAGACGGATAAATAGATAGATAGGTAGATAAATATTGGATAGATAGATAGGTTGGTAGGTAGATAGATAAATAAACAAATAGATTTGCTAGATAGATAAGTAGATAAATAAATAGATAGATAGATACGCTAGAAGGAGATAGAGAGATAGATAGGTAGATAGACAGACAGATAGATAGATCGATAAAAAGATCGAGAGAAATATAGATGGATGGATGGATAGATAGCTGGATAAATAGATGGATAGATAGACAGAGAAGAGAACAGCGCAAAATCGCAGCAAAAGAAAGACCGACAGAAAAGACAGAAAATCAAGAACGAAATGCAACAAAAAAGGACGTAAAGAAAGTGTCAAGAGACGGCAAGGTGACGTCCCGTGGGACGCTATGCACCGAACCCTCAAGCTGTAATACCAACCACGTAGAAAGGTGTATACGGACGATGCCGTTATAGCCGAACCCGTGTAAACGTTGTAAGGGAGAAGGAATGATAGTTACAACAGTGGTCCTGACAAATGCAGCGCAAGCAAAGTGTTTTCGCTCTCAATGCCGATCACGTATGTATGCAGTCACACATCAGATCTTGAACCTCAATTGTGTCTTGAGCCAAATGGCGATCAATGGAACTTGGGAAGCAACACCAACAAGGACCTCAGAACAGCTACCCAATTTCGGCACGGGGCCTAGAGGGTTTTAACATCCCCCATTTGGGTCGCATTGTTCATCATGCGGTCCAAACACCACAAAACGTTCCACTGGCCACGGCTTCAACTACGAAATCGTGTCGTGCATTCTTTTACTTGCTATCACTACACCGTTCATTCGCTGTGAAACATGCCGGGTTCGATTGTACGAAAAGTGAAACATTCATCCTCCAATCGAAGCACACATCCATATGCAGGTGTATATAATACACTGTGGCCACTTCACTTGACCGCCAGTGAACATTCCAGCTGCCGCATTTGCGCATCGCGCAGCTGTCATCCATAAATGGGTTGGCCACAAAAGTCCACCAGACGCGCCCGCTTGTGATCGGTCTGCATATCTCCGGCAAAGAAACATCGGTGAGTAATCAATGCAAATCATAGCCATTCCAGATACCATGGACAATGCATAAATAATGAAAAGATATCATCTATAAGGTAATAGTTCCATCCATGAATATCCAGAGCGTCATAGTCATCGGAATATGTAACCATGTACACATCCATTCAACTTGGATATATGAAATCATATCATAATGTAGAGTCGTTCCGTCGCAATGGTGTTGATGAGACGCAAGCAACAGATGGGGACTAACCCACATCGTGCCGCAATCAGCATCTTCACTACGCATACCGGTCCCCAATGGACAGTCTGTGAGTGCGTCGACGGAACTCCTCGTCCAAGTTCTTCTGGGCTTCTCGTGCCCGGACACACTTCTTGTTGTAGTCCTCTGGCAACCAGTGCCCTTTCCGAAGGCACCAATCCAGCAGGGGTGTGTCGCATTTGTTCGGGTCGATGGCCGAGATGATGGCGCTCACGTTGACCGTGTAACCATTCTTGCCAAGGTTTAGGCCATCCCTCACGAATGATATATACTTACAGTTGAAAGCTAGTGCAAAACATCTGAAAATAATATCACCCACCGGGTGCACTCGGTCCTTGACCAGGAGCTTCATTTCTTCCTTGGTGACATCGAGGATTCTTGCTGCAATCCACAGCTTGTAGAATGTGTATAGTCCCTCGCATTTGTTCACCATCATACGGATATATTCGTCACGCTCCTCAACCGATCGGAAGGCTCTTGTCCGAACATTCTCCGATTGAGAAATCTTCGTTATTGTTGATGGCAAAAGTATACCTTCCTGATCATGCTCAGTGATGTTGGGGTACCTCTTGAAATCATTGTGGTAAGGGCAGCCCTCTCTCCCCTCGAGCTTGGCATTCATCGTTCTCTCCTCACCACCTTCAAACATCCCCCACATCTTGGACAGCTGGAGTGCGATAAATCCTGCCATGTACTGAGCCTCACGCGGCTCGTCAAGGCAGATCGCCATCCGTTGGGAACTTATAATGTCCCGTGACGTCAGATCGGTGTCGCGGTAATGCCAACCGCTGTCTTCTTCTTCTGACGCATAGCCGGATGTATATCCTTGCGTGTCCATGTCGTCATCTTCTCCCGGAACTTCCTCCGCTTCGTCTTCATCCTCCTGTGCTGCCGCATCGTGGTTAGCTTCTTCCTGTGCACGCCTGGCATCTCCAGAGACGTTGGGGTTTTGGTTGTCCTCCTCGTCATCGGATTTGATGTGAATGTAGTATCTTCCGATGGAGATCAGTTGTGCCTCGCACTCCAGGCATAAGCAGAAGCAGGTGGGGATCGCGGTCGCACATGATGGACATATCCGGCACCTCAGTCCTTCCCATGTCTCGTCATTCAGGATGACGACTTTGCTGATTTCGTCCCGGACCTCGTTGACCTGTGCATTGAACTCTTCCATCTTGTTGATTCGATAGAGTTCGCAGGCACGATTAACCATGTCAACGATGTAGTGCAGATTATCGGCACCTGTCTCAGTCTCCGGCATCCTCTCGCTGATCTTTGCGACGTTCTGGAGGAACATCGCAGCCGACTCTTGGGAAGAGTTGACAAAGCCAGGGCAGATCTCGTTCTCCACACACTTCGAGTACGCCCTCTTGATGTCAGCGTACTCCAGGCGTTTCCCTCCGTTGCTTTTGCCAATCCAAATGGACTTGACCTCATAGAACGGGATCACGTCAAAGACCATGAAAGTCCCATTAGCCGCGACTCCAGCCCCATACCGCGCGAGGGTTGCACTGGGAATATAGATGATCGCAATCGGATCCCCTCTCCTCACGTTCCGTAGCGTTGTCTTCGTCGCCACGTTCATCTCATCCCATGGAGCAAACGCCCCGAAGTGCAGTGCTAGCCTGTTGCCGCCATCGATTCCGCCGGGGACTAACCCACAGCGTACGATGCTTGGCAGGTTTTCCACATACGTCACATGGAATGCTCCTCCGAGAGAATCACCCATTCTTGCGGAATACCTATTCGCCAGTGCGGATGAGCTCATGAATCCAAAATCACTGTGACCGGTTGTGACTCGGATGCACCAAGGTCTGTACCATCCATCGCATCTGTTGAACATCCTGTCGATGTCGTCCCGATCCACGCCAGCTTCGGTCATTTCCTCCCTGGCTGCCCTCGTGTCGTTCGGGTTCATGATGCTCGGAAACCTTGCTGCCAAAACCTGGAATCTCGATTTTCTGCTTCCGGATTCCTGCCACTTGATCACCTCCATGATGCCCATGTATCGTTTCGCTCTCGTGGTGTATGGTGGGAATATGTCGTTGTTCCGGTCGTCAATGACAGCATCAATGTCGACCCATCCACCCTCGTCGCACCTGAAAGCACTTCCTCGGCAATTGCCGATCTTGTGTCGAAGGACTCTGCATAGGTCGTGAGATAGCTGGTTTGCTTGGTCCCTTGTAGTAAATACCGAGCGATCATCACCAATCCTGCATAGTGGAACACCGTCGAAAGGAGCAATGCAGAAGTTGACACTCTTGCCAAGTTGCATCACGTCCACTTGCTCAAGGATTGCACCTTTGGGAAAGTATTTGGGGTCAACGATGGACGCATACGCCCATGGCAAGTGCACATCACTCACATCGCCATACTTCGGGATGTAGCACGGGATGGTGTCGCATCCCATCTCAAGCGTCTTCTTGAATGTCCTGCTGTCCCCGCACGGGTTGTAGGTGAGGTCGACGCCACCACATTGTAGCTCTCCTCCCTCAGCCGTGTCAGCCATCTCCACCAAATTAATAGTGTAGCTGTACATCTCAATTGTTTCTTTCCCTGCTTGTCCCCCTTTCTTTCTTTCCTTGGACGTTGATGAGGACGGTTCCTCCGTATCCCCCATGTCTTCATCAGATGAAACAGGGTCACTGCTGAGTAGCTCACGGAGCACCTTCATCGCCTTCTCATTTCCAGCAGCCTCCTCAATGTCCTTGCAGTCGCCGTCGTGGGCCAGGTTCGCGCACTTCTTACAGATCCCCATATCTCCCATGCACTTCTCCATTGACTCCAGGAATCCTAGTGCCGCTCTCCGCCCGTCGATCACTCGCTGCTTCTTGTCTTCCTTCTCAGTATTGGTTTGAGAACTTCGACTCGGGTCTGGTGCTTGACCAAGACCCTCATCTTCGCCCTCCGTGGCCTTTCTCTTGGAACCTTGTGCAGAGGGCTCGGTGATCAGGGATCGTGGATGTCTGGGCTTGACCTTGTTCATGATGTCAAGCACCTCCTTCGTGGGCACGCCGAGCTGTGCGGACGGTCTGTTCCGCTTTCTGTTCTGGCCCGTCGTGTGGGTCACGTTCCCAGCGAGGTGTCGCACTATTGACTGCTCGAACTCCCTCTTGATCTTCCATGCATCCTTCCACAGTGGCAGTTCGTGCTGGAAGTACGACATCACCTCAAAGAATCCCAACACCATCTCGACGACGTCTCCCAAGGATTCCTCGTTCGTGGTTTGTCCCAGGAGTTCATACATCGTTCCTTGGTCGAGCACACTCTTGATCCAGGACGAATATGCCACATTGCCAAGATCCTTGCCTATCAAGAAGATGGACATCCTCTCCTCGACTCCCTCGGAATTCTTGCACACGATCACATCCCGGGATGCGCACAATTGCTTCCCGTGACCGTTGTTGTAGAACTGCGCTGCTTGATCCACAGTCATGCTCACGAATCCCACGTGAGAAAGCTCCTTCTTCAGCCTTGAATACGCGAGCTCCCGTATGATCGTGATCATGGCCTGGATATTGTTGACGTCCACCATGAGGTTTTGAAGGTCGGGGATTGCCACCACGCATTCCGCGAAGAGGCGCGTGTACATTTTCTTCCCCTCGATAGACATTGCAATACCGTTCGTGTCCGCGTTCCAGTTCGCGCAACAGTTCACGCAAGAAGAGGGATTGTACTTCGAATTCGGTCCGAGCACCTTCGACTTGCTCATCTGCATCTCTTTAGCGCAAAGTTCGCAGATAAACTTGCTGAGCTCCGTGACCGTATACCATCGAAGACGTTGATCACCGACATCGGCTTTCCCAAAAGCATCCTGCTCGCCGTGTCCTTCATCTTGCTGCTCTTGTTTCCTCTTCGACTGTGCAGTGAAGGTCGGCTTGTACTCGAATTTCACCTTCGATTCCTCCATGTTCTTCGGGATGTTGAATCGAAGGTCGGGCTCGTTTATGCACGTCCCCTCCAGCTCACACACAAACGCGTTGCTTGGTGCGACCGCATCGATGGATTTCTCAATCAGCAGTCGTTTCAGGAGGAAATGTTGCAAGTTCGAGCTCCCAGGGATCTTGTAGTTCTTTCCTGTGAGCGCATGGACCACGCGCCACAGGCGATCGTTCTCGGTCACCAGCGCGCCTGCCGCCTTGCAGATCTCGCTAACCTTGTTGGCGATCGTCCCCAAGTCCCCTCTTCCACCATGGAAAGCAACATCGCGATTCACGCACACCACGACCAGGCCCTTGCATGTGTTGACGAGGTCAGATATCGCCTTCTGCAGGGAGTCGATGATGGGGTTGGCGGTCACCTGCCATCCGCATCCTCTCATGCACACCCAATCATATAGCGACATCCAGATGTGCACCGACATTGGTGAGTCATCCATGTCTCGCCTCCGCCGTTCAGCGATGAGCTTATCCAGCTTCTGCAATCGGGAGATGATATTCAACGTGTCGTTGGGTGAGGAGACTTGCTCACTCGACCCATAGTATGATCTCTCCTCGATGTTTGTCCATCCCTGTTCGTTGACCATCATCTGGAAGGTCTTCGTGCTCCCTTTCGAGTTGACGGCCCTCAGGGGCCAATCCAGGACCAAGAAGCTCTTCTTGTGGATCATCATGTCGCGAATCGTCGCCTCGCCAATGGGGCTCCTCTTCTGCCTATTGATAATCCGGTTCAACTGTCCAGGTGCGTTGTCCGGGTTCTTCTCCGCCTGAATCAACGCGTTGATGGCTTTGGCGCCCGGAAGGCGTCCAGTAATCAAGCATCCTGTTTGGGCACACAAGAAAGCATACAGCTGTAGCCATGCCGCATTTCCCTTCCCAACATAGGAAAGAATGATCTTCTCCGCGCTGGTCTTCTCCTCGAAGTGCAATAGCGAAGAGGTCAGGCATCTCAGCATACACTCCCAATATGTTGCGTTCTTGCCTTCTGCAAGACACGGCCCAAATACAGTTTGTATGATTGGGTACCCCGTATTGTTGTCTATGTTGAATTTCACATTGACAGTCGCTCCGCCCAAAGTGGTACCCCCTTCGAATGAAGTGTAGGTATCGTGTCCAGCAGTTGGGTTGATAATTACCCATCTGTCGTCGTCACCGCCAGAGTTCATTCGGAAAATGGAGTCGATGATCTCGTTGTCGATCTTGACAGCATCGCTGGCTTGCGACCCCCCACTTGGAGCTCCCGGCTGGGGGACTGACCCACCAGCGGTTTGACTCCTTTGCCCGGAGCTTGATGCCGACTTCTGCTGTCGCTCCGTCTTCCGTGGCGGCTCCGTCTTCGATGAGCCCATCACCCACCATGTCGGCTCTTCCCCAACCACGAAATCCTCGGGGTACTTCTCCAGTTCCCTCTCGATTTCATGAATCGTGCAGTATTTATTCTGGAAGAATTCGATCATGACGTCCTTCTCGGCCTTCTTCTCGATCTCCTTCATCCAGCTTACCCACTTGCGCCGATCTTGGTTCTCAGCGGCCCTGTCAGCCGCGTGCGGTGCCAAACTGATGGAGTTGATGTTCATCGCAGGCAGCTTCGACTCATAGATCATATCGATGCACCACAGGAAATCCCTGGCGTACTCAATCTCCCGGTAGAGATCGTTCAGCTCCCTTTTGTCTGGACGGAAATAAGCTGTATACGACTGATCTTTGGAGTCCTTCTCACCGAGCAATGGCTGCAATCTCCTCATGATGAACGATACGCACATGAGCGAATTGACCGCCCCGATGCACGCATCAGAGATGTCACTGGGGGTTGACCCACAGATCATCCAGCGCAATAGGTTGTTCTGGCTGGCATTCTCATCCCTCCTCAGTGCATATGCGAGGTTCTTCATCGATGCCTGCAGCTCATTCTGGTAGACCAACCCAAGGTCCCAATTCTTCTGGTAGTCGTCCTTGGAACCACGACCGTAGGAGTCGATCTTGGGAGCCTTGATCACGCTCAACGTGAACACTTTCCCCCAGTTTCGATCTCTGTACTTGCAATTCTCCGATCGTGCCTCTCAAACTCTGCAGTCGTCTGGAACTCCTCGGAGCTCCTCCACCTTCTCGATGACGATGCCCTAGATGACTCGTCGCTGATGAATTCTTTGTACACCTCCCCAACCGGGGTGTCCTGGTGGAATGCAGCTTTGAACGACCGTTCATCGTTGTCCTCGGCCACGCCTAGTGCGAGATCCCAGATGTTCGCGATTGATCTCAACATATCCGCCCCTTCCATGCAGTACTTGGTTACGTTGAGCAACTCGGGGTTCTTCGCCAGCATCGTTGCCTCACCGCAAAGTTGGTTCAGCGCCGACACGATCTTCTTTCCCTTGCTGCAGAATTCCCTCCATCCAAGCATACATTCGTCGGCAGAAAGCTGTCCGAAAACTTTGCTGATGAACTCTAAGGCAACCCTCATAGACTGCCCTTCACCTTTCATCATCCCGCGGCCCTTGGCAGAATAGTACGCTGAGTATGCATAAATAGCGGGGACGCCGATGTCCTCGATCCACTTCACGCACATACCCAGGTCGCTGCTCATCTCCATCCTCTTGGGTATTCTCTTGCCTTCCTCGATGGCGTTCTTCACCAAATTTCCCAAGAAGATTGCTGCTTGCCTAGATTTCCCGACAGGCACGCAGAAGAACTCATTCGTGTTGACGACAGTCGGATTGGCAGTCATCTTGATGATATTCTCCAGAACCAGGAAAACCCAAAATAAGCAGCTGCAAATGAAGCCACGGAATTGTCCCAATACGATCCCAGCTTCAGATTGAGGTGACGAACTCGTCCAGCTCCTCCTTGAAGCTTGGGGTTCGGGACTGACCCAGCTCCCCGTATGCACCAGAGGTTCGGGACTGGCCCAGCACCTCGGTTGTGCAGTTGGGGTGGTGCAGATTTCGCTCGCAGTAGCTTGGTGCTTCCGCGATCTCCTTCGCGTAATGCAAGCAAGAGCGAGTTTCAACGGTGCCGGTTTGAGGCACCTTGCTCGAGCACGAAAACGGCGAAGGATCACACCCACAATTATTGACGTGTACAACTGGGTTTCTTTGGTTTCACGACCAGCACAAGGTCCATGCTCATGGTTTCCATTGCATTTCTTAGACAACGAGCCACCAAGTTCAAAGTTCCATGATACAACTCTCCATGGTTTCTTGATTGGCATGGGTTTCTTTGCATATCTTTGTTTCAAGCCATAGCGACACCCATCAAACTCGTGACTAGTCCCATCATGCACGACCTCATGCAGTCTCTCATCTTTCCAATAATCACAACTTCCAGGCAACTCAAACAAAATCGCAGCTCGTTTTGTCATGGCATGCCGTTTAATTTCAACGAACCGTTCAAACAATCTCCAAAATTCTCTTTGTTTGGCCTCGATTTTCTCTGCGGTGTCAATTCCGCGAGTCTTGTTGAGGCGTGCCCATGATGATCCCCCCGTGCAAGGCCCGGCGAAGAACAACAAATCGGAAGGTTTGGTAAGCACATGTCTGGCGATTCTCCCCCCGTACTCGCTCAGTAAGTCATCAACCAGAGTTATGGTGACAACCTGCGGCCCGTCATGGCGGGCAAGAGCAGTGAACCAGTTACGTGGTTCGGAACATGCCATCAGCACGATGGGCCGAGCCAAGTCAACACTGTAAAGAGTGACGACTGTGCGAGTTCTCATACCAGGAAGCGAGACATGAACAGGAGCGCGAAGCACACCACCGTCATGTTTGACCATCGCGAGTTCAATACCCGGCGCTAACTGTGGCTTGTGCTTCACCGCAATGCGATACGGAACAAAACAACGACCAGGGACAAGCTGCTCGTGATTGATATGCAGACAACGCATGAGCAATTTCAATCGGAGCAACGTTTCCAAAGCAAGGTCGTTAACACACTTCAACTCTATGCGCTCGTTCGACAGTTCTTCAACAAATGCGGCCAGCACGGACTGCATGTCAACATCCCCGGACCCGACGTGAATTGGTCGTGGTCGTGGAGACCGTTCCCGCGCCGGTGCAGCGACCGGTACGGGATGAAACTGCCAAACTGCGCGTTCAACCCAACCATCAATTCGCACACATTGTAGCCCCGGGTCAACTCTATCCTCAACTTTGAGCCATGACCCATTCTTCAGAAACCAAGTGGAACGAAGCCACTTGCTCCCAAACGGTGTCATAACCGCGAGTGGAGGTTTCACACGCATCAATCTGGGTCCCTTGGCAACAACAACCGGATCATGTCCTTCATGCTCATGCAATCCCTCTTTGGATGTTAATCCAGACCACCATAGGTCCGGGGGCATGATCGGTATGTGTGTGTACGGAAATGTTGGAACTCCGTCAACTGTCCCCGAAGCGGTCTGCATGGTCCCCTTTATGGGATCACACGTGGGTGTGAGCGCCTTGAGGGTATCCGGGTCAGACAGCAAGCTCGGGTCAAGCAGACCAATCTGCAAACATGCATGTTTCCATTTGCGCCCATCATTGAACGCCTTGGTGTAAATATCGGCCGCCATCCTGTCGGTGACCTCATACGCCAAGTACATGTAATCACGTGTGAACATCTCATGCATCCACGAAATGCTAACACCATGGCTTCTCTCAAGGTGGCGCATCGTGGGGTTTCTCCCCGATCGCACGACACCGATCATAGCCTTGTTATCGTCATAGAACACAAAGTTCGGTGACTTCTTGAGAATCCGCTCTACCAGCTTGAGAGCGGGCATACCCATCGATCTCATGGCAACATCGGCCGCAACAATCTCGGCCTCGGGAGTGGAGTGACTCACACAACCCTGTCTTTTAGAGCTGCCAGACAACGGAAACCGGGTATTAGGCCCTTGTATATTCAAGTGTCCACCGGAGGTGGAACGCAGCGAGTCAATGCATCCCGCAAAGTCAGCGTCCGCATACAAGGCCAAGTGCACATCGTCCATAGGGTCTCCAACCCAACCGACCATGCGCCAATGTTTGGTATGATGCACATAGCACATCAAGTGATGCAAACCCCGATCATCGGAGTCAGTCCACCTATGCACGTTCCGTGCTAGGCGATTCACTTGCCGCAACAAATCGAAGCGAGCAATCCGCGCACCGTACAGCAACTTCATCAGTACGCTAGCGGCATGCGGAGCAAGGTGTCCACGCACGGGCTCCTTCATGGCCAACTCAGGAGTCCCTCCCCGTTGGTCCGGCACTGTGGCAGAACCGTCGGTGGGCACAAGATTGTTACACCAATTGCACACGACTGACGGCCCCTCTCTGGCAGGCTTCCGTGAGACGTGATTCTTTGTTTCTTCATGCAACTCAGGGGTGACAACCTTATTCAACTTCACGTCGCCCGCCACTTCAAGATAGCGGTCGACACAGGAACGTAGGAACTGTTCCATGTCATAGGTCACCGTTGTTACTCGGTGTCCGTTCCCGAGAGTGACGTTTCCCTTGCTTTGATTGCAACCAAGGTACATGTCAAGTCCAGTCTCGGGCTCAATCTTCAAACGTGTACGCAACATGCTCCACCCTTGGGCAAGGTTCTTCTGCGGCCCTGCCATTTTGAAGTCGTCGACATACACAACCAGAACAAGCTGGAGCTTTTCGTGAATGTACACTGAAGGCCATTCTTCGCCGATGGGCTCAAAACCAACGGCACGCACCGACTCATCGCAGTGCTGCTCCCAAAATGTTCCCGCATCTGGGTGTCCGTACAGCGCCTTCCTCAACGGGACGACTGGTCTTCTGTACTTATCCCATTTGCATTCACTTGGCACGGCCTCCGGTGGCAATTCAATCCAACACGGCGTGCCTCTCAAGGTGGCCTGTATATACGCCTGAACAGCGTCGGCCATCTGCACATCCCAGCCATCATGACAACCCAGAAAATCCGCCCAACGCGAGGCTTCAAATGAAGCAGGAGAGTTCCCCAAATCTTGAAACATCGCAGCCTCAAAGCTTTGGTTCTTCACTTGGTTCCCCAGCAACACGCCTCTACCCTTGAACTTCCTCTTAGGATCACCAACAGGCAACTGTGAGTGCTTTTCAACGCAAATGCCATGTGCGCGAGCCATGTGTATTTCTTCCCCTTTCGCTTTTGCTTCTCTGGCTACAGCGTCATATTCACGCACCGCGCCAAGATCGAAGACCCCCTGGTCGATTAATCCCGACCACTCTTTCTTCATTGATGCCAATGCATCAGGGTTGGTCAACATCTCTTTCCGGCCTACCGGCCTGGATACTAAAGCGTCGAAGAATCGTACAACTTTCACAGCTTTCTCTCTGTGCTGTATTCGCTCAGAAGTCACGCACGGCATCGATGGGTACTTCTTGGCTTCACCGTCTTCGCCTATCGCAGGCATTGCGAGTGGCACTTTTCCAGAAACTATCTCAGCAGACTCCTCCCATTCATACCAGGTGAGGTCCGTCGATTCGTCGACCGATGGATCCGTCCCCGATGCTGTCTCAGCTTCGTCTTTATGACTCTCCATGACTGATGCAACCGCCTTCGTCCAGTTTGGAGTCGACTTTGATCGCTCCTCAGACTTGAACTTCCAGGCATAAATTACCAAGCTGAACGTTTCGTCTCATGACGTCTTGGGACTGTTTGGAATCCATGAGAACAACCACCCCGTCGACAGGATTAACAACAATCCTGACCCATTCAAGCTCAGCCAAGTGCTTCCCATCCATTGGGTTCTTGATCTTTGATATGTTCTTCCGCAATCCCCAATTGTACTGCCATTCTACTCCACCCCAGCGGTTCCGAAGCATCGCTCGAATTCTCTTACCACCGGGCATCTGTAATGTCCGTGCCTCTGCCGGCGCGGAAATATCAGACTCTTTACTCTTGGGATCTTCCTCTTTCCTTTTGCCACCGCCCTTCACCTCGGCCTTCTCTTCCTTGGTGTAATATTTACTCATCATCTTCCATTCTTCAGGAGTGAACTCCGGAGGTCTCGATGTCTTCATTAGCCTGAATCCGTCCTTCCCGACAGGATACGGTCTTCCGGCCTTGTCGATTTTAACCTCCTTGCCATCGTCGTTGACGTACGTGATGCCATCCCCAGGTAGTCCAACTGACACGTGTGGAAGGTCGGACTTCGCAACCTTCTCATCGCCCTTAGGGTGTCCATCTCCTTTCCCTTTTGAAGAGCTCGGTCTAGCATCTTCTTCTCCTGCATGATCCCCCCGATCTCCGGCGATTACCTCCGGGCCATCGTCGAGCAGTAGACCAGCGATCTGATCGACTTCATCGTCAAGCAGTCGCTTCTCGTCACTCTGCAGCAATTCAGGCTCGTAGTCCTCATCCTCGATCAGGCGGTCACGTGCATCCAGACCGATTGCATCGATAGACATCTCTATTCCTTCCAAAGTCTCGTTGGCAACCTTGTACTTCTGTTGTATTGGGAATGTCAGAGGAGATTTCAGAATCATCCTCTCCGTCTGATGTGGCATTCTCAACCGAGGTGGAACCTTTGCCTTCTTGATGTTCAGCTCTGCACCCGCAAATGCAGTAAGTGCCCAAGCACGATACTTGTTTGCCCAATGCATACCGTGCTCAACACATATCCAGCAAATATACCAGTTTCCCCTCTCGGCTCGAACTTCTCCCTCTTTCCCCCTCGTGCTTCACTCGGCTTGAAGTCCACTAGCGCACCAAAAGGTATCTTCTCGCCCTTGAACTCCTCGCCATGCAGCCTCATCCATGCACTCGATCCGTTCACCTCTTCGATGTTCATGAGATGGCACAGAGTGGTGATGGCCTGCACCCAATAACACGTGGGTAGACCGGCATGTACTAGACAAGCCGAAGTCTGGTCAATGATGAATTGATTTGTTCTTTCAGCAAGGGAATTGTTCTGCGGCCGTCCAGGCAGCGATAGGTCGTGGTTCAGCTTCAGCTCCACGCACGCATTGATCAGTTCCGGGCCGTCATCCGAATATACCTGCTTGATTTTCCTCCTCCCGCAGAAGTGCTTGATAGCCCTGACGACTGAGTCAGTGTCTCTTCTCGCGGTGGGATAAGCCATGATAATTCCGGTATATATGTCCCGGATGATGAGCGCATACCTGCCTTCCACTTCATGATCTCCTGATGCCGTCACAAAGTCGAACGTCACCAGGTCACCGAACGTCTTCACTTCTCTTTTGAATGCTCCCGTTCGTGATCTGAAGTGTCTCATCTTTGCCTTGACGCATGATTCGCAGAAGGGATTTCGGTATCTGTGTGTAAGCAAATGAGCTATGGAGTTGGCGTCCTTCTTGAGGACTCCCACTTTCCTCTTTATTGATGATCCTTCGTACACGTCTACTTCGATTCCGGCATCTGGATCATCTTCATCAACCTCTTCCTCGTGAGCTTCGGCATCACCATGTCGATGCGGGACTGACCCAACATCTACAGGTATTTCCTCAGCCACGGGAGGCGGACGTACCGGACCGGCTCCTCCGGGTGGCCCGAAGTCGAATGCCCCGTCGTGGTGTTCGCCCTCGGCCTCTGCGGACTCACCGACAGCGGCGGGTGTGACGTCGTTCTCATCGTCACCTCCCTGATCTGCCTCGTCGTTCGTTACCATCGCCAATACTTCCGAAAAGTGCTCCTTGAGGTCGTCTATCGTAGGGCGATGCCTGTTACTCCGAAGTTTACCATCACTCACTAGGTACGGGATGTCGTCCTTGACCTGCAAGTGCACGAATCCCTGCTTTGGCGTAACCATGAAAGGTAGTTTACCAGGCATCCAGTGAAATGCATAACCCATCTTCATGCATCTCCTCCCCACTGACAATACCGTGGGTGTCTCATCCAATACATGCGGCTCGACAGTCTCGTCCAACTCGTCCACGACTATCTTGGCCACATCAGATGTGGAAGTGGAACCATTCGCGGTCTGGAACACAATCTCGTCGTCATCTTTCACGATGTCGACACCCAGGCTCTTCGCCTTGGCTCTTCCGATGAGATCATGACCACATCCGGTGTCCATCAACCATTTCACCCGTTTGCTGATGCACGTCGACATGGCGAAAACGTTCTTCGGCATACCATGCTGTTTCTTCCAGTCGACAGCCGATTCCTTGATCTCGTCCTTGTTCCGATCATACTCGAACATTATGCTGCTCTCCTTGGTCACCGGGAAGTAGTGCTTCTTATATATATCATCCACCACTTCTCTCAGTATCTTCGCACGTATCAATGATCGTTGGACTTGATAGGCTGATAATTCACGATGATCACTGCTTTTGAACTTCTTCTCGTCGACGTACACGTACTGATAAGGCTCATTCTCATTGTCCTCATAACCGTACCATTCCCCTTTTCGTTCCCATTGCCTTCTCTCGTCTTCGAGGTAGGTGATCTCCCCATTCTCGTCGACGTCGAGCACTTCCTTGAACCACACCATTTTCTCGGGGATCTCGGACTCGCCAGACCATCTCGATGATTCGCTCATCGCGTCGTCATCGTGCTCGTGGTAGACAGTCTCGGCTTCGTCCGGTTCGACCTGATCAACGTCCTTCTTGAAGCTTACCTTCCCTGCAGGAGCCGATTGCTTCAGGACTATCGCGGGCATTGCGATGGCCCTCCTCGCAATGGCAGGCGCTGCGGCTTTGGCGGCAGCCTTCGACTTGGCTTGCGCCTTGTCATTTGACGTTGCTGGAGCTGAATTGTTCTTGATGAGCTCATGCCTATACTTGCAAGCGCTTCCCTTATCGCACTTCCCCTTCTGAAACGCGAAGCATGCTCCATCATCCCTCTTTGGTGACGATGATCTGGACTTGGATTTGCCCTTTCCTTTCCCCTTGGACATGCTCTCCAACTTATGCTCCGTCTTCTTGCTGTGGGAAAAAGTGCATTCATTCCCTTTCACGCACCCCTTCGCCGATTTGAAGTGGTACCAGCAGGGGTTATCCTTGCTTCCGCCCGGACTCTTGCCTCTGTCGCTGGCACCGTCGGACTTGCCGTTCTTGCCAGCGTGGCCCTTTGCCTTGGCTTTTGGGAGCACAGGAGCGGCATCAGGTCCACCGGGTTTCCCCTTTCTGCCCTTGCCACCCTGGTTCTCCTGTTTGCCAGTTGCTGGAGCCGCATCCTTCCCGCCTGACTTCATCATCGACTTGACCGATTTCTCCTTCATGTCGAGCATCAGGTCTTCCCGATCTGCCTTGATCTGATAGTCGATCAACGCCAATAAGAATTCATACGTCTTCTGAGGATGCTTGTCCGGTAGTCTATGGTAGGCATTGAGGCCGAACTCCATCTTCTTGCTCCCTTTGATCTTCCTGTAAAGGATGTCTCTGAGAGCCAGCTTACTGGGTCTGTCCTCGCTCCTCATCTTCAGCAGCAAATCATACCATTTGTTCCTGAACATGACCAAGTTCTTGTCGCCAGGAAAGTCAAGGTTGAATAATGCTCGATGTGGTAGACAAGATCCGTTCTATCGGAAGTTCTGAATGATTGCATAACTAATGCCACCAACTCTCGTCCCTTCACGATCACCCCTTGTTGATGTCGTAGTTCAGAGTGTCGTGTAGCATCGAGGTATACGTCCTTGGCTTCGTCAGGTGCTTGTTTCAGCATGTTCTGCATGCCCATGGCCATCTTAATATCTATCGTAGCAAATCTGTCGCCACCTGAATCGCTAAGCAAATCCAGGTCTGGGTTCAACCCAAGAGCCTGCTCCAGCCATTTCGTCCATGCGTCGGTATCTGGATCTGCACATGCGCTCAGAACATTCATCAGCAGTTGCATCTTCCAGGTGTCAAGTTGATGGATCTTTGGCCAGGCCGGAATAGATACTCTCTCGGCCTCTTTCCTCGAGATTCTCGGTCGATCATTCTTGATCTCTCGGTTATCTCTCGATCTCCTTCGTCTCCTCCGTGTCCGATCGTCTTCTTCCTCTTCTTCTTCCTCGTCTTCCTCATCTCCTTCGTCGTCGTCATCCTCATCCTCATCATCGGGTGGATCATCCGGAGGTCCTCCTCCGCCACCAGCGAGGCTCAACTGACGTCGACCCGCTCCCTGCCCATTCCCATTGGGCGGGAATCCACCGTAATCCAATGGGGGCGTAGTACCGTTGTTTCCCCCCCCATCACCACCACCAGTCGTAGTAGTGGATTGTGGGACATGCCCAACAACCCCTTGCATCTGGGATAGGTGTACATCGATCATTGGATCACCGAAAGACGGAAAGAGGATCGAACCTGGCATCAGCGACGAATTAGGGATTTGATTTGAAGACGATGACGGGACTGACCCAGCCACCTTCTTGTCTATCCTACTTGAATTAGCCTGGGTTCCTCCCTCAGCGCGTTTCACTACTGCTCGTTCACGATGTCCATCTTTGCCGCTGGAGGCTTCCTGTGTCTCCAGCTTCTTGTGTGCACGTAGTTCCTCGTTGTCAGCATCGAGTTGGCGTACAAAACTCTCTTCTTGCTTGAGCGTCGCCTCTCTTTCTTTCAGTTGTCTCTGAAGCTCATGCATCTCCTCGAGGTACTCATCGTACATTCCCTTAGCTGTCAATCTCCAGTACTCAGCCTCCTTCGACTTCTCGTCCATCGTGCACCGTTCCTCTTGTTTCTCTTCTTTGACCTGGGCTAACTCCAAGATCGCATCCTGACGATGACCACCTTCGACAGCAATCATCTGGTCCTTCATCGACACGTCGGACTCATACTGTTTGACGATCTCTTCTTTTTCGCGAAGCAAGCAATCTGCTCTCTTCGATTCCTGTTCCGCAAATACTGTAACGTCATTCAGCCTCGCCATCAGCTGTTCCCTGGAGTCCTCCAAAGAGTACGTCTCGGGGCGCTTGACGAGTGCATGCTCCAACTGTGATTTCAGACTTTGGACCATCTCCTCCTCGTTGAACTTCTCGATAGATGTAGAAGATTCTATGCCTCTGATCTGTTGCTGATAAACTGATATCTGTTGTGAAGCCTCACGGTGTATCTGATTTGCACGTATAGCTGATTCCTGCGCGGCCGACTTCTCGCTTGCCATGTAGGATCTCATCAATGCAATCTCCCGCTTCTGCTCCATGATAGTTCCTTCAGCTTGCCTCATCTGTTGCATCATAATATTCGACTCCATGTCTTTCTTCTCCCCGTACTGAAATGCGTTCATTTCCACCTTGCGCATCTGTTGGGCTTCTTCCTCAAACTTGCGCCATGCCTCAGCCATGTGGTGTTGGTGGTGACTCACTAGATGTCCCGACTGCTTGCTGGCAATCTCGCATCGTCTTTCCAGCTCCTGGATCCGGATGGTGCTTCCATAGTCTTCTTGGTTAAGATTCGCCATTGCTGCCGACATTTCATCAAGTGTCTTCTGATATTCCCCGATCTCCACCTCCATCTTATTCTTCTCTTTGATCACGGCGCGAAAATCTGCACTGGTGGGTGATTTTGACCTCCCACCCTTCGATGTCGATCTCACGCCCTTCTGCGACGTCCGTGGTGTCGCAGGCGAAGATGATGATCTTCTCGGTGGGGATTCTCTTTTCTTCGACTCCTGATGAACATCGATCTGCTTCCATGATCTTGTGGGAGTAGATATGTCGCTGAATAGCGCGGAACCTCCGCTCCCAGGTTCATCCTGTGAATCTGCAACCATATCCATCACCGCAGGAAGAGCCATCAATCCATTGGATCCCTCTGAGCTGCTGTTCCCAAAAGTTGCAGTACTTGGGCTCGCCGAAGACGCCATTGTACTGTGTAGGTTATCGTTCCTTTATTGTCCCTGTACCCGCAATAAACCAGCTGTCTCCCAGTCCAGTGTAGAGCTTGTAGTTACGGCTGATAACCTGTCAAGAGACGGCAAGGTGACGTCCCGTGGGACGCTATGCACCGAACCCTCAAGCTGTAATACCAACCACGTAGAAAGGTGTATACGGACGATGCCGTTATAGCCGAACCCGTGTAAACGTTGTAAGGGAGAAGGAATGATAGTTACAACAGTGGTCCTGACAAATGCAGCGCAAGCAAAGAGTTTTCGCTCTCAATGCCGATCACGTATGTATGCAGTCACACATCAGATCTTGAACCTCAATTGTGTCTTGAGCCAAATGGCGATCAATGGAACTTGGGAAGCAACACCAACAAGGACCTCAGAACAGCTACCCAATTTCGGCACGGGGCCTAGAGGGTTTTAACAGAAAGAAAGAAAGAAAGAAAGAAAGAAAGAAAGAAAGAAATAAGGAAAAACGGAAGAAAGAAAGAAAGAAAGACAGAAAGAAATAAATAAAGAAAGGAAAAAGAAAAAACAGAAAGAAGGAAGGAAAGAAAGAAAGAAAGAAAGAAAGAAAGAAAGGAAGAACCAAATAAATAAAGAAAAAAGGAAAGAAAGAAAAAAAGAAATAGAAAAGAAAGAAGAGATACAGAAGGAAAGAAAGAAAGAAAGAAAGAAAGAAAGTACGAAAGAAGGACAGAAAGATGAAAAGAAAGGAAGAAAGAAAGGAAGGAACAACGAAATAAATAAAGAAAAAAGAAAGACCAAAAAGAGAGACAGAAGGAAAGAAAGAAAGAAAGAAAGATAGATAGAATAGATAGATAGAAAAGGTAGGTAGAAAGAAAGAAAGAGAGAGAGAGAGAGAGAGAGCGAGAGAGAGAGAGAGAGAAAGCGAGAGAGCGAGAAAAAGAAAGAAAGAAAAAAAGAAAAAAGATGGAGAGACAAAAGGAAAGAAAGAAAGATAGAATAGATAGATAGAAAAGGTAGGTAGAAAGAAAGAGAGAAAGATGGATAAACAGATAGATAGAAAAGGTAGGTAGAAAGAAAGAAAGAAAGAAAGAAAGAGAAAGAGAGAGAGAGAGAGAGAGAGCGAGAGAGAGAATCAAAGAAAGAAAGCAAGAAAGAAAGAAAGAAAGAAAGAAAGAAATAACGAAATAACGAAAGAAAGACAGAAAGAAAAAGAAAGAAAGAAAGAAAGGCAATAGGGATAGGCTCTTTAATAATAAGCATCAGTGTGCCTTCACAATACGCATCAGTGTGCCGCAGCCTTGGGCATCAGGCCGCACGCATCGCTGCCTTTTGCTTTCTGCCCTGTGCTTCTAAGGTAGCCGAGGAGAAGGGTGCGTGGGTGAGGTGGCCCACGTCCTTCTCCTCCTCTTGCTTTTGCATTTTTGCTTTCTTCTTTGCGCTTTTCTAGCCATGCATGCAAGTGAGCGCAACTACGAGCTTGCTGTTACGGACGGCTATTAGGTCATAAAGATATGTAGTTAAATAACTCAGCATCAGTATGTCTTCTCTGCGAAGGTACGAGGTACACGATTGAGCAAGACAGCAGGAAAACATGAATTGCATGGAGCTGCGGGGTGTTTGTCGTTCTGCTAGGTCGAAGCTTGAGCAATTTTTGTGGGTTTCGCGTAATACAGGTTGGCTATGGAGAGTTGTCGAGGACAAGTTTGACGTCACGTGGACTACGCAGTCGTTTCGCGACTTGAGCAGGCTATGCACACACACACACAACAGCTCACATTGAGCTACACAAAGCATGCACACACACATACCCGCGTTCAGCAAGCACCTCAGCAAGCAGAGTACCCTGTGCGCGTTTGAGTGAAGAGATGAGCACGCTCTTTTGTTGCGATTGCACATTTTATGTTTCGAACAGACTACTGCAACATACACGTTCTCCTCCTGATTTGGTTAGCGAAGTGTTTTTGACATGGCATTTGGTAGCAGAGAGTAAGGAATGTGTTCGTGGTTTGTTTCCCTCAGGGGACAGCAACTCATGTTCATGTATCGTGATAGGTTTACTAGCTGTCCACTTTTCCTGGGGGACGCGATTCAAGGATGGCGTGGCGCTTCAGCCGGCCAACCGCGCCATGGATACCAGCAGCGCGCCGCCAGACCAGGATCCTTTTCAAAGCTTGCTGGATTACTTTGCCCGCAACGCAGCGGAGCTACAGCTTCTGGAGCGCCGCGATATGGCGGCTTTGTTGCACACTGGTGAAACTAAAAGGGGTCGAGGGGGGGTATCTAGAAAGGTCTAGGCAATATCGGTACTTCAAGCCCAGTAGGCATTCATTTACTCCAGAGCAATGGGCGGAGCTGCGCGCGTGGGAAGCGCGACTGTGCGTCACAGTCGGTCCATTTTTGCTTCAGCAGTTTGCTAACTTCATCTCAATGCTTGAGGATCGCGCAGAGCACTTGCAAGCCTCGCAAAAAAAAACATCTCTAAGTGCTTTGTGTGATGTGCGCGCCGCCAAGACCGATAAGGTCTTGCGTTTCGGCCAAAACTTCATGAAACGCTACTTTCCAAAGCTGTCCCAAGCGCAGAAGGACGAGCTTCTTGAGTGGGAGGCTACGCTGCGCGAGCCTGCCGATGCCCATCGCTTGGCGTTTCAGCCGGCGCTAGAACGTCAAATGGGCAACTTTTTCCTTTTGCTGGAGCACCAAGATCTGCACCAGAAGCTGTTTCGCTTAGGCAGCGAGGAGACATTTTCCTCGCCTCGTGCAAAAGCCCTGCCTCAGGTCGCTCTGTGAAGCGCACGCCGTGAAGTCCGACAAGGACTTAATGTTTGGCAACAAATGTCATGCGCCGCTGCTTTCCACAGCTGTCCCAAGCGCAGAAGGACGAGCTTCTTGAGTGGGAGGCCATGTTGCGCGAGCCTGCCGATGCCCAACGCTTGGCGTTTCAGCCGGAGATAGAACGTCAAATGGGCAATTTTTTGCTTTTGCTGGAGCAGCGAGGAGACTTCCTCGCCTCGCTGCAAAAGCCCTGCCTCAGGGCGCTCTTTGAAGCGCACGCCGTGAAGTCCGACAAGGACTTAAAGTTTGGCAAAAAATGTCACGCGCCGCTGCTTTCCACGGCTGTCCCAAGCGCAGAAGGACGAGCTTCTTGAGTGGGAGGCCATGCTGTGCGAGCCTGCCGATGCCCAACGCTTGGCGTTTCAGCCGGAGCTAGAACGTCAAATGGGCAAGTTTTTGCGAGGAGACTTTTTCCTCGCCTCGTGCAAAAGCCCTGCCTCAGGGCGCTCTTTGAAGAGCAAGCCGTGAAGTCCGACAAGGACTTAAAGTTTGGCCAAAATTTCATGCGCCGCTGCTTTCCAAAGCTGTCCCAAGCGCAGAAGGACGAGCTTCTTGAGTGGGAGGCAAAGCTTTGCTGCCGCTGTGACGAGGCGGTTCGTCTCTTTAGTGAGCCGGCGAAGCACTGACTTGAGTAAGGCAGTGTCTGTCGAGCCGCAGGGTGGTGGACTCAGATTTTCGGTTTGGCTATGAGTTCGTGCACGGTGTCCCGCCCAGCTTGAACTCGACGCTTCGTGCGCAGATGCAAGCGGCCTGTGGCGCTGCGCTAGTCCCCGCGCAGGCGCTGCTGCCAAAGCACGCGCATGAGCCCAGGCTACACGTGGAGGAGTGCGCGCTGAGCGACCAGCTGCCGCGCCCGCGGCTTGCAAAGAGTTTGCGGCAACTGTATGGCAACAGCGCTGACGCTGAGACTCGCATTCGCACTTTCTTTCACCGCGTGCACGACGTGGATGCTTTTATGTTGGAGCACGAGTTCACGTCATGTGAATACTGCAAAGAAGGCTGGTTCGGCACCAAGCGCACGCGGGAAGAGCTGCCGCGACAATTTCAGTCAGTGGCTTTTAGGAAGAACAACTTCCTGTTGGCGCCGGCAAAGGCTGCCATGCCACTCTGTCGAAACTGCTTGTCGGAAGCAAAAGCGCGGCTCCCAAGACCTCCGTTCCGATTCGCGACAGAGAATCACGTGGATCCTGGCAGGTCCTTGCCGGAGACAGATGCGCTCACGTTTTTTGAGGAAGCTGCTGTCGCCTATACAGCACATAGTGCGCATCTTCACGCTGCACGCTACTGGCCAGTGTGAGCTCCGTGGTCATGCGGGCAACTTATGGCCCACAGTACGTGCGCCAAATCCCCGCACTGGTTGGCGACATGAAAACGCTTTTAGTACGCCGCTGTCCTAAGGATCCCATGCGCAAGCAGCGTGTGCCATTCTTGGCGTCGCGGCAGCGCTTGGAGAGAGTTCTCGACCCAGCTTCTGAGGGCGGCTCCTTGACGTTGCAGCCAGGAGCATTGACTGCTGCTGGATACGTGGACATTGTGCGCCGCGAACATTTGCAGCAGCTTGCTGACACAGAGGAGAGCGCCGAGCCTGCCGGTGCGCAGGTGTCTGTTGCCGAGCAGGCGGCAGTGATCCCCATTGGCTACGACTTGTTTGCCATGTGGATATCCACGTCGTTAGAGCTGCAACTAGCCGCTGGAGTGAAAGCTTTGCGTGAGTCGCCCAAGCTAGATGATCAGCTGCAGCGACAGCGTGCGCTCTGGAATAGTTTCCGACGCGCTGTTCGCGCCTTTGCACTGGACGAAGAAGAAGAAGAAGACCAGGACGAAGCGCGTGCCGATGTGGAGTCTGCGCATGCAAGGGACATGACTGTCGAAGATGTGGTTTTATACTTGCAGTCGGTCACGACACCTCGTGGTGATTTTCCAGTGTGAGACGTGCTTTTGGATGAGCTGACTGCAGTGCAAGAGCTTGCAAGCTGGCAGGAGCCACTGACACTTGAGGAGCGGGTGAACGAAAGCTAGCAGTTGTTGCATGAGATGGGTCGGCATAGGTAGCTTGCGTACAACGAGAGGCCCGGCAAGATTCGTAGGATGCGACACGCAAACGCACATGGTGGCGTGGCAAACCTTGAAAAATGAAAACAACGAGAGGCGTCAGAAGCTGTCTTAAAGCACCTCTGGGTTCTGCATGCTGCGTGCAAAGATTCTTGCGAGGTGGTTTACCGAGAAGACTGAGGTCTCAAATGAACATGCTGAATCGGTGGAACATGTAAAAGTTCGTAGCACCAAGTCCAAAACGGGCAAACCGAGACTGCTGAACACTGAGCCGCTGCCCGGGGGGGGGGGATGGACCAGGGAGGAATCGAGCCTGAGACCGGGGGGGGGGAGGGGGGAGGGAGGGGGAGGGGGGGGGGGAGGGGAGGGGGGGGGGGGGGGGAGGGGGGGGAGGGGGGGGGGGAGGGGTGGGGGAGGGAGAAGGATGTCTAAATAATTGATGTTTTTCTATCTTTTCGGCTCAAATAACGGCATTTCAGCCCCTTACCTTGCTTACGCAAGGAGAAACTTCAGCTAGCTAAAGCTAGCTTTCGTGATCAGTGGGCTTGTAGTCTCCGAAAAACATTTCCGGACAGCAAGCCGAAGCATGCATGAAGGACGATTTGTGGCAGGCAGTCGAGGCGGCTAATGCCAGCGCGTCACAGCAGCGAACGGCTCCGCGCGTTGGAGCTGCGCGCGTTCCAGGTCTTCCAATCTTGGACCCTCCCACTGCGCAGTCGCGGAATCAGTTGATCCGCGAGGACCAGCCAGACTATATTGCCGCAGGCTTCATAAAGCTGTTTCCTTTAGGGCAGGGTGACGACTGGGCACATGTGCGCCACAGGCAAGAAGCAGGCGCGCCTTTGTCTTTTTGGGAGTGGCTGCAGCATTTGCTGCTGCACGCAGATGGCCGGTTCCAGGCGCATCCGCACCTTTACACTGAACACTTCTTTGCGTAATAAAGCGCTTCGCGCGCGTAGCTATTTTGCAGAGCGGCAAACCGGCATCAATGCAAATGTAGGGCACACAAATGAAGAGATACTTCAAATGGGCAAGGCGCAGTTTACTAAGATAGTCACGGCCTTTGAGCACTCCTTGCCATGCTCTCCACAAGAAGAAGTGAACCCAAGGTCGGATCTTGAAGCCATGGTGAGCAAATCGAGCAGGAAACGCAGAAAGTGCAGCTGCAAGCAGCTGAGCGAGGCAGCGCAAGAAGCTGCGAGCACGCAGAAGTCCAGTGCTTCCAGTGCAGCCGCGCTGCGGCTTTCGCAATGCGTTCAAGACGCGCACCGCTGCAGGTCACGCGCCTGCTGCCCAGGGCTGCGCCGTCCAGCACCGTGGCCTTGCCGCGCCAGGCGGCCCGGAGGCTGTCGCTCGGCCTGCCGCTACAGGCGGCCAAGAGAGCGACGCCGAGCACGCGCTTGCTGTTCAGGGCTGCGCAGAAACACACCGTGACCTTGCCGCGTCAAGCGGCCCAGAGGCTGTCGCTAGCTTCCCGTGCGTCCAGTGAAAGCGAAAGTATGGCGGTGCTGTCAGAGAAGCTTCAGCTGCTTCCGAGCCGCTGCAAGCTTGGCGGGGAGATACCTTGTCACTTCACCACTTTACGACTGCCATTCACCACTGGCAAGACCTGCAAATGTGCTTGGAGAAGTGCGACGCCGCGGCCACGCTGCGTTGCGCAGGCCGCGCTGATCCGCTGGAGCGGCTGGCTCTCAAGTACCCTGGTGCGGTTGCGTGGTACACAGCATATAAGATGGAGCTTTTCTATAAGCATGGCATGCGCTTCAGTATGAAGGCGTGTTTGAGTGGGGCGCGGGCGGCATAATGCACTTGCACTCGGCTAATTGGAAGCGCAATGCCGCGGGTTGATCCACAGTCGCACGACTCCCAAAGCCTCGACAGGGAAACAGCGTGCTCGGCCGTTGCGTTCGCCCAAGCGCACGAAGAGTACTTGACTGATTGGAGCTTAGGCAAGGCAGAGAAGTGGCGCCACGCGCCTGTGGATCGCAAGCAAGCGCGAGTCACGCGCAATGGCCGGTTGGGTTCGCCCGCGCACACGGACTCTGAGTCGGATGGGTCAGAAGACATCGATGACTCGCTGACTGCCTCTGTGCACGCACATATCCAGAAAAGTTTTCAGTGTGATGTGGATTCCTACGAGGATTTCGCGCCAGTGTTTACCTCACCTCGGACACTGGCGTATGAGCTGGACAGCATGGGGCACCGCGCGACGCGTCGCCTGACAGCGCACGAGCAGGCGCTACTGCAGCGACTGGACTTGTGTGTGTGTGCAACGAGAGCTGGCATCCTTGCGCCATTGGAGTGGAAGAGAAAGCGCTGCTGATGACAAACAATTGCAAGTTGGTGCCCAGGGCGCGCAGGAAATGGTACAGGCGCCTCACGGATGCCCTCACGGATGCTTGCAACTTGCATGATAGGCGCAGCGGACAGCCAGTCGAGTTTCCGCCTTTGCTAGCCGACGGCGACGCATCCGATGCCTGACTGAAGACACTTCATATGTGGAAGTGCGCTGCGGGATCGCTGCGGCGGTCCGCGCGCTAACCTTCAACATGAGCCAGCGTGATCCAGATGCGGAGTTCCAAGCTTTGATGCCTCAGTTCGACATTGTGTGCTTGCAGGAGGTTACGCACGCTTGCTTGTGTCGCCTGCGTGCGCTGGCTGCCAGGTTATTGGTGTGAGCAGCCCCGCGCAGAGAGGCTGCTGCAGCGAGGAGGGCTTCGATGTGTGCGCGCAATGCCGACGCAGGTTTGCCCGCCTGCTGCGCGCGTGCGTGACGCCGGTTGTGGACCCACGCGGTCGTTGCGTGCTGCAAGTTCACGTGCAGGTGCTAGGCAACGGGACTGCGCTCTGTGTGTCGACGGCTCACTTGACCGCAGGTAAAGCATCTGCTGCGATCGGGCGTCAGGAGCTCAGCAGCTGCTTAGCGAGCTTAGAGAAACTCAAAGTGGATGCTTGTGTGTTTGCAGGTGACCTAAACACGCAGCCTGCCGACTAGGGACTGGCTAGACGCGTTTGAGGTTGCGGGCTGTCCGCCGGAGCGCGCCGCAACGTGGGAGCCGCTGGAGCCGAACTACTGCTCCAGCGTGACTAAAATGTGGCGCTTCGACCACATCCTGTGGATCGCTTTGGATCCGATGCCTGCAACTTTGTGACGCCGGGCGAGTCGGACCACGCAGCCGTGACAGCAATTTTGGAGTGCTATGCCGGAGATGCGCCGCTCAGGAACTTGGAAGCAGAGCGACTGCTAGTGCGCAGGCCCGGCCTGGGTCGAGAAGCGCGAGACGCCCTAGCGACAAAGAGTCGTGCGCCAAGCATCAGAGGACTCAGGTCTACTGCGGCAAAGACTACGAGAAGGCTCGCACGCCGCCCGGCAAGCGGCGCCATCATGGAAGATCCTCGGCGCAAAGGCTTGTGCTGGCTATATGGCCGCCGCAACTGCCATCACTTGAACACGCCCGATCCACTGAAAGCCATGGGTCTGGCGGCTAATGTCGACGATCAGGTGGTGCTCACCGTTCGAGCTGCCGTAAACTATTTGACCAAGTACATTGGCAAGCTAGGCGGCGGGCAGTCTGCAGTCTCCAAGGTTTCGTCGTGCGTCGAGGAAACTATAAGCAAGATGCCAGACGAGCAGGAGATGACCGTTGCCTCTTTGCTTTCGAAGCTGTTCATCCACGCAGCAGTGCCACAAGAGATTTCGTCCCTGGAAGCATGGCACGTGCTGCAGGACTTGCCGCGAGTTTTTGTCTTCGCGGCAAATCGTGGCGCTCAATGCCAGGGACACCCAGTCCTTTAAGCCAGTTCATGAAATTGAGCGCTCCAACCAAGAGCAGTCCGCGTTGCGCCAGAGCAAGGCAGCAGAATTCTATATCAGCCGCATGCAGTGCAAGCGCGGCGAGTGCTTGCAGGAAGAGCAGCTGCATCGCATGTCGTGGGCCAAGTTCTTGTCGGTAGTAGACAGCGGCGGCCGCGGTCAGCGCTTGACGCTGCGCAAGAAGAAATGCATAGTGAAAGAAAAGCCTTTCTTGCAGCTAGATGCTCGGTGCAGAGATGCTGCGCCATGGCGCGTTTGTGCTTGCGCCTGCATTGCCCGTTTGCCACAGAGGCGGAGGATCCGATGCTCTTGTCGGAAGCAGATGCTTTGCAGCAACTTCAGGACTTCATGCGCAAGCGCTACTTGAAGCACAACCGCCAGCACAAACATGTAGCGCGTGAGGTCACGGTCGGCACTTCGCTGCAAGCGTCTGCAGCGCAGGATTCTGCTGAGGCTAGCTCTGGGCTTGCCGTTGCAGGCGGCCCTGCTGTCGGCGGCGCCCAAGCCAATTCCGTGCCAGGCTCGCCAGATGCGCCCGCCGACCCCGCGCTTGCCGTTTCAGGCGGCGCGAGCGCCTCAGCAGAAGACGCAGCCAAGGCCGCAAGCAAGTTGCCTGAGTTCGACTCGCTTGTCAGTGAGCCCACCGAGTGCGAAGCCCTTGCTGCACGGCGTGGGATAGTGTGGCAGAGTTCTGCAGTACAGCGTGGAGCAGCGCTTAACTCACCAGCGGCCGCCGCCAACAGTGCAACAGCTGCGCGCGTACCTGGGTAGCGTCGGAAGACGTGAAGCTGTGGCTGCTGAAGCCGGCGGGCTGTTACACGTAAAAGCCGCGGCCCTAGCCCGAGACAGCGAAAGCGCTGGCGCCGTTGCCACCCTGCAAGACTTGGACCCAACGCAAAGGTCCTTCGCAGAGCACATCTGCGCGTGGTGCGAAGCATGCAAGAGCCAACCGGAGCTCTTCGACAGCGACTTGCCGCTGCTTGCCACTCCAGGCAGCGGCGTCGGCGTGCAAGATGACGCCGATGCCAACCTAGAGCTTGGGTTCTTGTGCGGCCCCGTGCTTTTGCTGGGCACTGGCGCTGGCAAAACCACTACCGCGCAAGCCACAAACTCTGCCTTGGAAAGCGCTGGCCCTACGGGCGTGCGGCCTGAGCGGCGACGTCGGTCGTTCCGCGCTTGGCGTTTCAGCCGGCGATGGAACGGCCTCCTTGCTGTATGCAGCTATGGGGCAGCTCTTTCTGAGCCGCATGCAGCCCGCTAACGCGCTGCACCCGCACCTACGCGGACCGATGGAGTTCCACATCAGTGTACTTTTGGCTCGGCGGCTCACGCAGCAAGACTTAGACCGCGTCAAAGTGCTTGATTTTCTGGAAGGCGCGGGCGTGCGCTTTCTGCCCGGGCCGGGCGGCTGGGTCCGCGCGCTGCCGCGAAACAAGGAAGCGCATACTGCCTGGGGCGAGCGCACGCAGCCTGCTTGGGACGAGTGCACTCAGTGCTTTCAGCTCGTACGCTACGCCTGCCCGTTTGCGCTGCATAAGGCCCGGCGTGTCGCGGCTGTTTGAGGCTGGCCGGCTTCGGGCAAGTGTGCGATGCTTGGCACGCGCTCAACGCAGATCATGGGCAAATGATGAAAACGCACGCGATTGCTTGGCTGGCGCGCTAAAAAGTAAGCAAAGGCACGTGGGGTAACCCAGACGAGCGCATGCTGGCTAACTTGGGCCATTACCAGCAAGTTTGCGACTCGTGCGGCTTGACACGTGTGCACTCCGAAAAATACCACCCGGAGGAGCGGCAGTGCTTGCAGATCATACATTTGCTGCGCCTCGTACGACTATACCTGGATGGCCGTAGGGACCAGCTACGTGCCGCCGGCCGTGTGTTTTGCACTTTGATGAAAGGCCGGCGCAAAAACTTTGACAAAGAGGAGCTCGAAATGCGTCGTGCAGCCGAGCGTTGCGCACTTTTTTGTGCAGAAAGCAGTGGGCCAGCTCTAAGCATGGACGAAGCTTTCGACGCAAAGGACAGCTGTTGAACTTGTGTGCAGCCCATCTGCGTGCCGCTACAGGCCGCAGTTCTTCCCGATGGCATCGGCGCACGCTCGCCTTCGTGTGCCGCGCAAGCATTTGCAGTAGTGAGCCTTGTGCAAGCATGCTTCTCGGTGTGCTCCGTGAGCTTCGAATGCGTGCCGTTGCAGGCCGCAACTTGAAGTTCGCGCTGGACCGCAGCAGTGAGCGGGGGCTGGCTTTTGCTGTAGCCGCGTTTTGGCTCGTGTTTAAAGGAATGAGGGACTGAGGAAAGGGACTAAGGAAAGGGACCGTAGTACAAAAAAACATAAGAGTTCTTTGCAGGGGCAACAACTGCTGGGGCTCCTTTTGGTTGTGTCCCTTTTGAATTCCTTTTGAGCCACAGCCAAGAAAAGGATGCAAGTGGAAGCAAACTTTTTCTAGGACCCCCAAAAAGGGCTTCTGATGCACTTTAAACATAGTAATTACACGGTCATGGAATTTCTTTGCGAGCAATAACTGCTGAGGCTCCTTTTGGCTGTGTCCCTTTTGAACTCCTTTTGAGCCACAATCAGGAAAAGAATGCAAGTGCAAACAGACTTGCGAAGCATGAATATTGTTTTAAACAAGCTACCACTGTCAGCTACTTTCCAAACGAAATTATTCTACGCCATGTTCAACGCAGTCACAGGATTGTCATTGCCTTTTTGACGGACGACCTAGCAGAAAGAATTTGATATAGACCACGTGCTAAGTAAGCTTGTTATTTGCATGAAAATAAAAACACGGTAAGCCTGGTGTTTGTTACAGCAGTTACCGTTCCTCAAGAAGACAAACAAACACATCGCTCTAGAAGGTTTGCTTGTGTTTCAGGGAGGGGTAGACCAGGTGGGTTTGAAGGCTCCACTGCATCCGCAGACAACTTTTCATGTCTTGTGCCAGCTACACCACAACTAGCTGCCAACTATACAGCAATCAACTTCTATTACAAGCAAGCACAAGGGTTGAGAAGCTAGCGGTTGACGTTACAGTCGGCGCACATGGCGCGCGAGAACGTGCCCGAGCTGTTTCATTTTCACGACCAGCCACTGGAGAAGCTAAAGCAGCTTTATCGAGAGAACTTGCGCGCGCAAGAGTGCCGCAGGCATGCGGGAGTACCAGCGCACTGGTCTTTGCGAGTGGTGCTTGGACAGCGTGGCGAGCCAGCAAACCTCAGAGCCGGCTCGTGCGCAGCAGCGCGCGAAGCTTAAGGGTGTGGAGACTTGCAAGCAGCGGGTTATGCTCGAGACTGCTTGGCGTTTCAGCCGGCAGAAGCTGCGCTTGCCGTTACAGGCGGCGCAGGGAATGTCATGCGCTTGCCACAATGTAGTGCGCTAGCTCTTTTTTGGTCTCGTTAACTGGGTGAGCTCTAGGCGTCGTTGGGTTATAACCCCCGGTCCCCCGACAGGTGCTCGCTTTCTCCTTTGCTTGGGAAGGGTTTCCCTTGAAAACCACATACCGCAAACAGGTGCCCTTATTTTCTTTGTTTAAGGGTTTTTTCTTGGGCCATGGATATGGGCCCCTGGGCTTTGATGCTTTTCAAGTGGAAACACTCATGCTGCATGTTGCTTGTCCGCAGCCCTTTGGCTTGAGCTCGCTACACTTTTTAGAACACACCTCATGTCAAGCAGCCACCATCACCACAGGACACACGCGCACGAACACAGGCGCAGCAGAAGCACACACACACACACGGACGCACGCACGCAGGCCAAGCCGTCACTAGCCACCTCGCAGTAGCCAGCTCGCTTGCGGCTTAGCGCTACAGCTGGCCAGTCAGTTTTCTGTAGCTTGACGCTGCAGTCGGCCACTTAGCGCCATGACCGAACTTGCAAAGAAGCCCATGGCCATGAAGCCAGCAGAGCTCAGTCAGCCGGTCAGGCTGGAAGCTGCCAAGCGCTTGTATGGCCGAGCGGTGAGTGTGGAGCACCCCCGTTCACTTGCTACTTAGTCTGTGGGCCAACGTCTCGGGATGTGATTGCAGTGGAGGCGTGGCGTGAGCTTGCCGACAGCGCGGCAGCCTACCTGAAGGTAAAGTAGTCTCTTTGTCTGGCGTGGCCTCAGGAAAGCGGCAAGCTGGCAAAAGCAAGTTCACGCACTCGCTGTGCAGCTTGCTTGCGCGCTGGGACAAGCACGCGCAAGTCGAGCTGGAAGTCGCCGATGCAGCGGAGCTTCCCAGCGCCGTGCCACGCACGCCGCTGCGCCGCGCAGCGTGCGTCAAGGACGGCCTTGTGGACGTCCGTGCGATAGTGACGGACTCGTCGCAGCGCGAGCTTCCATCCACAAAGGAGACGCTACGCAAGCTGAACGTGTGCCAGCCAGCGCGGGCCAACGAAGTGTGCACGGCAGACGTCCTGGCGTGGGGCGAGCGCGCGCAAGTGCCCCGCGATGTCGCGGTTGACATCTACAATTTGGCAGCGCAGAGAAGCGACAAAAGCGGCTTCTGTTTGATTCGGTTGAAGCAGACGCTTTGCCGGAGCCGGCATCCGCAGCTTTGCGACAAGACGTGGCAGCCTGCGGAAGCTCCAGGGCTCTATCCATGCAAGTACTCGCTGCGGCGGCGCCGGACTACGGAGCCCGCCCGGCTACGCTGGTGAGCCTCTCGACCCTTGGCGTTCTGGTACCCACGAGCGACACAAGAAAATTTGCCGCGGACGACTTGTGGGAGGTTCCCTTCTGCGCGATCACAAGCATTCAGAGCGCAGCTTCGCGGCAGCAAGACACCGAGTGGCACTACGAAGGGTGCTCCGCGTGCTTCCGCAAGCAATGCGATCAACACACGGACGCCAGCTTGCGGCCTTGCTACAGCATGGAGCTTCTGGCTTGGGGCCGCACAGCGAGCTTGGACTTGAAGATCTTCACGCGATGCTTCGATGAAGTGTTACGGATGGCCTTGGCGTTGCAGCCGGGCGAGCCCGTCGCGCCACTTGACGCCGCAAGTCCAGAGATCCGCGCGAGAAAGTGGGCGCTACGCTGCGTGATTGCGCTGAAGAAGCGTATCAAGGACACGGCGGGAGCCGCCCGGCTCGCAACGTGGCGCACGTCGCGCGCGTGAAGGAGCAGCCTTTGTGCTACACGGGCTTGCCGCAGCCCGTTTTGCAGCTGCGCTCCAACTTAGTCTCGCCGGGGTGCCCTGGCATTTGCTTCTCGGACGTGGCGGTCGACGACGCCGGTCAGCTGACAATCGGCCAGGGCCTGCAGCTACAGCAAGCTGAGTTTCTCGCGCGCATCACGGACAAAGACCCTACTCAGCTCAGTAACGAGCAGGAGCGCGGCGTCCGCATTCTCTTCGAGTGCCAAGATTCTTGCGAGCAGTTGCCGCCCGCGACCTTGCAGTGGGCTGTGAGCATTAAAGACAGCATGGCCATAGCTCGCTTACAGCCAGGCACTTTGCTGCGCGTGCTGGCCAAGCCTGACATGCGTTTCTCCGATGAAGGTGATCCGGAGATTGTGCACTGGCAAGTTGCGTTTCATTGCCTGGCCTCAGTCGAGGACATCGAGCCGTTTCGACACAGGCGTCAGTCGCAGCTGCCCTCAGACAAAGCAATGTCTGCGCCGAAGCGCTTGGTGGATGATCTGCTTGCCATGACTCCGCTCTCGAAAGTCGCAAGCTGGGCGCCTGTAGGTAGGCCGAGAGCCTTGACGTCGAGTGGACGACGCGCTGCGTGCCGTTTCAGGCCGCAATCAGCCCAGCGCCTTGCAGCAGTTAGCCCAGCGCCTTGCAAGCAGGCGCAGCCGCCGTGCGCATGTGCAAGTGTGATAATGAGCTTGCCGTCGCAGGCAGCTATTAGGCATCATCGTGAGTGTGCCACAGCATTGTGCCTTGGGCGCCACGCCCTGCCAGCCAACATAGCCATGCTAGCCATAGCTCGCCATGCTAGCCATAGCTCGCCCAACCAGGGGCTGCTCAATAGCTAAGCATCAATGCCGCAGCCTTGAGCACCACTTGCCGGCGGGCGCAGCCGCCGCTCACGTGTGTGGCGGCTCTTAGGTAATACTGATAGATAACTGAATAATCAAAGGAAGTTTGGAAGGAATTTCCGTGTTACGGCAACTAATTGAAAGCCAGCTCTCGCTGAAACAGATGACAAGAGAAGGAATAAGCGCGCGAGAAAATATGCGCGCGCGTGTGGTGGGAGTAAGGAATCTGCAAAAAGCGTGGCCCCGTGCGTGAATTGGTGTCTCCGAGAGCTGGAAGCTAGCCTGTTCGCGGCGCCTGGTCGGACCACTCTCGGACCACTCTTGGAGCGCGTTCGGAGCGCGTTCGGAGCGCGGGCCCATTGGCACGGCAACGCGAAGGTTTCGCCAGGATTGAATTGCGTGGCAGGCGCAGCACTTTCGCAAGGTCAGGTTCAGATTTTGTGGCAGGCGTAACACTTTCGCAAGGTCAAGTTTTCCCAAGGATTGAATGGCGTGGCAGGCGCACCACTTTCGAAAGGTCAAGTAAAGACTTCGTGGCAGGCGCAGCACTTTCGCAAGGTCAAGCACAGATTTCGTGGCAGGCGCAGCACTTTCACAAGGTCATGCACTTTCGTGGCAGGTGCAAGGTCAAGTGCAAAAGTTGTGGCATGCGCATCACTTTCGCAAGGTCAGGTTCAGATTTTGTGGCAGGCGTAACACTTTCGCAAGGTCAAGTTTTCCCAAGGATTGAATGGCGTGGCAGGCGCACCACTTTCGAAAGGTCAGGTACAGATTTCGTGGCAGGCGCAGCACTTTCGCAAGGTCAAGTAGAGACTTCGTGGCAGGCGCAGCACTTTCGCAAGGTCAAGCACAGATTTCGTGGCAGGCGCAGCACTTTGACAAGGTCATGCACTTTCGTGGCAGGTGCAAGGTCAAGTGCAAAATTCGTGGCATGTGAATCACTTTCGCAAGGTCAAGTGCAGAATTCGTGGCAGGTGCAGCACTTTCGCAAGGTCAAGTGCAAAATTCGTGGCAGGCGCATCACTTTCGCCAGGTCAAGTGCAGAATTCGTGGCAAGCGCAGCACTTTCGCAAGGTCAAGTACAGATTTCGTGGCAGGCGCAGCACTTTCGCAAGGTCAAGTAAAGATTTTGTGGCAGGCGGGGCTCGAAAATCGCAACTTTTGAGTACGAAAGTAGTACGCGAAGTCAACTTTCGCAGCTGGGGCTTGAAAATCGCAACTTTAAGTACGAAAGTAGTACGCGAAGTCCACTTTCGCAGCCGGCTCGAAAATCGCAACTTTTAAGTACGAAAGTAGTACGCGAAGTCCACTAAAGTAGTACGTGAAGTCCACTTTCGCAGCTGGGGCTTGAAAAATCGCAACTTTTAGACGCAGACATAGATGGATAGTAGATAGATCGATAGACAGATGGAGATAGCTGGAGAGATAGATAGAAAGAGATAGAGAAAGAGATAGAAAAATACATGGATAGAGAGAGAGAGATAGATAGAGAGAGAGAGAGAGACAGAGAGCAAGATAGATAGATAGATAAATAGACAGAGAGACAGAGAGACAGAGATAGAGAGATAGATAGATAGATAGAGAGAGGCTAGAAGATAGAGAGATAGAGAGAGAGAAGGTAAAGAGATAGATAAGTAGAAAAAAAAGAGATAGATAAATAGATAGATAGATAGAAATAGAAATAGATAAATAAATAGATAAACGATAAACAGACAGATAGGTAGATAGACAGATAGATAGATAGATAGATGGAGAGATAGATATATAGATAGAAACAGAGATAGAGAGAGAAAGATAGATAGAGATAAATAGATGAGTAGATAGAGAAGTAAGAAGATAGATAGGTAGAGAGAATGAGATAGAGAGGTAGATAGAGATGGATAGATAAGTAGATCCATAAATGAATAGAAATAGAAAAAAAGATAGATAAAGAGATGGAGAGATGGATAAACACACGTGAGATAATGAGATAGAGAAATAGATAGATAGATAAATAGACAGATAGAGAGAGAGATAGATAGATAAGTAGACAGAGTACATAGAGAGATTTAGAGATACATAGATAGAGATAGATAGATAGATAGAGAGATAGACAGATAGACAGATAGAGAGTAGATGGAGAGATAGATGGATAGATAGATAGAAAGAAAGATAGAAAGAGATAGAGAAAGAGATAGAGAGATACACAGATAGAAAGAAAGAGATAGAGAGATAGAAAGATAGAAAGAAAGAGATAGAGAGATTGATAGATAGATAGGTAGATAGACAGATAGAGAGAGAGAGATAGATAGATAGGTAGACAGAGGGATGCATAGAGAGATATAGAGATACATAGATAAAGATAGACAGATAGATAGATATAAATAGATAGATAGATAGATAGACACGCGGGAGATAGATGGAGAGATAAATGGATAGATAGATAGATAGATAAATAGAAAGAGATAGAGAAAAAGAAAGAAAGATAAACAGATAGAAAGAAAGAGATAGAGAGATAGAAAGATAGAAAGAAAGAGAGATAGAGAGATAGATGGAGAGATAAATAATTAGATAGATAAACCAACAGAAGATAGATAGACAACTAGATAGATAGATAGATAGAGAGATACATAGATAAATAGATAGAAAGAGAGATAGAGACATAGATAGATAGGTAGCTGGGTAGAGAAATAGATTAAATAGATGGATAGATACATAAATAGACAAAGAGATAGATAGATAGATAGATAGATAGAGAGAGAGAGAGATAAATAGATAGATAGATAGAGATAAAAAGATAGACAGATAGAGAGAGAGAGAGAGAGGTAGATAGATAGATAGATTAAACAAGAGATAGATAGATAGAAAGATACAAAGATAGATAGATAGATAAATAGATACATAGACAGAGAAGAGACAAAAGAAAGAACAGCACCAAAGCAAGCAAACGAAAGAAAGAAAGAAAAGACAGATAGAAAGAAGGAAAGAAGGGAGGAAGGAAGGAAAGAAAGGAAGAAAGGAAGAATGACGGAGAAAAAAGAAACAATGAAAGGCAGAAGAAGAGAGAAGAGTCAAGAAAAGAAAGAGAAAGAGAACTATAGTTTTTATATTTTTAAACTTCCGCCCACCGGCTTCGCCGGCTCTACTGGTAGCTAATAATGTTAGGTACCTGAATAGTAACTAAGCGCCTGTGCGCTGCAGCTCCCGGGCGTTCTGCCCTGCCAGCAAGGCCACCGCGGTGCGCTTGCAGCAACGAGCCCAGAGCCAACATGCGTGCCGCTTCAGGCCGCAGTGTTTGGCGCCGCCACGCTGCGACGCCATTGGAGAAAAAAGGAGCGCGCGGGAAGCACAGGGGTCAGAAACAGGGAGTGAGCTGGTTGCCAACAACAAACAAAGGGATCAGAAACAGGGACGCAAAGGAGACAGACAAGAAAGAAGCTTGAGCTGTTTGTCAACAAACACAACACAAAGTCGTTCCTATAGTTGTATACTGTTTTGAAACTTCCGCCTCCCGGCTTCGCCGGCCATACTGGTACGTAAAGTAATCAGCAAACGTAAAGCTAAAAACGCCTGTTTGGGAACAATTAAAACAAGTAGGAACATAACCTGAGAATAAACACTTGCAAGAAGTAGAACAATTAGGGCAAAGATGAATCTGGAATTCTCCAAAAGGCACCCGGCCCTTTGGGAATCATTACAATTAGAAGAACTAGAAGAATTTTGACAAGTAGAATAGTTAGCAGGATGAATCTTGAATTCCTCAAAAGGCACCCGCCCCTTTGCAAATATTCAAAAAATTAGAGAGCTAGACAAATTGGCACAAACCATGAATCTGGAATTCCCCAAAAAGCACCCGTCCCTTTGGGAATAGTTGGAATAGTGAAAACATTCAAGATAGTTGGAGCAAACATTAATCTGGAACTCCAAAAGAGGAACTTGTCCCGTTGGTAACGAACAAATATAATATGTAGAACAATTAGCAAGCCATAGCCCTTTGTGTGTTCTCTAATGGTTATAGTTATTCGAATCAATGAGGACAAGTAGTTGATTAGGAATCAATGAGTCGGGAATTTCTCCAACAGGCGCCTCTCCCTTTGGGGAAACGTGACTAGAATGAATTGAAACATGAATCTGGAGTTCTGCAAAGGGCATCCCTCCCTTGGAGAATAATTCGAATAACTTGAATAGTTACAGGAACTAACACATAAAAAAATGATGTGGACTTCCTGGGAACTGTGGGAACAAATTAGAGTAACTCGAATGGCTAGAAACGGTTATTTGGTCCATGTTGTTTATTGGTTCTATTCTGTTAGAGTGAGTTAAATAACTAGAAAGGTTAGACACGATCAATTCGTATGTCCACCAAAGGCACCCGCCCCCGTGGGAACAATATGTGTTATGATTCAAAATGGAGTAAATTGGAAAAAACAAAGGGCTACGTTCGAAACAGTTAGAACAAGTAGGTGATTAGAAATCAATGAATCGGGAATTCCTCCAACAGGCACCCGTCCCTTTGGAAATACGAATTGAAACATGAATCTGGAATTCTCCATAGGGAATCCTTGCTTGGGGAATATTATTAGAATAACTTAAATAATTTCAGGAACTCGGAAATAACATGATGTGGACCTCCTGAGAAGGCACGCGTCCCTGTGCAAACAATTAGATTAGCTCGAATGGCTAGAAAAACAAAGGGCGTTATTTGGTCTATGTTGTTTCATGGTCCTATTTTGTTGGGGTGAGTTTAAATACTCGAATAGTTAGACACAATTAATGCGTGTTCCCAAAAAACACCCACCACTGTGGGAACAATAAGTGACATGATTGGAATAATAGGAGCGCAAACTTGAACAACACATAGGGCTGCGTGTCTTCGTCTTATTCTACTTATTCTAATTGATGAGAACCACTCCAAAAATCAAAAGATCATAGCCTGGGAACCCCAGAAACACACCCAACCCATTTTGAATAAATCAAACTAGTAGACCAGTTGGAACAATTCTTGCAATTGGAAGAGAAGTGAGTCTGGGTTTTCAGGACAGTAACTAGAATAGTCATGAGAGTACAATGGTTAGCACAAAATGAATCTAGACTTCCCCACAAGGCGCCCGGCCACTTTCAAACAACTAGAATAATTAGAGCTGTGAGGCTGCTTAGAATAGTTGGAACACATATTATAATATGAAGATTGAATTCCCTAAAGGGTAGCCCGCGCTTTGGGAAGAAAATAATACAACGATAATAGTTGAAAGAAGTAGAACAAATAGAAAAAGCATGGATCTGGAATTCGCCAACGGGCTCCCGGCCCTCCTGGTGAGATTGAACCTGAAAATCCCCAAAGCGCGCCCGTCCATTTGGGAATAGTTGGCAGAGTTAGAGATTGGAAGAGTTTTCTCCAAATACAGGTCGCGAGATGTATTGAGGGCCCGGCTGGTCGCTCTTAGATACGCCTGGAAAAAGAGGCCTGCGTCGCTGAGGGCGACCCGAGGAGGTTAGGGGGTGGTTTCCCATTTAACTTCAACATGATCCAGGGTTTCAATCTTGAAACCACTAATCCAAACTAGCAATTAGGGTATTAACGTATTCCAACCCGTTAAACCAACCCACAAAACGAGACCAGAGCGTCCGCAAAGATGCGATATTACGAAGCTGCACGCATTCTTCCTAAGGTATTGCGTGAGCCGAGCTCTCAGGGGTTAAGTTCCAGGTCGTGGTGGGTGTGCCAAAAAGCCCGCGTCGGCGAGATATTTTTTTGCAACTTAGGAACCCATTTTTTATTATATATACTAAAAAATGTATATGTTTTGCATTCGAAAAGCATGCCGTTCTCCAAACACAGGTCGCGAGATGCACGGAGGGGCGGGCTGGTAGCGATAAGGTCACGCCAAAGAGTTAGTGAAAGGCGGTCGCCTAAGCAAATTGAAAACGGATCCATGGGCTAGCCTCCATCTAAATATATAGTTGTTGCAAACCGAATTAATTTCGCCCAAAGTATTGGGTAAAACACCACTGGTCGTAACAATCGACCGTAGCTCAGAGCTTCTCGCATCGCCAATCTCTTGGAAGACGGGCGTAAGATTTGAGCTAAACTAACTACGGGTAGGCAGATATATGCCCCGACTCTTTATCTGGAAGACACGACGGCTTCGTTCAAAGCCCGGATTATTTTTCCGAAATATCCCGGATATTCCGATGATTGCACTCTAAATCATTTTCCCGAAATATTCCGGATATTTCGACGATAGTATTTCCCGAAATATTCGGAATATTTCGGGAAAACGGCCCCCATAATATTCGGAATATTTCGAGAAAAAGCATGCGAGATAAAGCCCATGCTAAGAGAGTAATAGAATTAAAGCATGAAGTAGAAAACATTTAGTTCTGCCAACATTTGTTGGTTTTCGTTACGAAATCTCACTATATGGTTTCTGCCCGGGCAAAGCCGGCATTGCGAAACGGCCGGAATCCCAAATAAGATCGTAGCTCTAACCGCAATCATTGCGACGCGTATCCTGCAGCAAAGCAAGGCCAAGGTTTAATAGATTAGCCGTTTGCTTAACTATCATAGGTTATCGTAGTCGAAAAAAGACATCGCTTCCTAAACTCATATTGCTATCTTCGTCAATATTCTTGGCGATTAGCAAGCCATCGCGCACGATCGCGAGTTTGGAGCACATATCTGGGGTATTATTATCTCGAAGCATGTTCTCTATCCAGTCGTCGTTATGCGTGACAGGCGTATCAAACTAATAGATTCTGAGAGACAGGATATCACGTAGGAAGGACAATAATAGCCCATACCTTCCCTTACCATTCCCTCTCACTTCATTCGCTCGTCAAGGATGTGTCTCACGTTGGCACCATTCCGTCTTTTCTATTGTCGTTACAGCCGAGAGAAGGCGAGGTTCTCGCACATCAAATTATCTCCGTTCCTATGTTGGGGTTATATGGTGAGGAAAATGATAGTGAGGGAACGAACGGATAGGCAATTAACCCCAACATGCCAACATCAAAGGCTCAGGATCTGATGGCGTGAATTATCTTAGGAACGGAAAGGAGATAAGGTATAATTCCCTTTCTCTCTTCTTCATTGTCAATTTCTCTCCAAATAAGATGTTAATAGCTGAGAGAAGATAAATAGCTGGTAGAGAGGCTTCACGGCATTATGAATCTATTTGTCATCTCTTTTTTTATTTATGTTTTCATTATTTATTTTTATTTGTATTTTCTATTAGATTTTTATATTTTTCTTTTATTATTTCTTTTTCATTTTTATATTTATATTTGTATTATTGGATTTGTGTTTGTGGGAATGTTCATCTCCCGTCCTGACGGCTATTGTGTTTGGTAGCGAGGATAAAGGATAGACGAGCGGGAGAGAAACTTCAAGAATTAATAGCAAAGAGACGAAGGGAAAGGTATTATGTAGGATCCAGCCTTCACAGTGAGGAAAGAGATGACCAAAGAGACATGACATGGAGACAAGCGAATGAATGCCAACAAATTGACTCATTCATCTCCTCGCTTCTCTCCCCCAAGCCACGTCTAGAGACGGAGAAAGGCTTGGGTCACCTTCATGTGTGTGTCCTGTCTCCTCTTCAACCGACAGGAATTAACACACACAGAAGGGATGAGGGAGGTATAGACGGGTCCTATTAACTCACTTTCTAACCCGTCCCTCCCTCACACTCACTCACCAGTCACTCCATTCAATTTCTGGAGTTCCTGTCACTATGAAAGACTCACGATGGAACGGTTGGTAGGGAAGGTATGGGAAGTGATAGAGTGAGGATAGGTGACAGGAAGGACAGAGGGGAGTGACAGTGAGTGACCAATGGCCTTCCCCTTCCTTTCATTCCCTTTACCTTCGTGCACTCGGATTCGAGTGATAGAAGGGAAAGGGGGGGAGAGAAGCGACCTGCCATCACCTCACTTAGGTCGGTTTCCTTTGGTCACATCTCTCTGTCTCTGGTCCTGGCAGTTAGTGATTCCTTGAGAGCCAGGACATGAGAGAGACAGAGGAGGGAAGGTAATAATGGTGACCAGACGGGAAGCGGTGAATGGTCATCAGCTCCTTCCCTCGCCCGTTCGTTCTCCCTTCCTTTCCCCACTCATTGACTCGTGGGTCACTCATGGTCACTCACTTATAGATTCTGATGGCCGCTGCAAATGAAAGGACAAAATGATGGCAGCGGAAATAGAGAAAAGAGAGTGAGATGATGGGAATAGAAGGGACCCATTCACTCTCTCTCCATCCATGCCGTCCCTCCCGCCTTCCGGCTTTCCCGGCATCATGTAGGAGATGAATGACTGTCCCAGCTGTAGGCGAAGGATAAGGACAGGAATCATCTCCATTCCACCTTTCCCCACCCTTTCTCACCTCTTAATCACATCCTAGATACAGAGGTGAAAGGGAGTTAGGTGTACACATAATGTCCTTCCTACATGATCCACGAGTTACAGGGAGTTGATAGGAAGGACATGAAGGAAACCGCCCACCAATGAAGATAGAATGCTTGGCAGCTGATAAAGGGTGGGCGAGGGAGTGAGTTAACGAACGGTGAGATTCCTTGCCTTTCCCCGCCGTCTATTTCATTCACCGGCGGAGGCAAGAAGAAGAGAGAAAGGGAACCGTGAGACCGCTTCTCTCCTCACTATCTCATCCTCTTCCCGCTCGCTTCCTCGCTGTCAGGTCACTTGGAACACTGACGAGAGAGCGAGTACATGGGAAGAGATATGACAGTGAATGAAGGCTTGTCCTTCCAGCTCCTTTAACCCGCTGTAACGACAATATGATGGAGGCTTACCAATTTCCAGGATTAACAGACGGGAAATGCCTCCAATCATAGGCTATACAAGGGAAGGGGATGCCTCTCTTTCTCCCTCCCTTCCCATTCTCTTCGTTCATGCTCTTCCGGAAGATGCGAGAGACCAGAGGGAAAGAGGAAAGGAAGAGCCCGGACGGGATTTATAAGTTGCTTTTCTCTCTGTCCCGTCCGTTCCTATCCCTTTCTCTCCTCTTTACCATTCCCTCTAACCCTACCTCTTTGCCTAGCGGCGAGCGGGTGAGATGTCATGGACAGAGGAATCGAGGGACTTGGCAGCGAGCGGGAAGGCCTTCATTGGCAGTCTTCTTTCCTATCTCCAAGAGCTGCCAATGGCCTTCATTCCCTTCTATTCCCGGCCTTTCATTTCCTTATTAATTGGCCGGGTGATCCATCTCCTACCGTCGATTCCAAGAGTTACACCAAAGACAAGAATTGGATGGTGGAACGAAGGGAAAAGAGACGGGGAGAGAGGAGATGAATGCCTTTCCCGTCCCCCATTCTCTTCACTCACTAATTCACTTCAAGATGGGACGGGCATTCATCATCCCTTTCTCTCCCTTCTTTCTTCGTTCTTATGTGTACACTCCATCCCGCTCCTATTCACTCGCTTCCTGTCCACATTATGAACGAAGTGAAAGGGACAGAAGAGAGTGGATAAAGGGATGGGTCTCTTTCCTATTGTCTCCTCTTCCAATTCCCAACATAAAGACTAACCAGAAAGGGAATTGGGAGACAATGGAAAGAGATAGGGAGGTGACGGAGGGAACGGCCGGGACAGTGAGTGATACACGATCCAATAGACGAAGGCTTGCCCTTCCCTCTCTCCCTTGACCGTGTTAACGAGAACTTGTCCATTGGCTGGTAAGGGGAGGTATGGAGAGAGACAGATGGGAAGTGAGTGACCGGGAAAGATGGGGTGAGTGGTAAAGGAGAGAGAGGAAATGAGGGATGAGATGGAAGGCTGTCCATTGGATCGTTTCCTCCCCACTGTCACGCCTTCACTCACCGCTGCCGCTGGGACAAGGTAGGGTAGGGAGGGAAAGGGATAACGAACGAAGAGAGTGGGAGTCAGCTCTTGTATCGCTTCCTTGTCATTCATTTCCCTTCTTTTCATCTAATGTTCATCCTCATGTCTGACCTGTCGATGAACGAAGTAGAAGAGAACGGAAAGACATGACACGTCCCTTCCACAGCCTGAGATTAAAGGGATTTCTGGAGGCTGTGTCATTCCCTTCCCTTGGAACCGCGAGGAGAAGAGCGGTAGGGAAGGATGAGGAAAGGTGTGTACACAGTCTATGAATGAACCGCAGGGAAGCGAATAGACGGTGGGTGTACACACATTCCCTTCCTCTTTTCCCTTTCTTATGTTGGGGTTATAATGCTTGATATTTTATGGATTTTGAAATGCTTTTAAGATGAACCCCAACATATAGAAAAGAAAGGGAAATGGAAAGGGATAGCAATAACCAGCATACAATTTCCAGAAGATAGAAGATAGAAGAATGCGGGACGGCTTCTAAGCTTTTACTTTCCTCCACCTTCGTTCTCCCGCCCGCGGTGGTTAGAGGAGAGGGTTAGGGAGAGATATAATGGCCCGGAAGGCCTCTCTGTCATCTATTTGCTGATATTAGTTGGGTTTATAAGTGAATCATAATGATAAAAGAGAAAAGAAAAGAAACAGATAAAGAAAGAAAAAGATAGGAAAGTTATTCCTGATCCCATAGATGACAGGTAATTCCAGGAATGAAAAGAATCTGGAAAGGATGGGATTCTTCTTGGCATAACATTAAATCCTAAGAAATGCATTGGGGAAAAGGTAAGAAGAATAGCAATAAATATTAAATTACAATGATAAAGAGAGAGTGTACATGAGGATGAAAGTAATAAATTCTTAGTACCAACAATCTTTTCTCCATTGAAGATTATTCCAGAGAAGATAGCAATTATAGCTCCTAAAGAAAGAACAAAATGAAAATGTGCTACAACATAATATGTATCATGTAATCCTAGATCCACTGCAGCATTTCCTAGAATTATTCCTGTTGACCCACCTATAGTAAACATTAATAAAAAGAGAAGAAAGAAGAAGACAGAAGTAATTCTAAGGTGTAATAAAGATGGATTGGAGAGATATGTAAAAAGCCAATTAAAGATTTTTGTACCAGTTGGTAAAGATATTAAGATTGTAACTCCTGTAAAATAAGCTCTTGTATCACTTTCTAAACCTACAGTATACATATGATGTCCCCAAACAAGACTTCCAAGAAGAGAAATAGATGACATGGCAAAGATCATTGATTGCTTAGCAAAGATTATTAACTGTAAAATCCCAGAAATTATTATGGAAATGATCCCAAATGCAGGAATTATTAAGATGTAAACTTCTGGATGTCCAAAAAACCAAAATAAATGTTGATAGAATATAGGATCTCCTCCAAATATTGGATCAAAGAAAAGTGTATTAGAATGAAGATCACCCAACATTAAAAGAAGTGTACCAGATAAGATAGGTAATGTTAATAAAAGCATGAAAGCTGTAATCAAGAAAGAGAAAGGAAATAATGGGATAGTCTTTAATATAAGATAATAAGATCTCAGATTTAGAATTGTTGTCCAAAAGTTAAGAGATGTAAGACATGAAGATATACCAGAGATTAATAATCCTAATATAAGATTTCCTGTACTTGAAGGTGATAAAGTCATAAAAGAAGTGGATAATGGTGGATATAATGTCCATCCTGTACCACCTCCAAATTCTGAGATTAAAGAAAGGATTAGGAAAAGATATGAAAGTAAAAGAATTATGATAGAAAAATTATTGACTCTAGGATATACCACTTCTGGAGATCCTTGAAAGATAGGTACAAAATAATTTCCAAATCCTCCAAACAAGCCAGGCATTACTAAAAAGAAGATCATAAGAAAGCCATGCAATGTAATGCTTATATTATAGAAGTTCTGGTTTTCTGGAGATATAATCCTATTTCCTGATGAATATAATTCTATTCTTATAAGGACTGATATTAATGTACCGGAGATTCCAAAGATGAATCCAGATAATAAATAATAGATTCCTAAGCCTTTATGATTACAATTTTTAACTAGTGAATGAAATAATATAGTAAAATAATATGACCTGGAAAGATAAAGTGGTTGATGATATAGAGATGAAAGCATGGGAAATCCTGGAAATAGAAAAGAAGGAAGGAAGAAAGAAAGGAAAGGTAGGTTATAGATGGTGGGAAGGAGATGAAATGAAAGACAATGCATCCCAACCCACACGCTCTAGTCGCTATAACCTACCCATCTTTCCACATCTTGACTCATCTTTATGCATCAGAAATAATAAAGGAAAAAGGGTCTTATTTGGGATTGCTTCGGAGATAAGATAATAAGCTCTCAGAATCCATGCATTTCCTATCTCTTCTTTTTAATAATTTACAATCTTAGAATAAACACTAATAAAAGAAGAGAGAAAAGAAAAAGAAAAGAAATACAAATAAAAAGAAGATTCATAAGGTTAGGAAAGGTAATTAGAAGATACAAACAAACAATCCAAATAATACAAGGTAAAGAGAAGCCGGATGGCGCTATAACGACAAAATGAATTAGAGAAGGAAAGAAAAGCATATTAGAGAAGACCGAAGGAAGAGAAATGCTTCTTTGCCTATCATTTGCCTCAGATTGGAGGCTCTCACAGATCCATTTCCATTCCTCTCTTCCATGTCTTTCCTTTCTCTTCTTTGTTCCTGAGGTCTTGACCATAGACAGTGGACAGGAACCAAGAGAAAAGGAAAGGGAAGAGGAATGAAGAAATGGGGAAGGTATGAATGGAGAGTTAACCGACATGATATGAATGAAATTGAATGGGAAGGCTGTGGCCAACAATTATCTCTGAGATCCACCTTCCTCCATCCCTTCATCTCCCTCCGCTCGCTTCTGGATGCGGGATCTCGTCATTATCTCTCCACTCCGTCCTCTGGCCTCCGTCAACACACACTAATAAGAAAGGAAAAAGAGAATGGAGAAATGTCCTTCTCACAGCTGCCTCCAGGCCAGGCAATTATTAACTCTACAAAATACCAAAATGAATTACAGAATGCTTCTTAACAGCTATTACAACTTAAAATAAAAGAAAAGAAGGGAAAAGGAATGTAGGTTGATGACCCATCCAGAAGCCAGATAATAAAGGCTTGTAAAGATGGGATGGGATCTCTGTCACTTGACTCCTCTCTGTCTTCTCTGGAATCGACCGAAGGAAGAGGAACGGTCAGGCTCTTCTATATGCTGTTTGTCTTTCCTTCTTACCATTTCTCACCATTCATTCGTTCCTCATTCATCTATTTCTGATGCATTCATATTCTTGGAGTTAATTCTAGGCGTTACCAAAGACTCAGGAAGTCAATTATAGAATTCTAGAATTATGTTAGGGAGAACCTGTCTATTTATCATGGTCACACACATTCCTCTAATCCTGACTGCTGGGAAATCCTTTATCTGTCATTGCTTTTCTTTTTACTTTTATTTCTCTTTTTGGGATCTCTTGTCACTCTTTTCTAATTAACTTCAAATACAGGAAAAGGAAATAATAAAAAGAGAGAAATAGAATGATAAAAGAGATAGTGATAAAAGAGACAGATAATGATAAAAAAGGAAATAAATAAAAGAAAAGAAATAAAAGATAAGGCGGCTGGATTACAAGTTTCTCTCCATCGATTCTATCGTTTATTGCCTCTCCATCCAAGATGGGACAAAGGGTCAGACTTACAAGAAATTGGTTTGGAATTTCCCAACAGTCACCCGCCCTACTCACCAAAAGGAAGCTGTTCATCTGGAGATCGTTCAATGGCTAGAACAGTGTGGGAAAATGTTGAATTACCAAAAGGCCCAATCACTTTTGATGAAAGTATCACACCTAGGGCAAAAACAGGTCTGGAATTCTTTAAAGGGCACCCCCGCCCCTTAGCTCGAGATTAATTATGTAAACTAACTAGCAAAACAAATCTTGAATTTCTAAAAAGGCACCCGTCCCTTTGGGAGTAACTACTTTCAAAAGAACACTTGTAGGAAGTAGAGCATGTAGGACAAAGAGAAATCTGAAATTCACTACAAGGCACCCGACCCTTTCGGAATAGGAAGAGAAATTGGAATAGTTATGATCCCTTGGGGAAAAAACGATGAGAACAAACAAATTAGAACAAACATGAATCGGGAATTCTCCAAAAGGCACCTGGCTCTTCGGGAATCACAATTAGGAGAAATAGAACAGTTATGAAAATTAAGATAATTGTGATAATTAGAATAATTTGCAACATGAACCTTGAATTACTCAAAGGCACCCGCCCTTTTCGGAGTATTCAAAGTAATTAAGGAATTAGAATAACTGTGACAAACATGAAAATCACCCGTCCCTTTGGGAATAATGAGAATAACGAAAATAATCAGGATAACTGGAGCAAACATTAAACCGGAAAATTCACAAAAAGGGGCTTGTCCCGCTGGTGATACTTAGAACAAGTATAATATTTAACCAATTAGAACAAGTAGGTGATTAGAAATCAATGAGTCGGGAATTCCTCCAACAGGCACCTGCCCCTTTGGGAATACGTGCTTAGACAAATTTGAAACATGAATCTGGAATTCTCCATAGGGCATCCCTCCCTTGCGGAATATGGTTAGAATAACTTAAATAATTTCAGGAACTCAGAAATAACATGACGTGGACCTCTGGCTAGTCTACTTAGTGGGTTCAGAAACTGCCGTTCGGGCCGTTACGTTTCGGTCGCTTTTTGCCCGCTTTAGCGGAGGGCGGCCGCGCGTCATTTCTCGGTCGTTGTTCGATCGCTTTTTGCCCGCCGCGCCACTGCGCTTGGGTTTAGCGGAGGGCGCCCTAGCCGGCTGCGCGTAGTCTACTTATCCGCCGACATTGCTCGGCGTGTCGGACACCTAAGGAGAGGATAGAGGATAACCCACCCCCCTAATCCCCCCGGGCCGACGTTGGGTACGGGGGGTGGGGTGTCCCCCACGTGCCGCGCGGTTATTCGATTAAACGTAGTCTTCGGGGAGCCGGTGTCGCCAAACAGGGGTCCCAGGCTCGAATCCCCCTGCCGGCTCTTTCTCCTTTTGCCGAAAATCTAGAAAAACTCTGTGTTTCTTGTGTTTCTGGACGTCGTCTTTGCGAAAATGCTGGAAAAACTATTTTTTTGCGGGAAATGCTGGGGAGCACAGGGGATATGCAGGAAGTGCAAGGAATTGAGGGGAGGAAATAGGAAGTCGACATGACAAAAAAGCAACGGGAAATGAAAGGGAAACAAAGGGGAACTGAAAGGGACATGAAAGGGACAGAAATGAAAACAAGGGAAGGGGAGTGCAGGGGGAATGGAGGAAGCTAATGCTCTATGCCCGTCAGTCGCGCTTGCGATAAGAGGGCTGGGGCTGTCATGTAAGCTTGCCAAGAGGCGAACAGAAGGACCATGAACGCGCAAGAGCTGAGAGCCAAGCAGCGGGTTTCTACAGTGACAGACATGATGCTGTCAGCAGCAGCGAGCTCAATGCGGGGCGCCGGGCCCCGGCAACAAAGTTCTTCCAGGGCGCCGGGCCCTAGTCATGACGAGAGGCGCGTCGAGACACGTGATGAAAGATGCGATGAAAGTCATGACGAGAGACGTGGCCAGAGTTGTTACGACAGACGTGACAAAAGACGTGACCAGAGACGTGAGCAGAGGCGTGACGATGGATGTGATGGATGTGACAAGAGACTTGCAAGCAGAGTCACGACGAGACGCCAGGGATGTGACGAGAGATGCGACAAGAGACATGACGAGGATCATGAGGCGAGAGGTTACCAGAGACTATGACAAGAGACGTGTGAGAAGAGACGCGGCGAGGGTCGTGACCAGAGACGTGACCAGACGTGACCTGAGGGGCGACGACGGGCGTGACAGGAGGCGCGTCGAGACACGTGATAAAAAATGTGATGATGAAAGATGCGATGAAAGTCATGACGAGAGACGTGGCCAGAGTTGTTACAAGAGACCTGTCAAGGGACGTGACCAAAGCGTGACTGGCTACGTGACGATGTGACAAGAAACATTGTCACGTGAGACGCGACAAGAGACGCTTTTACGAAAAACGCTGACAAGTTGCATGACCACAGACGTGACTCCACACATAGCCAGACCCTCTACGTGGCGATAAATGTCATAAGAGACGTTTGCAAAGAGACTCGCCGAGAGTTGTGACGAGAGAAGTGACCAGAGACGTGACGCGAGGGCCGACGACTCACGCGTGACAAGAGACGCACCCCGACGCACCCTGCAATTCAAATGGAAGATCCCTTACCGGGGTCGCGCCCGTGCCATTCAAATAGCAACAAGCTGCCCCGCAATATCAAAACTTTTGGGGGTCTTCTATGCGAAAGGACCAGCGCCGTTATGCATCAGTCATTTCAAATCGAACACGGGCCCAAATTTACTGGGGGATCATCTTCTACAAGTCGCAAAATACTTTAGAGCCTCCGGCTCAGTCCTGTCTCCTCCCCCGCGTGTTCTGTCGTCCTCTCTCCCTTTCTCTGTTCCCCATCCTCCCCACCCTTTTTCTAACCTCTCTACTGAAGGACCTAGTCTCTCTCTTTCTCTCTGTCTCTCTTTTTTTCTGTCTTTCGTTGTCTCTCTCTCTCTCTCTCTTTGTCTGTCTCTTTCTCTTTCTCTGACTCTGGCGCTGTCTCTGTCTCTCTCTCTCTCTCTCTCTCTCTCTCTCTCTCTCTCGTTGTCGCTCTTTGTGTTTCTCTCTCTCTCTCTCCCTCGCTCTCTCCCTGTCTCTCTCTCTCTCTCTGTCTCTCTCTCTCTCTCTGTCTTTCGTTGTCTCTCTCGCTCTCTCTCTCCTCTCTTTCTCTGCGTTGCAGCGTCACGTCCCCCCCTGTGTTGCATTGATGTCTGGGCACTGTCCCTTCATGACCCTGAGCTGTCATCTCATTTCCCTTGCTTTCTCCTTCATGTCCGTTTCACGTTTCGCATGATGTCCCGGTCATGTCCCTTCCATTCCTTTCAACTCCCCCTTCATGTCCCTGTCATTTTGTCGGTATGTCTGCTTCATTTTTCACGCATGTCCCGTTCTTTCCTTGCGAGTCAGTTCTACATCTCCCGTCGTGCCGATTGGCTGCCTTGTCCTTTGTTTCCCTTTGCAAGTTGCCGGGCGGCGTTGCGTCCGCCAGATTCCCACCGCCAGGAAAACAGCCACTGCCACCAGACGTAGTCATAGCATTCCTAGGGATCAGTCGAACCGAATCAGCCAGCAACCATCCAAGGATCTTTGCGAACAGGAAACAAAACTGCTCCCCGACCCAAGCTAGCAACTCCTGGAAGAACTTGGTTGCAGGGATGCGGCGCCCAGGTTGCCGGGACCCGGCGCGCTGGAAGAACTTGGTTGCCTGGGCCCTGCTTGCCGGGCCCCGGCGCCCTGCAAAGAACTTGGCCGGGACCCGGCGCCTATTCAGACCCGGCGCCTTTCCTAGACCCTGATGGGACCAACAAACAACCAAAGCTTGCTGCTTGTAGTTGCGCGTGACATGTCCTGCCTCACCCCTCGCGTCACGTCCCTTGTCACGAGCCTCGCCACGTCTGGTCTCGCACATCCCTTGTCATATTTGCCACCCCGTCTCTGAAACCCCTCGCGTCACGATCCTCGTCACGTCTCTTGTTGCATCTCTCGTCGCGTCTCTCATAACGGCTCTCCTGTTGTCACATCCATCGTCGTCCTTTGTCACGTCTGTCGTAACAACTCTGGCCCCGTCCTCGTCATAACTTTTATGTGTCTCGACGCGCCTCACGTCACGACTCCATCGCATCTCCCGTCCGATCTTTCGGGGTCTTTCTCGCGTTTCTCTCGTCACGTGTTTCGTCACGACTTCGCGATCTCAAAATGTGCTCCGCACCACGGCGAAAGCAATTCAACCCATCCAAAGTTTCACTGCGCCGTCTCAAAATGTGCACCGCGCCACAGCGAGATCGATTCGAAACGCCCAAAGCGCGCAGAGGGTGCTTTGCGAGCTCAAAATGCGCACCGCGCCACAATGAGAGCGACTCGACCCGCCCAAAGTGCGCAGAGGGCTCATTTTGCAATCTCAAACTGTGAGCCGCGCCACAGCGAGAGCGATTCTACCAACCCAAAGCGCGCAAAGGGTTCACTTTGCGATCTCAAAATGTGCACCGCGCGACGGCCAGAACGATTCGACCCACCCAAAGTCCGCAGAGGGCTCACTTTGCAATCTCCAAATGCGCACCACGCCACAGCGAGAGCGACTCGACCCATCAAAGTGCGCGCCCGCCATGAAATCTGCACGCAAGCTGGAAAGTACTGCGCCTGCCACGAAATCTGCACCAAAAGCTCTGAAGTGCTGCGCCTGCCACCAAATCTGCACGAACAGGTCGAAAGTGCTGCGCCTGTCACTAAAAATGTCGTTGCAGTGCTGACATGCAACAAGGAGGAAAAGGGGCAAAAGGAAAGCATGCAACCAATGTTTGCTACAGGTGCGGACAGCCAGGACACATGGCCAAACAATGCAGAGCGGCGACCTACAACTGCGAATTTCGACACCGATGGACTGGCACAGTCAGGCACACTACAATAACTGGTACGTCCTGTTCCATGCTCAAGTTGGTGTAGTGGAAATTGTCACGCAAACCATGGCTGGCATACATGTGTGGCCGCACCACTGCCAACCATGAGACTGACCCGCTGGTCTTCTGTGTGTTGTTGTGCTTGGCACATAAGATGGGTACTGCTGATGGATCTGCTAGCTGCGGTGGTTGTGGCAATGCTAGAACGGAGATGGCCGGTTCTTCCTACAAGCAAAATTACAACACTGCCAAAAGAACAAGTCTACAGACACAAGGCACACAGCAAGTACACCACAAGCTCCTGCAGAGACAGGTTACGCAGGAGACTACTGGCTGTTAAATACACAAGGTGAACTTGCCAGAATATACAGACAATACAGGAAGACACTCTTCACACCATCAAGAACACAGTGTCCAGTCCCAGCAGAACGACTTGAGGACTATAGAAGAACAACCATCAGACTCAAGGATGGTACAAGGAACACGTTTGATGGCAAGTATCAAACAATGGGCGCTCCAAACAAAGCACAACAGCAAATGTGGAAAGGAGAAACGGCACTCAGGATTAAGATAGGCACAGCGTTGCCAGAGACACTACAGCAACAGCTTGCAACAAAGACAGCCAAAGAGTACACCGCATAAAGTTACACCACAAGTAGTTCGGCGCAACCCGCGAACACCATTGAGGGAGACACCCCCCGCAACCAGGATTCCACAACACCAGAGGGGCAGCTGGACATGGACTTCTACATCCGTGAAAAATCAGGAAGATTTCCTGACAACACTGATCACAGCGGTGGCCAACAAACACCGCAAGGAACTCGGGAGCACACAGCTCACAATCACAAGGCACAGTAGAACGAGCACATAGAACAGTGTTCGCACAAACCAGAACACTCAAGGCACAGATCATGCAGAACTACAACCAAGACATTGCAATGGAACGTCCACTCATGCCTTGGATAGTTCGGCACAGCGCATGCATCATGAACAGCTATGCGGTTCAAAGCAATGGATGCACAAGCTACTTCAACAGACGGCACAGAGAGCAACACACACCACTTTGTGAGTTTGGTGAGACAGTGAGTACATGCTTCCAACAGTCAAACAATTTCCAAAACTAGAGCCAAGGTTCTACAATGGGATCTGGCTTGGCAAGGGTGCTGAATCCCTTGTCGGGATCTACAACAAGATTGTCAGAGCAATGACAACCAGAAGGCAGGTAATGCCTCACAAACACGACCAGCAACTACTGGACTGTGTAAACACAGGTCCATGGAAGACACCAGCATCAGCACTACCTACACCGACATACCGACTCTCACAACGCCGCTAACAATGCCAGCTAAAAGCAATGCGACACCGTCACAGAAGGAAGCAGTAACAAGCACCGCAGCCGAAGGCAAAAGACAGCGCGCGTCACAAGCAAGTGATCAAAAAACAACGCAGAGAAAGACAGGTGAGCCGACATCACCAATGGCCACATCATGCGTATCACAGACAAGAGAAAGACATGACAAAACAGCAGAAGGCAGTACAGGCAAGCAACAGCGCACCACTACAGAAAGACAACAGTGGAGCGACCAACGACAGCAGAACAACCAAAGAGGAAAATGAGGATCAAGAAAGAAGTACAACATGTGAAAGACCAATAAGTCTTTACAGAGATTGATGGTAAATAAGGACACCAGAACAACGAGCAAACACCATTGAATCAAGACGGGTTCTCAAACAGAAGAGCAATGAAGTACGGGCACGGGTTGCCGCAAAAGGCCACGCAGAGTCCGTTACAGACCTCGACATACTCTTTGCCAGCACACCATTTGTCTTGCATACTGAGAGTTCTTCTCACAATGGCATTGGTGCACCAATGGCCGGTCTGTGCAGGAGATGTAAGTGTTGCGTTTCTACACACGCAGCAGCAATCTCCTACAACTTGGTCATGAGACCGCAACATGAGTTCTACAAGGAAGAAAAACAACAAACACATAATGCGGCAATGCCATTTACAGTTTCAGATCATCACCAAAACAATGGCAAGACCACATTGCACACATCCTTGCACAACAGAGAACAATGTTTACAGGTCAAAAGACTGCCCAGTTTACATCATGATCTATGTAGATGATCTCCTCTTTATACGAGTAAAGCATTATCAACACACTGTTCGGCAGGTTACAAAAGGAAGTACTGCTGAGGCACACAGGTGAAAAGGGGCCAAGCAACAAAAACAAAACTCGTGTAGCACTGGTTCTTGCTAGAGCAAAACGAAGACCTTCCAATGCAGCCAGGTCGATAAATGCAGTAATTGCGGCTCATTCCTCTTGCAGTTTCCAACCAACGTTTTCGTTTGTCTGGCCTGCTTGGGGCCTGGTGCCGCCAAAGAATCTTGAGAAGGCATCGGGACTCCTGCTAGGGCTGAAAAGGAAGAACCTGCGTGGAAACGGCGTCGAGTGTCCTGGGCCCCTGGCAAATGCAACGCTGCATCTTGCATCTTTTTAGCCCTTGCATCTTGCATCGGCGTTGGCAACGCTGGAACGCCGGACGGAAGTGCCACTGGCCCAGACCCGCACCCAAGCATCCGCTCCCCGTAATAATAGACGGCCCCCTCTTTGACTTGCAGCAGAAGATGTGCTCAAACTGTGTTTTCCGAGTAAGAACTGTTAAAAGGAAGGCGCTCGTATTCTTCTTGAAAAGAAACATAATAATAAAAACCCCGGTTTTTCGAAAGCGACCTTCGGAAGGGAACCTCTTGGAGGGAGAGAAAAACCGTTCAGAATGCGAGAAGAACTATCGGGTAAGGCAACCCTTTGGTGTGAGGGAGAAAGCGCTCAGAACACAATTTTGAATAAGACCCTAATAAGCACATCTGCAGATTTTTGCTGAGTGGATCTGGTTGCCGGAGAGTTTGGCATTGGCTTAGTTAAAGCGCAAGTATTTGCAGCTGTTGGGATCGACTGGTTGTATAGAAAGTGTATGAATAGGAAAAAAGTGATGATAAATTTGCGGTTAACGCTGCCAACCATACTCGACTGCTAGCCTTTCAGCATACGCTATAGTATCGGGCTAGCAGTTAGAATATATTTTTTAGAGTAAATGAAAATGCACATTTCAAAAGTCTATCAAAAAATGAGTTAGAATAAATAGGAAAAAAGTCAGTTAGAATACACAAAAAATTGAAGATAGAATATTTCAACCAAAAAGAAGACAACAGATAGAATATTTCAAAATAAGAAAACAACAGATAGAATATTTCAAAATAGGGGTTTCTGCTATGAACAACTACTCTGCGATAAATGTCCTAGCTGCTAGCCCGTTGCTAGATGTTTATATATATATATATACGGCTTTCAGCAAAGCATGTGGGTCCCATGATTTTCCATTTGGGTCCGTCTCTCTTTCAAGGGTATATGCAAAACCAAACGGAAACCAACCGTTTTGAGGGGTCCCCTCAAAGAAAGACACACGCATTTGCCAAAGGAATGCATGATGCATGGCTTCTCCATTTTTTCGGAGCTCAAATGCTCAGCCCGACGGGCCATGCCCCTCTCCCACAGACAGATAGAATATTTCAAAATAAGGGTTTCTGCTATGAACAACTACTCTGCGATAAATGTCCTAGCTGCTAGCCTGTTGCTAGATGTTTCTATGTACGGCTTTCAGTAAACCATGTGGCTGCGGGTCCCATGATTTTCCATTTGGGTCCGTCTCTCTTTCAAGGGTATATGCAAAACCAAACGGAAACCAACCGTTTTGAGGGGTCCCCCTAAGAAAGACACACGCATTTACCAGAGGAATGCATGGCTTCTCCTTTTTTCGGAGCTCAAATGCTCAGCCCGACGGGCCATGCCCCTCTCCCACAAACAGATAGAATATTTCATATACAGCAAATTCTCCAGAGACTCAAACGGTACCGAGCCCAAAATATTCATGAACACCTTTTGGGGGGGGGGCACATAGAATATTTGCTTTTGCAAACCTTCATCAGGTGATTCATCGTATGCATAAATTACTAAATATAGAGATAGTAAATATTGGATTGCTTATTTTTTGAGGGTACCCCAGTATATTCCAACAAGGGGTGGCCTTCCTTTCCCTTTAACCCAACCACAAACGGCACCGAGCCCAAAATATGCATGAACACCATGGGGGCGCACAGTTAGAATACTTGTTTTTGGCAAAACTTCATCAGGTGATGAATCGTAGGCATAATGAAAGATATAGAGATAGTAAATATTGTTTTGAGGGTCCAAAAGCGTGGCCTTCCTTTCCCTTTAGCCCAACCCCAAACGGTACCGAGCCCAAAATACAAATGAACACCATGGTACTTGTTTTTGGCAAAACTTCATCAGGTGATGAATCGTAGGCATAAAGAAAGATATAGAGATAGTAAATATTGATTTGGTTATTCTTTGAGGGTCCAAAAGCGTGGCCTTCCTTTCCCTTTAGCCCAACCCCAAACGATACCGAGCCGAAGCTATACATAAACACCATGGGGAGGCACAGATAGAATATGTGTTTTTGGGCCGGAAAACCTTCATCAGGCCACACTTTAATATATATACAGAACAGAGAGAGATAGCAAGCATTGGATGGCTTAATTTTTAAGGGCACTTCAGTACACTCCAACAAGGGGTGGCCTTCCTTTCCCTTTGACCCAACCCCAAACGGTACCGAGCCCAAAATATGCATGAACACCATGGGGTGGCACAGTTAGAATATGTGTGTTTGGCAAAACTTCATCAGGTGATGAATCGTAGGCATAATGAAAGATATAGAGATAGTAAATATTGTTTTGTTTATTCTTTGAGGGTCCAAAAGCGTGGCCTTCCTTTCCCTTTAGCCCAACCCCAAACGGTACCGAGCCCAAAATACAAATGACCACCATGGGGTGGCACAGCTAGAATATGTGTGTTTGGGCCAGGAAACCTTCATCATGCATTCAATCGTATGCAAATATATAAACATATACATATTATATATAGAGAAAGTAAATATGTGTTTGCTTGGTTTTTGATTGTACCCCACTATGTCCCAACACGGGGTGGCATTCCTTTCCTTTTAACCCAACCCCAAACAGTACCGAGACAACATATGAATAAATGAGACAGTTCGAGTAATCCCAAATCTTGACATGCCTGTGCAAATCATTGGAAGTGGAACAGACAAATAGAATAATCTGTGTCAGATACAAAGGCTGCGAGGTCTGGAAAATGACCTTTGAAAGGAGGTATTGGCAATCAAACGTTTCGACGCCATCAATTGGTGTGTGAAATTGCCTTGTGACCCAGCTTGCTGAAATATTCTGTGAAATATTCTGTCTGTCAAAACATATTCTATCTGAATTATTCTAAGTGTATGCTATCTGAATTATTCTAAGTGTCACTTGTGAACCTAAATATTCTAACTGATGTTTTGGGATATTTTCGGAGTAAAATATATTCTAAGTGAGGATCGGACGGAGTAAAATATATTCTAAGTGCTAGCCCGATACTATAGAAGGAGACCACCCCATGGCCAATGCGTGCCTCTGTGACCAAAGCCGCGCGCAAGACTAACGCAGGCTGGCTACAAGTCAAACAGTGACCGCGCGAGCACCCAGTACCGCCCGCTGCTCTGCTCTTCCAGGGGCCTCGGCTACATGCGCGATGTTTGGGTCCTTGCCGGGAAGCTGGTATAATGGGGATATGAGTCGCAGGTATGGTTCACGGTATGGTTCGTGGTACGGCTTGCCCGCCTCTTAGCTCTCGGCGTTCTGGAAGAACTTGGCTGCCAAAACGCGGCGCCCAGGTTGCCGGGACCCGGCGCTCTGGAAGAACTTGGTTGCTGGGACCCGGCGCCTGCTTGCCGGGGTCCCGGCAAGCAGGCGCCGGGCCCCAGGGCGCCGGGTCAAGTTCTTCCACCGGCAACCAAGTTCTTCCAGGGCGCAACCAAGTTCTTCCAGGGCGCCCTTCCGGGTTCTTGAATTGTACATGATTGGGCCCTTACAGCAATGTAGGAGTCCCTTGTATCATACTTTGCGCTGCGTGTGAATGTCACAGCTTGATGCTTTGTGCAGTCCGCAGTGGCTTACCCCATGTTCTCACAGAGAACAGCTGCGCAGCCATAAAAGAGACATCAGTCTCCGCGCCTTGTCATTCTGACTGCTTGGGAATACATCAGTATCCATCGATCTCTATTTGCGCTGGTCAAGGGGGGTTACGGGGGGGATGATACGTTCGTGTTCATTGAAAACCATCATGGTGGCCCTACGGAACCGTTGGTTGGAAGAACTTGGTTGCCGGGACCCGGCGCCCAAGTTGCCGGGCCCTGAGCCTGGGCGATTGGATATTTTGCCAAGAGGGCTCGCAGTTAAGGGCGGCCATGGGGCAAGCCTTTTGTTCAGGCTTTCCTTGCAGTGACGCACGGAAATCACACTTCCGGTGTCGCCGCGTGTCTTTAATTAAAACTAATCTTGCTGCTGGCAATTACTGGCCGGCCTGATGCCCGCGGGGTCGCCTGGCGCCGCACAGAGGCGCAAGCCCATCAAACACCATACCCGCCAGCAAATCCCGCTTGCGTGGCGCACTGGCATCACAGTCACAAGATAGGGTCACTCCCTGCAGCGACTGCGGTTGGGAGGCAGCTCTCCCTTCACCAGAATCCACCAAGTTGAGAGTGACTCAGCTCGGATCCTGGCTGGGGCAGCCTGCAGGCTGAAACTGGAAGCTTACCACGAGGCACAATTTCACGAAATGGGCCTCGAGCCAAAGCCTTCGCGAATGGAGGCGTTCTGTCTTGAAGCCTGACTTCTGAACGGGCTATGCAGCCACGCAGGGGCCGTCTGGTGCGCCGCTCGGCGCCCGCAGCCAGATGCCGTCAAAGGCGGAGCGTCTCGTGAACCCGATGCTTGCGACGGAGGCGGAGCGCTCGTGGTTCCACAAGTGCCTGACAAGGACGCCTTCTTCTTGGAATCCCAGGGACTGAGCTAACAGTGAGACAGAGTGACTGGCAGGCCGCACAGTGATGGCGACAGTCTTGATTTCTGAAAGGGGGCCTGCGTGCCCGTTTTGTAGAGGGTGGGGTCACTTCTATCTTTTCCTAAGGAACCCCACCTGGAGGGCGGAGTTTGCCAACAGTTTGGGTTTTGACTGACTGTGCGGGAGGCGACAGGTAGGAGGTAGGCAGGTTAGGCAGTGGGTTGCAAAATGTTACTCGTTGCAGCAGGCAAGACCGGAGGATGGGGACCAGACACCAAGGACAAAGGGGTGGGGCCCGGATATACTCCAGGTCCGCATCCAACAAAAACCGGACAGCATTGCTAGGCAAACCATGGCTCCTTGAAGCGTTGAAAAGTCGGAAGAACTCAGGCAGTGGTAACTCCATCCCTGGCTTCGTCAGCCTCGCCAAAAGGCGCCCCGGCCCATGCTCCAACGTGGATGCCAGGGGCCGCAGCCCACATCGCTGGTGCGATACGCCGCCCAAGCGTGAGCCGCCTCGACAACCACTCCTCGGCGGCTCCAAGTCCCCAACCAAGAGAATGTGCAAGGAGCCCAGCGCAAAACCGGTACCTCCGGAAATCCAGCCCTTGGTGTCCCTGCGTGGCGAATCTCCACCACGGAGCCCCATAGCCCCACACGGCAACATGAGTACCTGCCATTCAGGTTATTCCTGAGACAGAAAACTGAACTAGCCAGTTTGGATCAATACCTTGAGCCAAACTTGGCATGGTTGACACTGCAGTAAGTAATGACACCTTGAACACCCAAGCCTGACAGACCTCATTCAAGAATAACTATGCCTGGTAAAAACCAACCAAGATTGGACAACATTAAGCTACTGTAAGTTGTTGGTTCCAAAGTGTTACTGATGGAAAACATGTTGGTTGACACCTGCAAACAGTCACAATTTCCAAAAATATTATTAATTACATTGCCGGCTTTCAGACTCCATTATCCTCGCCCACCGCGGCACGATACTCCGCTGGGTTGTTTTCGCATTGTTCCGTTCGACTCACACCGGCTTGGGCAATCTCGAGATCACGCGCCTGGCCAGAAAGAAAAAGACACAACATAAAAATAGTAGTGACTACAAAACACAAAAATGGACACGCGTCTCCAACTTTGTTCTTTCTCCCCCTGCCCACACACCCACGCAAACACAGACACGCACACACACACACACACACACACAACCGTGGCCTTCTTGACCAAGGCATAGGCCAACTCCTTCTTGGCAACACATACGTCCTCGAAGCCCTTGTTGCCAGGTTCCCCTTTGCCGCTCAGCGCATGTACGGTCAAACTCTTCGGAATGATGTCGCAGCACGCACAAAGGTTGTACAGCAAACGGCAGGTCCATGACATCATCAGCAGGTTTTTTGCCGAAAGGACCACAGCTTCAAGCTTGCGCACGCTGTCAAACAAGCCGCCTGGCCACTTGCTTTCAGCCTTCTCCAAGAACTGCTTCAAGCCCTTGTCGTTGAGCAGCCTCGCGTTGACGGTCAAGCAGGCGTCGATGTGGCTGCCTTCGCCAGCGTCACCTTCTCCAGCCAAAGCAAGGCCAACCTGCCCGCCCCAATGTGCGTCTCGCCAAGCTGGGCCTCTAGCGTCGCCTTCGTCTGGACGACAACCTGAATGCGCTCCAGGACGGTGAGCTTGGCCGTGTCCCCCAATGTTGCAAAGTCGTCTCTGGCTTGAAGCGCTGCCCATTGCTGCTTCATTGCGTTGTCCACACTCTTCAGTTTCACTGGCCCCCGCCACCGCTGCAAATTGTCGCCGTACATTTTGCCTGAATCTAGAAGCTGTGCTGCAGCAATGACAGGGGCCCAAATGCACTCGGGGGGGAAAGAAGCGCCACGTGCCCTGACTGCTCTTCGGGAAACATATCCCGGGCACAGCCAAGGTGAATCTTCGTCCCGGCGGGCCCGCTGCGCCTGAATCAGAAGTGGGCAATCACCGCCTCGACCTTGTGCGTTGAGATGTTCAGCCGAACCACCGATCGCGTCAAGTCTGTCCAGAAGAGATTGATATTGACCTGGCAGCGCGGTGTACGTGTGCAAACACTGCAAGGACAGTGTTAACAGTGACTCAGACATGACAAACGACATGAACGATGTTTAAAAAGAAACGCGCACATACAGTACATGATGCACGGGCCTCCAGCTTTGGGACCTTGCCGTTGGTGGATGACTGCAACACTGCTTCCCAGTCCTGCTGTGACTGGTGAAGTTTGAAGGGCCACCAAATTCCTTGTCCAATGCCTCCTGGGTTAGGGAGCTTGTGGACGTTCGTGAACTCCCTAAGAAAAACGCTGAGCAGGATTCCCTTCGAAAGGGTTGTGGGTTCAGAAGCTAGGTCCCTAGCCTCAAAATAGGCCCCGGATTGACTCCAAGTTTGCGGGGTGATCCCAAAAGCAAACCACGCAACTCAGCAATTTCCGTTGGATCTACAATTCACAAATCCCCGTTTGTGGAATGCTGGCTGTCGACGCGGGCGAACTTGTCCAGGCAATCGGACGCAGCGACGAGCCGCGAGCCAAGTTTGTTTGCAACGACTTCCTGCAACGTTGTCCACAGCAATGAAACATGTTGGAAGTTGACCCTGAAGCACGCCCCAAATCAAACAACAAACAAACAAAAAATAACTCGGCAAGCAGTCCTTCTCATCGTCGGCCTATGGCTGATAGCCCGCGATCCTTCTTTGCCGTCGCCAACACGAACTCTTCCATGGACACCTGCCTCCAATTGCTGCTTCTTTGGTTCGTGCGTGATTGCAACACACGCTACAGTTGCATCCCCTGAAACTTTTTTGAGCAACAATACTTCGTTGATGTCACTAGCGCTGTCTTGAAGGCAAAGCATGTTCCCCCACAGGCATTGCCCTTCCTGTTCACACCTGCATCGATGTATTTCATGTCTGCCAACACACCTCCCCGAAGGCAGGCTGCCCATGCCAGCGGGTGAAGTTGGATTGACAAATCGTTGGTGAAGCTGAAATCCTTGATTGCAAAAAAATCGGCATCTACGAGGCTCTTTGTGGTTCTCGGGGCACAACCTCCGACACCATTGCTTGCAGCCTGCGCATGATGTATTGGAATGTCTGTTGCGAAACAAACATGGCGCTTGTCAGGGCGGATCGGGATCATAATGTGCGTCAGCGCTTCCCTGCGCTTGGTTTCATCCTTGGCACGGTCATTCTTCAGCCCAAGCAGATGATTCCGACGTTGCTTCGCACCCGCTTTGTCAACTGTCGAAGTCTCGTGGCTGGGAAGGCGATCGCCATGTTGCTAGAACCACTCTTGCCTGCCAAGTTGGAAATCGCTTCTCGGCTTTTGTTTTGCCAAACACGCACTCCTGTCTTCAACTTCCTCAACTTCGGCTGACCCGAGTCTTATCGTTCCTGTTTGCGCTTGCGTGGCCGCCCATACACCATCTTCCAAATATCTCTGGCCATTGCAATTGTAGTTTCATCAGAGGTTCGGCTGCTGCTGGCAATGAAAATCTCGCTTAGCTCTGTTTGTTCATGAAAGTGGTTCTGCCTTTTGGGCCACAACCAGTCCTGCACTGTGAGAGTTCGCTCAATGGCAGAAGTTGCGCAGCCTGTGAAGGCACCAAGTCTGGCAACAGCAGTTCGCAATTCATCATGTTGCGGGGCACAACCACCGGCCAACGCTTCTTTCCAGAAATCGAAACTTTGAATGTGCGCCTTTGGTTTCTCTGTTGCCTCTAATTTCTCAAAGGCGACAATGGCAGCTGGCAAGACCTTGAAGTATTGCATCTGCAGCTTCGTCGGGTTCGCCCGGCAAATCGATGCCAGCCGCGACAACCTGACGTTGAGGTTATCGCTTGCTTCCCCTCTGTTCCGCAAGGCAAACACGGAAAAGGCTTGCCATGGCTCAAAGGAAGGAGACTCGGCTCTCACTGTTTGGATGGCCAGAACCACAAATGCGTTCAAATGAATGAAGCGTGTGTTCTTGATGGCGTGTGCAATGGGTTGCCCACCAATGATCACAACCCCGCGTCTGCACTGCAACACCCGTGGCTTCTTCCAGAGCTGCAGCATGCGAGTTGTAAAGCATGGCTCCGTGGTCAAGATGCCAGCTTGCAAAAAGCTGCGTCCAATTTCCGAACAAAATTGTTCAACTGCTGAGGCAACTCCGCAGCATCGACGGAATCCTTGTCGAAGAGGCGGAGCAAACATAAAGAAATGTCGAAAGCGTCCACTAACATTGCAGTCAGCAGCGCGTTCTCTGCACCAGTTGCCTCGCTGAAAAGGAAAAGAAATCCGACGCATCAGACGCCTCTGCGCTGCCATGTCGCAAGGCTTGAACCTGCGCTGCTGTTGCCAACACAGCATCCAGCGAGAAGAATAACCTGGTCAATCGATAAACCGTGGAATCAAACCGGTGCGTTGCAAAGCTCAAACTGTGGCCAGTTGCCAGCGGGGTAGGCTCTGTCTTCACGTTGTTTTCGAAAAGCTGCTTGAACTCAGGAGAATCCTTTATTCGTTTGAGAAAAGCATTTGGGCCGGTGACCAGCATCGTAATCAGGGATTGTAGCCGTGGGTCTGCATCATGAACACGGACCAAAATCCTGGCATCAACTCGCTTTTGGACAAACCCAAAGTCCCTGCTCATTATCGAAACACTAAGTACTACTCAAAACACAGTTTGCCAACATGTGTTTAAACATGCATCAAATTTAATTGTCCTTCTTGCAGCGTGTGGTCCCGAATCCAAGCTACAGCATTTGGAAACAGCGGGTTGGCCGTGTCCCCGAGGTGGTTGATGAGGTCATGCCCCACAAGAAGCATGACACGCGCACCATCTGTGTTGAAGGCGGTGGTTTTTGCCGAAGAAGTTCGAACAATTCCTTCCTTGTCAAACAGCTGCTTTTGGCTTTCGTCTGGCACGAAGGGTGCATCCGTCAAAGGGGAACTAAACTTCCGCAAAATGTGTTCGGTCAGCTTGGCGTATCCGTTCACTGGGTTCAGTTCGCCGGGCGGTTTCCACAAATGGCCAAACGTGCCCTTGCGGAGCTGCAAATCCTTGTCCACAGCTGTAAAATGTGAATCGTTTACCTTTGCTAACAGCGTGCGTCACAATGACTTCTGCTTGGCGCAAAAAACATCGAAGCTGTTCTCGAATGGCCTCCCCAAGGCAAAATTGCATACAGGAAAACTGCTTGCGACGTTCCGCCTGCCGAACGCTGCTGCCTTGTCGCCTGTGAGTCAAAGCTGCCTGGAATTTGGATGCGCTGGGCGCTTCCCTAGTGTCCAGCAATTGATGTAACGCTTGCAATTTGTCAAAGTCAGCGCAGCCTCCCGATGAACTTCGCTTTGTTCGTGAGCTCGGAACCTCTCTGGCCCCATATGGCCTTTTCACAACTCGGCCCGGCCATAGGCCGATGAAACACCTGCAGCTTTGCAAGCCTTGCACTCAACAACGGAAAGAGAACAGCGATGCCTTATCATGCGGACAAAGTTGGAATTCCCGTAACCATTTTTTCAATAGAGCCTTTGCCATGGACCAGGGCGCAGCCACTGGTGATGCACTGCCTCGCTGGAAACAGCCCATGCACTCAACGGACAAGGCGCGCCGGCTTGGCTTGACAAGCACCCAGTCATGCAACACAAAGCCACGACCAACAACAACACCCACCTTGCAACCTATTATCCATGGTTTCAATCGCACAAGGCAAAAACATGACAGACCAAGCCTTTCGCCCCAATCCCGGAACGACAAACTGACATGCGGCGCGATGAGCAGCGCGACACAGGATTTTTTGACACCGCAACGCAAGTCTGCAAGGGCACAACCGCTTGTTCTGTGCGAGCCTTTGGTCCGCATGCTGTCAACGAACATGAATTCGTGCGAACCTTTGCTGCCCAGACTGCGACAATTTGCGCACGCATTCTCGTCACGGCACCTACGCTATGCTGAGCCGTGCGTTCAACGCAGATCCCGCAGAACCTTCTTGACAGGTACCGCTGCTCCTGTTTGATATCGAACACAAAATGTCCTCCCAAAATGTTGCGACTGCAACACTCCGGTGTTTGCCGGAGAAGCAAAGTGACAGCATATCCACGTTGATGGATGTAGCCGACTTTTTTTGATGCGCTTCGGCCTCCTTGGCGGCGTCACTCAGCAGCTTCAAACTGTTTGCGAACTGCAGGTGACTTCGCTCTATGCCTTGCATGTTGCTGAGATGCGACCCCAGGCGGTCCCTCCCAGCCCCCGACGTCATCAGAAAACGCACGGGCATCGAACCCAGAATTCCATGTCGGTCGCCCCAAAATTCTGCATGCAAAAGCGCAGCCCGAATGTGACAATTCGAAATGTGACACGGGGTACAGTCTCCGGTGCTGGGAACTTTGTCACTGGTCTTGGCACGTTTGCTGGCTGCACCATCTTTCCTGACGACCGCCCAACCTGAGAAGGCAGACCCAAATGCCGCTGGAATTGGCGACAATTTCCCGCGCTCCAGGTGGCCCAGAATGCTTCGGTTGCTGTCCGCGTCCAAAACGTTGTCCACGTCAAGGTTGACCGCGGGCCGCCTTCTTGGCTGTTGGGGGGCGTCACGACCACGCTCGGGTACTTCGTCTCCACCATGTTGCTGCAACCACCGGCATCGTCCTGGAATAAAGAGTGATGACGAAGTTCACCCGAAGCCGGCGCTTGTACAAAAATTATTCAATTTGGAAAGATCGTTTGAAGCACGTTGCATACGTGATGTGAACTCCAGGAAGCATGCTCTCTTGGATGCCAATGGCCCTCAAAGGCTTGTTTTGCTGTACGTTCAGCTGGTTGATGAGGCCAACGACATCTCCGACGGCAAAGCGCAGCCGATGCTCCAAAAGCAAATCAGCACATCCCGGAAGCTCGGCGGAATGAGGCTTTAGCTGCCTCACTCTCTCGTCGGACCGGCGGGGTCCAGCGAAGGCGAAACGTGCTGGGCGCATTCTCAAGAAATGATCGGTCGGCAACATCACGATTTCTGGATGGATGGGTGTCTCCAAGTCACTTGGCCTTTGTTTACAAGGGACTACCAGGAGGATGCCGGCTTGCTCGAGGCTGCGAAATTCACGAAATACACACGCAAGCCAGCAAGCCGATCCTGTACTTCACGGAGTTGCCTCAAGACCCGAATGTTCGTGGCAAACAAGACGACGACAAGACCCGTCGAGAAGCTTCCTGGAGGACAGGGTTTTTTTTTAAGCCATGCTATTTTGTCAGTTGTTTTCTATTTGTTCACGCTCGCCAAACATGAGTTTGTTGTGTGTGGTTTTGCAGGAAAAGTTGGCGGCCACGGACGAATTGAAAGCGGAGATTGGGAACAGCCAGAAGTCTTTGATAGAAGAGGAGTTTGAGTGGCTGAGAACACTCAATGAGCAAGGCAAGGCTCCGCATGGCTTGGTGGAACCAGTTGTACAAGCGGAGGAGCCTGAGCCTCCGTCCACGGCCGCTAGCCCGGCAGCCCCAGCGGCTGAGCAGTGACAGGCCGCCGCCAATACCCGCAAGCCGAAGCCACCTCCGCTGATTTTGACACCCGCTCAAGTGAAGCAGCAGGAGGAGGACTGCAGGTTAAGGCGAAAGCGACGCCCCAAGTGACGCAGGCATTGGGGTCACTGCGCTTGGCTGTCCAATGCCCATGTCGCTGCCGTCACCCAACACTTCCCATTGACGTTGATTAACCTGTTGATCTTGAGCGGCCTCACCAAGTGGACCCAGCCAACTGCCACTGCTGAGGCTGCCAGGACTGCCAGGACTGACAGGCCAGGGATCCATGGCTGAAGACTGGTTTCGGCTAGGTCGTCACTGACTGGCTAGTTTTGGTTTGTTGGGTTAATGGATTTGTTGCCTTGCATCAGGATTGGCATGTTTTAACAAATGGCTATGGACCTTGAGCTGCAAAACTTGCAAGCTGGCAGGTTTCATGACATGCTGCCACTTGGCCTCTGTGAGATCTTGATAACATGGCCACGCGCAGTCGGGGCAAGGGAACAAAGTGACCACTAAGCAACCGCTCAGCACTGTCTTTCAAATCATGACTGATCAACAAAGCGCTCAATCGATCACATGCTGGTAGCTGCAAGTCTGAAGAGGTGGGTTAAACTGAGGCTTACTATGAGGAACTGTTTGCTAGCAATGGCGTGTTTGGAAATGGCTGTGCGCATCAGCGCGCTGCCCAGCGCTTGTTTCCTTCTCTGGCTTTGCGGGTTAGTCGGGGGAAGTGCCCCGATTCCTATGTTACAATGGAAACACTGCCAGGGCACAAACCTCTGGGCAAGAGTCTTCTTATTGTTGTCTTCATTCAAACTTCATCCGCTGGTCATTGCCCCACTGCTGCCACCGCTGCCAGTGACGGCGCCATCAGATAAGATCACCAGTCGCTGCAACCGTTACCAGTGTCCGGACTAGCTGGGCAAGTTCGGAGCTTTATTGGGCGACCAAGACTTGTCCTTGCCCTTGGCCGGCATTGCCTTGCTATTGCCCTCGAGCTTGCCCCTTGTCGTCGTCACGCCCGCTGCACTCCTGCGATGGATTTGGCCAATAAAGGCTGCAAGGAACTCAGAAATTGTGTCAGTTGCAAACATGTTTGCCACAGAGTGGAAAACTTGACAAGTTTACAAGGGACAGCTAAACACACATGCAAGCTGCAAGTGAATGCCGTTGTGAGCCAACCAGGAGCAGACCCTAGTTGCGTGGCGCCATGACTTGCAAACCAAGTTTAACACAATGGCAAACACCAACACTTCTGCAGCTTAGACGCTTGAAGCCCTCATCTGGCTTGCAATTCGTTTCGGTGCAGATTGCGAAACCCTTGCAGCGAATGTTCGTCTGCAAGGCCCTTTTTATGCTATCCATGTGTTTGCCCATGAGGGTTTTGTCACCAATCGTGGGCACGTCCCTCACGGTGATCTTGATCTCCGGATACCGCGGGGTGGCAAATCGGATGGGTGGGCCGTCACACTCCTGGCACAACCGCCAGCGAACAAAAAACTACTGAGCGGCACAGCGTGAGCCTGCGGCGGTTGCAAATCACAATGCTGCAGCAACCGCACGGTCTGAGCAGATTCTATGTTCAGCAAAATGGCCTGTCCCGCCGATTATGGCTGCCTCGCGACACACAATCCCTGAGAATTAAAACTTCCCTCAGCATGAAACGCTGCTTGTTTTCTGGTTGGATTGGTTGTGGTCAATAACAATCAGTTTCAACATACATCCTCAGTTTGTCGAAGGGACCAGAGTTCAGGTTCTTGTTGGCAGTGATTTCCTTTCTTGCAAAACACATCAGGTTCACCCCACCCTTGAGTTCCAAGGCATCGCACATGTCCCTGACATGTCTTGCCAGCCACATGCGATGGAATGCAAGATGCGCAACAAACTGTTGTTTGCATGATTGACGTTAGCCAAACTAAGAAAACATGATTTGCGCCTGCGTTGGGTTTCACGCTTGTTGCGGAGAGCAGACATGCATTCATAGCCGTGTGCACCCTCACTGGCCCCACACTCTCCAGCTGCTGTTTTATTTTGCAAGCGCCAGGCCGCTCATGCAAAAAGATACCGGGGCAGCCGGCCAATCAGCTTGGTCACGCGCCAGGCCCAACTCCAAATTAATTTTAATTCTGTGCCAATTTGGCCATGAACACATAATTTTAACGACTGCTGAATGCATCAAACACTTGTTTGCCACGTGAGATAGGATGCTTGAGAGTTGCAGCTGCTACAGGCACCCTGTCACACGCACAAAAGTATTTCAGATTTCAAGACTAAACTCACCGCGAGCCCAGATCAGATGTCTGAGTCAGAGCCACCGTCATCGCTTGACACATCTTCTTGTCAGTGTAGTTGTCATCGTTGGTGAAAAATGATCCAGGACCCCTCGCTCTCCACAATCTCTATCATGGAACTGTCTTCGTCGTCGTTGCTGCTATTGTTGTTGGTGCCTTCAATGCCCGAAAGAGGTGAGCATGTCCCGGGGTCGATCGTGCTGACAGTCATAACTTCGCTGTCCCCGTCTGTGTCGTTGGCCATTATGTCAGAGTCATTGCGTTGTCCCTAATGTCAACCCGCACGACTTCCCACGGCCGGCTTGCCAGGAAACCCGCTCTGCCAACCTGAGCACGTCACTGGTGTGTATTCAATGAACCGGGCAAGTCAAAAAACATAACGGAGAAACAAAACAGACAAATCATAATTTGCGCCAAGGGGGCTTCGTGGAAAATGAACTCGGGGGGCCCGTCTGATGATGAGGAGGACGACGACGACCGGCTACGACTGCGGCCCCCGTCATCTGACGAGAGTGCTCTAACTTACAGTGTCTTGATTGATTCTGGCCAGCGAACCTACTCAAAAACAACTGGGTCCCATTCAACACTTTGAATGTGCAAAAAATGACAAACCAAACAAACAACAATTAGCAAGGCCAAGTACTTTGAGTGGGTCCCTGCGCCCGCAGCGCCGGATCCCCTCAATCTTCCAGCTAGCGGGTTTGGGCAAGCTGGGATTAGGCGCCGGGTCCCGGCAAAAAAGTTCTTGAGGGCTCCGATTACCGGCCAGATAGGCGCCGGGTCCCGGCAATGAAGTTCTGGTTGGGCCGGGTCGTCGGCCGCAGGGTCCCGGCAAGACAGGTGCCGGGTCCCGACAATAAAGTTATCCTTGGGCGCCGGGTCCCGGCAACCGTGGCCCGCCGGGTCCCGGCATGCTAGGCCGGGTCCCGGCAACAAAGTTCTTCCAGGGCGCCGGGTACCGGCAAGCTAGGCGGGCCCCGGCAAGCCAGGCGCCAGGTCCCGGCAAGCAAGATCTTCCAGGGCGCCGGGTGCAAGCCAGGCGCCGCTCCCTGCAACCAACTTCTTCCAACCAGCGCCCGGCAAGTCAGGCGCCAAGGAAGGAATGCGTGCAGGAGTGCTTTGCCATGCCAAAATTTGACCCCTCTTAAGCCGCTAAGATTAGCGTGGAACAGAACGGCAGAATGCGGGGGCACAGTTCAGGGTGTAATTTGGGCGCTGTCCTCTCCTAAAAGTTTACGCAAAAACACACCGTTCATGTAGCAGTCGCTGCGGGGCACAATGAAACGAATCCCATGGAATCTAGCTAGGTTGACCTGGCTCCGGAACACGAGGAAGCGGCTGGAAGTCGGCGCGGTACCCCGTTTCATCTGCCAGCTGCTTGGCTGCCTCGTTACGTGCCGGGGAAACTGATGGCCACCACTGCGCAATGAAGCATGCTGGGCAGCTGACTATTGCTTGATCGTCGATTATTGTTGTTTCTAGGGAGGATCGGCGGGGCTGCCAACCTTGCCTTTTAAGCAGCTTCAACGCCAGCAGCGCGTGAAGCTTAACACTCGCCTGCAGAATGAGCGGGGCGGCCTCGCTCTGGACCTTGACATTGGTACCAACAACAATAACAATAACAATGAATTGGCCTCACAAGGTTAGGTTCCCTCCCCCGTGAACCATTGAAGAAGTTCGGAAGATCGAATTACCACCTTTCTGCAAGACTGGGCAAACAAAAGGTGTCTGACAACATGCCTGATCCAGCTCCAAGGTTTTCCGGCCGGAAAGGTTTACAGCCCCAGCAAATTTGTCTGCAAAAGCCGCTTGCGTCTTGCCAAGGCCCTGGCGCGAGGTCTGGTCACAAGTGCCTTAAGGAGCCAGACAGGCTACGATACGTCTACTTCAGGCTAGGAACCCCTACAAGCAACGTGTGTCCTGCGCTGAAAATGGCGACTAGGTGCCCCCAGCCAGAACCCGCAAGACCCTGTTGTCCATGAAAAAGGCAGCCAAGTCCTGGTTCCGTAAGTCTTGCAAAACTCCAAGGAACGCAGCCAATGACGTCCTGGATGTCCATACGCACCTCCGGAACACTTCCGGCAACCAAGCCGGTCATGAAGCCAACAGACTGTGAAGCGGTAGCCGCTGCGGCACCGGCGCTAAGTTTGAACCAGTTGCTGCTCAAGTCAGGAGAGAAGCGAGGCTCCGAGCGTCTCATCTTTGCTGGGAATAAAGAGTTGCGACATAGTCCAGCGTCAAGCTGTTGACACAATAGCTTTGTCTTGGATGTAACCTGAACAGGCTCCAGCCTCCGTCAAGCCCAGGCCCTGGCAGGTCTCGCCAACGAAGGCACCAATCTCGGACGCAAGAGTCTGGAGCAGGGTGCTTTCTGACCTTCCCAGTTTTTCAAAGAACAGATTGCTAACACAGTTGGACTTGTAGAATATCAACAAAAACACACCAACACCTCATGGCCTTACAGGCTTGTGGTCAACAAGGAGCGCTAAGGTCATGGCGCAAAGCCGGCTCCTCAGCTAACTCTGGTAAAGCATGTGTTGCGCAAACCTGCGCAACGCCCGGCAAAGCCCCCTCGCAACTATTGGCCGCGTTGCTCTTTGAAGGCGGGGCTAAGAACCAAGCTTGCCAGTGAAATACTGAGTAGAGCGAAATGGCAGCACCTCTCCACAGCCACGCGGAAGCACTGGGTCCGCAAGTCACCGCTCAGATCTTTGCGCTCAGAGTTTCCAGCGTTTCTTTGAACTTGCAAAGGCCAAGCTGCAGCAGGGGCGCTTTTCCTCTTTCGGGCAATCTGAAAGGGTGGACGTGCAAGGCAGCTGGAACACCTTGCCATTCTTTGCTAAGGCCCCTTCACACTTTCTCGTGAGACTGCCGTTTCCGGCGGCCCGACCGCATCATCCGCATCACCTTCACTACCACGACGCCCGGACCGTGCTCATGAAAGTCCGCAAGTCCGCAATTCCCCCAGCCCGCCCATCCCCTGTGCTTCTTGACATCGCTGGAGTAGCGCTCGAGGATTGCAGCAGAAGAGCACAAGGCGCGCTAGAGCAGTTGCACGCAAAATGGGCAGCGAAGGGGCAGAGAGCACTCGAGGAGTAGTGGAGGAGCACTCGCAAACCCAAAGACAACAAAAACCAATTCCGAACACAAAAACGGGAAAAACTGCCTCCTGGTCCTTATGCCAAATTGCGCTTGTCAGCCCAGCATCTTGTAGATGGCTTTGGCAGGGGGGACCAGGACGCCAGTGTAGCGCGTGCGCCTGGCAGCCCAGACTTGCACACTCAGACCCGGCGAGACGCCCGCGCCGTGCTTCTCCTTCAGCCCCGCAGCCCCACAGCGGCCACGCTCTGGGAGTAGTGCGGCGCTTTCTCCAGGTTTATGTCAATTTATGTCCATCACAGCTCTTCATTGTCCTTCTCAAGGAGTTGCCTGCGCTTTGCGCTTTGCAAAGTAAACCTTAAAAACGCCCCGTGTGGACAATGAAGTTGGAGGTAACCTTGCTGGAGTAGGCCGGTCTTGGATGGCACGGGGGCATAGCTGCAACCGTCCCAGCGCCCACACAGCGCGCCGCACCCTCCACATCTGCCAGGCACGGTACTTAGTTCTGCTGGCAGCCACACGCCCGGACATTGCCTGGCGAAGCTCAGGCAACAACTGCAAGTGCGCTGACGCCCGCTGCACAAAATAAAAAACTTAGAACTTGTACAAAACCTTTTTTAGAATGTCTTCAACAATCTTAAGCATCTTGGAAAAGGGTAAAAATCTCCAACAGTCTTAAAAAAGGAAAAGCCTGGAATATCTTAAACGTCTGCTTCAAAACTAATCGTTTAAACATCTTCAAAATTGCCAAAGCTCTGAAATTTTCACAGAACGCTGCGCAAACATCGAAAACAGCGCCGGAAAGTCGAGGAGTCGGTCAGGTCAAGCTTGGGCAAGTTGTTGCAAAGGACAACGAAGGACAACGAAAAGGGAAGAGTCCGGGAAATCGCCTTGAAGTCGATGAGGGTCAAGGAAAACCGGCCTAGCGAGGAGAATTGTGCCCAAGCAAAGCCCGTCGACAAGGTACCAGCCGCAATCAAAGCCGATCAGGGCTCAGCCCCTTTCAACCTGTCTCTAGCTCCATTCGCGCCTTCCTGCATGCCTGGGGTCACAATGCGGAATCCTTTTCTGAACATCCTGGGCTTGTTGCTCAGGGAGCTTCTGACAGCCAGTAGAACGTGACAAAGCTCTCTGGTGCAGGGCGGTCGGTCCATCGCCGTGCTGGCCCCACTCTCCACAGCACCAGTCGTAGATCCACCTTTGCCCTGGTCGAAGTCCTTCTTCGAGCGGTCAGCATTCCTGTAAGCACACTCGCCGTCGGCCAGCCTCCGCTACCATGCTTCCTCCCCCGAGCAATCCCAGAAGGGGATGTTGGATGCGCAAGAATATGATTGGCGACATGCTATCCAACATGCACGCGCCTGCTTCTTCGAGTTTTACCAGTAGACGGTACTCACAAATGAGTCATTTCAAAGCGAAGCGTCAGCTCTCCAGGCGCAACACGCCCCTGCCTTCTGCTCCAGGACTTCGCGCTCCTTGCCAGAACTCGAACTGTGGCACTGCACAGCAGCTTGGTCATTCATTCCATCCTCCTGCGAAGCCACGGTCAACCATTGCTGCGCGATCCGCTGACGCTCCTGAAAAAGCACACAAGAACGAACACAGCCAGCCAAGGTCCCAAAGCACGGCGCAAGCTGGTGACTTCCGGCCTGATTGTCCACAAATCGAATCTCATACCCGTCGCCTCCTCCTGGACACAATGTTACTCGATGCTATCTTAGGGCATCTTCGCAGCTACGAGCATACTCTTGGTTGACGCTGTCAACCCTTCGCTTCAATTAAGTGGCCCGCCTCCTTCGCTCGCCTGGCTAGGCGGCGGCGGCACGTCCACTGTCGCCCCTCGGACGGCAACCTGCCGCCTGAAGCAATCAATGGGCGTCTAGTAAGTGAACATTGCAGTATACTGAAATGCCTCAACAGCGGCGTGTGGCCGAACAGACTTTCAAACTTTCCTGCTAGGGCTATGAGCGATGCCAACATGTGGAGAGCTTCGCAAGGACAATTCGCATTGCCAAACCTCGGATGACTTCAGCGTCGCCAAGGGGAGACTGCCAACACAACCCGTTCATTCACAGGCGAAGTCTTGGCTGTTCCGCCTAGGCCTTCGCGCGCGAGGGCACAGTCCTGCGAACGCAAGCCACCCGGCTCGCACGGTTTCCCTTTGTGCCCCCCTGCCTATCCAAGCAAGGCTTGGGGCAAGCAGCAGAAGCCAGATTTTCCGGCCCATGGCTCTGGCAAAAGATCGTTCTAGGTCAGGCTGAAGCCGGCACTAAGATGCTTGGCACAGGGCAAAGGCCTGTTGCCAGCAACATTCCACAGCCGATAAGACATGTCTGAATTGGCAGCCAGCACGGGCTCCTGAATTGCATGTTATGCCATTTCATGCCACGACACTTCGGTCGGCTATACTGGCTTAAGCTAAACGTAGCGAAAGCTGCAACAGCCGTGTTCCACTCTCAACACATGCTTTTTGCGGCGCTTTGCTCTTTCACGCTCGCTGGGCACATCGCATCTGCAGCTGCAATGTTGCCATGGCCTGCGCGAACCGACCTTCAACCTCACGCAACATCTACAGCATAGTCGTTGCGCTCCCTAGGACCTTTGGACAGGGGTAGCAGTGGGGCGACTCAAGAGAGGGAGGGGTCTCCAGCGCTCCTGGGTCGCAACAGCAACACGGCAGCATCTCAAGCAGCTGCTGCCCCACACTCTCTGGCGGCATTGTGCACTTTTGGACAATTCCAAACATGGGCGTCAATAACCCGCGTTGCGGCCAAAGCACGACCTCCGCCAGGCCACCAGTGAGCAAAACCTTCGCTGAGGCAGAACCCAGCCCACTAACACGAACTAAAATAGGCCTTTGTCCCCCGTACAACCGGGTTGCGAGGTCTTCTGTTGTTTCAGTGTCGTCTCACCACCATTACATAAACAAATTGGTCTAAGTTCGAAGGTTCGTGCTCAAAGCGTTAGCCCTTGTAACAATCTCGCGTGAAACTGTGGCTCGCGCCGGCGGGGCGCTCTCGCCGTGGCACCGTCCGCTCGGCTTTTCCCAGGAGGGACACTATACAGCAAAGGCGTGCGCTGTGTTGTTTTGAGGAAGCCTCGCGCTAAACAATGTGTGTGTGTGTATGTGTGTGTCTGTGTGTCTGTGTGTTTTGATTAAGATCAAAGTGAATGTTTTTGATGGCCGGGTTGCTATGCGGTGGATGTCTTCTTGTCGGGTCAGGGTACGACACTTGGACAATCGGAGCCCTAAAGCCCGCAAAAAGCTGCCTCACGTGAAACGGACCTTCTTCAAAACTGCAACCTCGCCTCGCTGCGGCGCCGCGCCGATCTTTGGGTTTGTGTGTTGACGGCCGGATTCCAGCGCGGCATTCTGCGACTGGCAAAGTCGCACGCGAAGCGCTCTCCCGCAGCTCCGGCTGCAAAATCGTTCGTTTGAAGCGCGGAAGCAGTACGCGAAGAGCATTGCAGCTGCAGGCCCACATTCCAGAGGCTCTCAACTGCGGAAGCCCAAGGAGCAGGAAGACATCAAACGCTTCGGCTCTGCTGCTTTGGCACTATGACTTTTGTTGGTAGGAGTGAGAGTGTTGCCTTTGCGTTTGGGCGGGTTTCAGGCGGGGAAAATGGGCAGGTGGTCGAGAGTCGCGATCATGACGTTCTGTCTGGTTCGCGCCAGCGCAACGTTACGAAACACAAAGTTGCTGGCAAGGGCATCCGGGCCATAGAGAGTGTGGCAGGCGCAGGCGCAAGCAGGCGTGATGGGCTGCTCTGGGAATGCCACGAATGGGCTGGGCAGCTCGTTCTGAACCATTTAAGCATTGAGCCAGGCAGCGCGCAAGCTTCAGTTATGTGAAAACAAGCCTGTCTGTGAGGTCCAGGCAGCCAGGGCAGGGTAAGACCAAGGCGCGCGGTATACTGAAAGCCTGAAGCTTTCCTCACAGATTCACAGGTGGTGTCTGACTTGTCGACCATCCACTCCTCTAACTCTGGCATCGTGTAAGACTGTAATTGGGAGTGGAGTGAATGAGGCAGTCCAAAACCCCTGGAACCTCCTGGAGCAACAGTATGCTGAATGGGTTGAAGTCTTCAAGCAGAAAGTTCAGTGGCAAGCAGCCGGCTTGAAGACGCCGCAATATCAAGTCAAGAAGTTCAGGAGATCGCCCTGCGCCAGCGTGCTGGAGAAGCTCATGTCTACTGTGTCCACCACGAAGGCTTTCGCCGCGGCAGTTAGGGTACGCAGCGAACATGTAGGGATGCAGTTGCAGTCTGCGTGCAGATTGACGGCACTTGCCTGTGCGCACCCAACCGATAGGCTAGCAAAGGCTGGCCAAAGCCCGAGCCAAGGTCTGTAGAAGCGTCAGTCTAGGCAAAGGAAATCCAGCTGTGAGAATGAAATCCAGCAATGTCAAATCCCCCACCTGGCCCTTTGTAGGCCATAGGAGCCCGAGCAGTTAACAGAGCCGGTCCAATTGAATCTGGGTACTTGCCATGGGAGCCATGTTGAGATTGCTCGGTCACTGCATTACAAGGACAACATGCAGCATCGAGCGCCAGCTGGAGAAAGGCAACTAAAGCACCTCACAGGATTTGAGCGATCTTTCGGCTGCAGCCCTTTTAGAGCGTTCTGTTCTGATAGGCCAGTAAAGTGCTGCCACCGCGCGCGGGTCGCCAAGACAGCGTGTGAGCGAGCTATGATCGTGAGCTCCGTGTCATGGCGCCATGTCTTGGCTCCCGAGTTGCTGCTGACCCGGTTCTTGCCCTGAGACGAAGCCGCAGTAGGCAGTTTTCACCAGTGATGCGCGGAGGGGCTGCTGCGTTCAATCAATTTTGGCAATGTCTTCATGTACCTTTGCGGTTTCAGCAACCGTTTGGTTTTTAGCGTGGAAGACACCAAGGCGCAAAGACAGTAAGGGCAACGCGCCAGCCGAAGGGTGTTTTGCAGGGTTTGCGCTGGCCACCTTTCCTGGCCCACGTGGGCAGCCCTTAAGTTTATAACGTTGCTGGAGAGGATAGAAACTTTTTTTGGCAAAGCCGGACAAGATAGAAACCCTTCCGCAACAAGATGGAAACTTTTTTGGGAAAGCCGGGCAAGCCGGGCAGACTTGTAAAACGACGTGCTCTGAATAGGAAAGTCGTTTTCGAGAAGTCCAAACAAGTACAAAATGTTGTGTCGCCGCTGCTAAATTGAATATTCGTGCGAAAACGGAATCAACGCAAATTGAGGGCGGCAATGGAGCGACGCGACCCGGGGTATCCGGAATTGCTGGGGATCATGACTGCCGGTGTAGTCCGGCACGCCCACATCCAGAGATCCAAGGTGCGGAGGATATCTCTAGAGGCCGTCCCTTTGCAGGTTTTGGCGGCCCCGCGCAAAGATAGAAACTCTCCGGTCAAAAGTTTCTATCTTTGCGCAAGCGCTGTGTTTTTCAGGCCATGTGGCAAGATAGAAACTGCTGCTACGGCTCGTGGCCCGGAAGAGTCAAACGTTTTGCTTGCAGTGCTAAATTGAGGATTGCCATACTAAATTTAGTATTGCCAGTACTAGACTGAGCTTTGCCAGTACTTAATTGTGTGTCTCCTCGGTGTTGCAAGTACTAAATCCAGCATTGCCAGTACAAATTTTCTATTGCCGCTCTTTAATTCAGTATTCGCGCGAGAACCGAATCAACCCTCTGCAGGTTTTGGTGGCCCCGCGGAAAAATAGTAACTCTCCGGCCAACAGTTTCTATCTTTGTGCAAGCCCTGTGTTTTTCAGGCTTTGCGGCAAGATAGAAACTTTTGCTACGGCTCATGGCCCGGAAGAGTCTAGTGGTTGACTGCAAAATCTAATTTTTGCGAGTATTGAATTTAGTATTGCTAGGACTAGACTGAGCATTGCCAGTACTTAATTTTTAGCAAGGAACTGAATTGTTTAAACTCCTTAATAAAAAAAACACAATTTGGAATGATCTTGGGCTTCCAGAAGGGGGGGTAGCTCTGCGAGTCCACCAATCACCCCTCTGCAGGTCGGACAGGGCTTCCCAAAAGTTTCTATCCTTGTGCAAGCCTTGTGTTTCCAGGCCTTGCGGAAAGATAAAACACTTTTGGTACGGCTCATGGCCCGGAAGAGTCAAATTATTTGCCTGCAGGTACTAAATTGAGGATTGCCAGTACAAAATTTGTATTGTGCCCCCTTAGCGTTGCAAGTGCTAAATTTAGCATTGCCAGTACTAAACTTGTATTGCCGCAATGTAGCTTACTATTCGTGTGAGAACGGGATCAACCCTCCGCAGGTTTTGGCGGCCGGGCGCAAAGATAGAAACTCTGCGGTCAGAAGTTTCTATCTTTGTGCAAGCCCTGTGTTTTTCAGGCCTTGCGGAAGATAGAAACTTTTGCTACGGCTCATGGCCCGGAAAAGCCTAGTGGTCGCAGTACCCAATCTGATATGGCGAATATTGTAATCAGTATTGCCAGGGCTAGACTGAGCATTGCCAGTACTAAATTCTCAACTAAAAACGCATTTTGGAATGACTTTGGGCTTCCAGAAGGGGGGTAGCTCGCTTTTGCTGCTCTCAAGCTTGGCTGGTTGCAGCTTGCAGTGGCAGGCAAGCTATGTTCCCAGCCACGGGGAAAGACCCCGCGCAACTTGCCTGCATGCCGGCCATGAGATTTTTGCAGGCGAACTCAGCCCTTCAAAACTTGTTCGTTCTTTTGGAAGCTTGACAGTCAGCCTAGTGTCTTGCCTCCTCTCCTGCAATCGCTCCGAAAAAGCTCAAGGCCAAGGATGAGGGCCAAGGGCCGGCCGCCAAAAAAGAGGCGAAGGCAGCTGCGGCTCCAAATAGGGGTGAAACTATTTCAAAGGCAAGGCGGACAGCCGCCAAGCACGCAGGGCTCACGTGTGTGACAGTTGTGCCTTGTGCGCCACAGGAACCTGTCGCACTGCCATCCGTCCAATCCAAGCTGCTCTTTCCAACTACGAGTACGCCGCGCCAAGCCGGTTCGCAGTTTGCGGCGGGCTCTAAGAGGGTTTGCTGTTCACCGGCCGTTTGGCGTTTGTCAGCACAGAGTGCAAAGTAGTACTGCGACGCCTTAGCGAAAGCTGCGCAATGGCAGAGCAAACAAAACGAGGGACGGGACATCTCAGCAAAAAACCAACCGCGAGAACTCAGTGCAAAACATCGGGATTTGCAAGCACGCAAAGAACAGGTCATGTTTCGGGGATTATCATTGTCGTTGTGCTACAGCCCGGCCGATACGGGCAAGAACAAAAGGGCCGTGTTACTTCTGGCTCGAGACTAGTCTTCACGTTGAAGCGGGGCAGCTGTGATGTTTCCATAAAGCAATTATGACAGCGCGCCGCTTCTTTCCCTCTCGGCTGCGATGATCCAAGTGTTGCTGGCGAATCCACGATTCCGGTGTCACAGCCAAGCAAAATCGGCCCGCACCGGGCCGCGCCCCCATCACGAATGACTGGAACTAGGGGCTCTTGAAGAATTCCTGCAACTCAGGCACGTTGCCTAATTGTGCAGCTCAATAGTTTAGCCTAGAAGATACATTGATGCCAGACTTTCCCCGAAGTGCCACGAGCAAACATGCAGCAAGCTCGCAACTCTCTCTACCAGCGGCGGAGTAACGCGCGCTCGCGGCCGCGCAGCGCGTGAAGTTCGACTTGCAGCTGGCGTTGCCACACACCACAGGCGCGCGGCAGCGCCGTTGCCTCTGACTGAATCTCAGCGTTAGCAGGCCTAGCCAAGGGCATGAAGTCTTGGCAGAACAGCGGGCCTCTGCAAGGCCAGATGGCCCCTTGGATGTTCTGTAGCGAAGCCTGCCACCCCATAACTGAGCCGAACCTGAGTTATAACCAACCCAGCCGAACATCCAAGCACTCTCACATTTCTTGGGGACAAAGGGGTGTTACTGCGGAAGCAACATGAACCCCTTGCAATGTTGCAGCAAGACGGAAACCCGCGGCACCTCTTGATGCCAGACGCGGTGTATCAATGAATGTGGCTCTGAATGAAAAATGACTAGTCCTCGGTAGTCGCTGTAGAACCCACTCCAAGGCTGGATGCCTCGCTCCTCCTTTGATATCTATCCAGGTAGTTGAGTTGTTACACAATGAAAATAGTCGCTAGCAAACCATGTTTCTTCGTGTAGTTAGATATTGCGCTATGAGATTTTCGATGGTAGTGCGTTAGGCTGTGTCACCCATTCACGCTTGCTCCTGCGACTGGCAAGCGCGGCTGTCGCTTTGGATGTTTCTGCGAAAGGCCGGCCACGCTTTTGGGCTGCTGGGTTCATGAAGCTTCCGCACGAAACTGCAGATGAAGACTTCAAGAACGAAAATCGCACGTTACATTTCAAGCCCGCAGAGAACATCCATTTGAAGGCATGTCAAATCCAGCGGCGCAGGCACACAAGCACACAGGCGCATAGAGGCACAGAGGCGCAGAGGCAGAGGCGCAGAGGCACAAAGGAGGCACAAGGGAACAGAGGCACAGAAACATAGAATGACAACCACACATCGTGCACTGTCAGCTTTTTCACGGAAGTGGTCATTCTCCTTCCCCGTTGCGCAGCATGACCGGGTTCCAAAACATACTCTGTAAGCGTTGGGTACTTCTCCTCCTCTTGTTCATGATGATCCTGTGGGCCGCCCACTCTCAACAAAGTCAGAGATCTTGGTGGCCATAAAAGTCCTGCTGCCATCTCGTCCCACGCGCCCGACGGAGATTTCCGAAGCCGAGCTCCGGAACCGGAACGAACGCAGGCAGAAAGCAACCTGCGCAAAGACGCAACCCGAACGGGAATCCCAGGGAAGTCAACAATCACGCGCGCCATCTTCCACGGCCCGGCCTGAATCTCACCCCCAACGGCAACATGGCCGCGCAGTAGGCCAAGCACATGCGGAGCTGGATCGCCAACCATGACGGCAAGGTCCCACCGCCCTCCCGCCCTTGAACTGATGAGTGTTCGTCGCGCATAGAATCTCGATCGGCCTCCCTCCCGCCATCGGGTCTGCGGAAACCTTCAGATGTTGAGCCCTAGCAACGAGCGTCGCGCGCCATCTTGTCCAGAAAGATGCGCAGGATGGCACCCGCAACAGGCGCTTTGACCATCGCACGCGGCCTCGTCCCCGTAACCGGGGACATAGTCCATCATCAGCAGGATGTTCTCAGACACGTCGCCCGCACTACGATGAGGCTTGCGCTCACTGTACGGATTGAAGTACTGAAGGCCCGCATCAGCATCCGCCTGAGGGCGCTCAGGGTAGACGCAGATGCCCTTAACGCTGAGCCTAGCATACGGGATGACCCGTTGCGCGCGGGTGTTCTCGTTCGCTTGCGGCGGGCCAAAGCAACTGGCAATCCGGGCCCACGCGTTCTGTCTGTAGGGCGCCAAAGCCCTATACAACAGAAACTCTGTTGCCTTGAGCTGGATCTTCCAAACCCTCACTCTCTCGCGCGCCTCAGAGTCGCGTGCACTCTTGCCTCTTGTGGGAGCTGAGGTCTCAATCGGTTGGCTTGGGGGACAAGCCACACCAAAGTGAACCAATCCCCAGTCCCAAGCGCTCAGGGCTCCTACGCGCCAGCAACCAATGCAACCGCAAGAAGTTCAAAAACCAGCACAAAGGTAAAAAGGGCCGCTGCCGATGTCTCTTTCTCCAACGACACGAACTCAATCAACACAATGGCCCGCGACGCTCATCCGAGGCCTTGAGACAAGTGCCTAGCGCGCGTGTGAGACTTGCAACACATGGCTGGCCGCACTAAATTTGGTGTTGGCAACACTCAACTGAGTGTTGGCAGCACCGAAAATATCCGGAATGGAAGGTCAAGTTTCGCTAAAAAGCGTGTTGTCAACCCTGAATTTGATTCCTGGATTTAATTTTAGGATTCAAGACTAAGTGTTGGCGATGTTGAACTCAGTTGTGGAATGTTAAGATCGAGTGCTTGCAATGAGGGACCCTAGTGATCCGGGGCAGTTGCTGGCAGTTTTAAGAACTTTGTTGGCGGACCCGCTTCATAGAACGAACACTGAATGCTTTTTGGGGGCGTGCGACGGGCGGGGACTGAGCGCCATTGGGGGTGCACGCCTGGGCCGGTAACAAGGCGCAACTGAGTTCGCTAGTGGGGTCTAAGATCAACTATTGGCGACACGATTTCTTCTTTTGGCAATGTTGAATGTAGCGCTGGGAACCTACAATTATGTACTTTTTCATATACTACTTTGCAGTACTACGTTTAGTACGGGCTACATTTGTTGAGCCCCTTTAACAATTGATTTGTTTCTGGCTGTCGCCGTTTCAGATTCGTAAAGACTATCTGTTTTTGTCCCAGCGTTTGACAAAACCATGCCCCTTGAAATGTGCATTTGCTAATCGAGTTTCATTTAACCCTACCCGAATTGTGGCTCCGATCGTGCGGGGGTAACAAATCCTATTACCCAATCTCTGTGTGATTGCGGAGTTCAAGTCACAGCCACGAACAGCCAACTATCTTCTGGCCGATTGCAAATTGGCTGCGTTTCGGAGAAAAGGAGAGACATAGGCGTGTCGCAAACGCACTTGGGTACTGTCTCTGGCAACTTGCGACTCAACCGTTTGACCTGCCGATTAGCTGGTTTGTTTTCTTCGTAAATCGTGTCGGTACCTGAGACTGGCCCTGGTTTTTAAGCCGCATGCCCTTTTGCTAATTGCTGACGATCTAGAAATCTCAGACGACAAGTCAAACAAGCAGAAAGGACAATATGTTTTGGAGTTCCTTCTTCTTCGTTGCGAGCACAGCCGTAGCCTGTCAGCGTTGTGGCTTAGCGCGCCGGCCGTTGTCCTTTTGGCTTGAGTCTTGGCTGGCAAGAGCTACGATGGCGCGAGCGAGCGTCACAGGTTTTCGGTTCCTCTTGCATGGGTGTGATGCTGTTGCAAATGTGTCCAGGGCAAGCTGCAGCAGAAAACTGTCTACATCGATACGACCGCCACTGGACCCTTGATTTAACCTAGCCAACTCAGTCAGCGAGCGCAGCCTGGTCTTCGATGCTTGAAGTGGCTGGCTTCAAGGCCAGGCAGAGCCCAGCGTGGAATTCAGCACGGCGTGCCGCCGTGTCATTGCGGTACGAAGGAGGCCCGAGAGAAAAAAAGGGCCCACTTTCCAACGTAGCCCCTTTCTTTGGTCACGGCGTGCGCCACGTGAACTAGAACCAATGTGGGCCACGTCAGCTTTGGGAGCATTGCGGGGTACAAGTGGCGCCTGCGAAAAAAGGGCCTGCGCCCTCCCAAGGCGCGGCGCCTTTCTTTGAACGCGAAGAGGGTGGAACTGGAGTCTGGCCAATGAAAGCGGCTGTCGCTGAAAACGGCAAAGAAGGCATCTTCCAGACCGCTGGAAAAGGCTTCTGAAGACAATCCCTCACGACACGCGCTGCAACAGCCGAGGACATCTTCATGATTAGATTGATTCGCAGTGCCATTCTTCCAGAGCATGCCAATGGTTGAAGCGGGTGTTTATCTTTTCAAGAGCAAATAACAAGCTGTAAAGCAATCGCTGGCCTGATTGCTCAAAATGAAGCTGTAAGAGCCTTCCGTTTGCTCGAGCCACGGAGGTTGAGGAAGTCATGGGCTTCTTAGAGACCTGCTGAAGAACCAGCTTGGGCCTCAATGGCTTGATTGCTAAAAAATGAAGCTGTGAGAGCCTATCTGAAAGTGGAGGTGGAGGCTGAACAAGTCACGGGCCTTTTTGGCTGGAGGTCAGTTTGGGCCTCAGTGGCCTCATTATTGGAAACTGCTGAGGATGCTGAACAAATCCGTCTCAACTTTGATGGGTTTGACCCAAAGTGAAGAGTCCTGTCATTTTCTCCACGTCCGGCGCCGGGATTGAATGCTGCGAGGCGAGCGTAGTGGGCCGACGCTTGACCAAGTAGCGGGGAACCTGCAGTTGTCTCAGCCAGACTGTCCGCGTCCTTTCTTGCCGAAAAACTGTTTGGGCTGACGGGCGTCCCTGAAAAATGTGTCTGCCTTCACTTTCATAACAGCCTCCAGTTAGGCAGCGTCAAGTCTGAGAACCAAACTGGTCCGCTTGAGCAGCTCTCTATTAGCCTCTGCGGCTTGAGCAAACGGAAGCCTCATTTCGCACAATCAGGCCACTGAGGCCCAAACTTGCTCTATTGCTATTTGCTCTTGGGAAGATAAAATGTCAGCTTCAAACATTGGCGTGCTCTGAAAGAATGTCACTGGGAATCAACCTGGCCTCAGACAATCATGAAGATTTGAAGAAGCTGCACAATGACCGTTAATGGCCGTGCGAGGAGAGCGAAGGTGGAACTGATGTTTTCGATCGTTTCGAGAAGACCGCTATAGTCTGGGAAAAAAACTTCCCGGGACGCGCGTTGCACCCTTTTCAGGCGCCCGCTCTCATGGCCAGGTCCTGGCTCATTGAAGTCGGCGTTCGCCTGGTCGCCACTCCCACTCTTCCATTTCTCGGCTTGCTTATCTATATTCTCTCATCTCTTCTCTTCTTCGTTCATGTTGCTTTTTATTCTTGCAACTTTCTTCTCTTCTCTTTTCTTCTCTTCTCTTCTTTCCACTTATTTCTCTCCTTTCTCTTCTCTTTCTTCTCGCTCTTCTCTCTCTCTCTTTGTTCGATTCTCTCTCTTATCTTTCCTTTCTCCCTGTCCTCTTGTCTGTCTGTCTGTCCGTCTGTCCGTCGGTCTGTCTGTTTGTCTGTTTGTCTGTCTGTCTGTGTGTTTGTATGTACGTATGTATGTATGTGTGCAAGTATGCATGCATGCATGCATGCATGCGTGCGTGCGTGCATGCATGTGTGTGATGTACGTACGTACGTACGTATGTGTATGTACGCATGTGTGTACGTGTGTGTGTGTGTGTATGTAGGTCTGTGTGCATGCATGATTGTACGTGTGAATGTCTGTATGTATGCGCATACGTGTGTAATTATGTGCGCGTGCGTGTCTCTGTTTTTGTGTGAAAAATTGAAAGCACGTTGTCGGGGAGCGGTGGGCAGGTGGGTTTTGGCTGTGCGACTGCGCTGAGGACACGAAGCGGCAGAGGCGCTCTTGACGCCTGTGCGTCGTGCAAACGCTTGCGTTTTCACTTGCGCAAGCTTCAGCACAGGCAATTTGCCCTGGTTTTCTGCGAAGTCATGGTGATCGATGGCTGTCAGTGATTGAGTTTAACCAACCACGTTTCCAGTTTGAGGCGTGGTGCCTTGCTGATCAGTATATAGCCGCGTCGGCGGCCGCTCAGGAGCAGCCCGCTCGCACGAGTGACATACTCGGCGTGGGGCCGGCCGAAAGGACCACCTGGTCTGCATGAGTTGACGGACCTGCGGACTTTCATGTTTTAGTTTCTGGGTTTGGGGATGGCGCCAAGTTTAAAAGGCACGCAAAAGAATGTTCCGGCGTGGGTCGCCAGAGAAAGCAATTTCACACCCGGGTCGCACTTCCCAAAGCTCATGTGGCCCACATTGGTTCTGGTTCACGTGGAAAGGGGACACACTTTGGGACAGCGCCGGGCCCCGTTTTCATAACTCAATGTTCGCAACAAATTAAGAAACGGCGGCACTCCGTGCTGAATTCCACGCGCCGGGCCCCGCCTGACTTTGAAGCAAGCCACTTCAAGCATCGAAGACAAGGCTGCGCCCGCTGACTGGGTCGGCTGGATTAAGTCAGGGGCGGTGGTCGTATCGATGTAGAAAGTGCTCTGTTGCATTTTGCCCTGGACACATTTGCAACGGCATCACGCCCATACCCCCTTGCCCGGCGCGCAAAGCCACAACGATGACAGGCTACGGCTGCATCACGTCATTTCGCGCTGCTCATACCGAAGAAGGAACTCCAAAAAAGTCTTCTTGGTTGTTCGGCTTGTCACCTGAGATTTCGAGATCGTCGACACTGAACAACAAATCACGCCTGGCATCCGCCGTCCGATGGCGCTACGTCGATGCGCACGGCGCAGCGGCGCGCCACTGCTGCCAAGTGGTCTCGGCGGATCCGGCTACACATTCCATCAGTTTGAGGAAGAATGATTCGTGGTGTGGAAAATAAACGAGCAGTAGTTGGAATGATACTAAATGATGCTAACTTCTATCGTTCGCACATATTTACGAAACAAATCTTCTTACAGCAAGCTCTACCCTTCTCTTGACTACAGGCTGAATGCGCAGACATAATCGCATGAAGCAGCCTTGCTACCCTGGCTTCTGTTGGGAGCAGCAGAAACAAAGAAGAGCGACTGTTGACACGCCTGAGTCTATAAGTGCCCTGCGTAAAAAATGGATTCGTTCCGTAGCCCATCAGCTGCCAAGCAGTCGTCGCTCTGCTGTGACATTTCTTCTCAAGGATGCTTTACAAGAGAAAACGTAGCGCGTCAGAAATCATACACTTTCGGCCCACGCGGAAACCCATGCCTGGAACCAGGAAATCCGCGAGGCGCTTAGGCAGAAGCAGCCGCAACGGAGTTCCTGCCGCGCTAAGCTGTCCTCGCAAGCAATTGGTAAGTCTTTGGAAACCAACTGTGTTCAAGGCAACTGCTGCTGTCGGCCATCGGCCGCCGGCAACTGTAGTCATGCGTGCCACGCAGCAAGCCCTGACTTCCGGACCCGTGCCGGAGGTCCTTGGCTCTTCGCATCCTGAGCAAAGCTTCAGAGCTTCGCGCAGGAGTGTTAAACACTGATAAATTTCACAACCTGGTTGCAAGCGTGTTCCGGAGTGGAACAAGAACTGAGCTTGCCACAGCACAACCAGACAACTGCCCCGCGGTGCCTTTCTTTGGAAACGGTCCTGCCTCCTCGCGCAGCAGAGTTGGCTTCTTGAGAACGCTGGGTGGCTGGCTGCTTCGCCTTAGCTCAACGCACTCAAAGCCCCTGCCTGTTGCTTTCACTTCTTACAAGTGCAGCGCTGCACGCGTCTTCCCCTTGTCTGAGTTTTAAGCGCGCAGCGCAAGCTGTTGCCCGTTTCGACATTGGCTGTAAGCACTCCGCCGCGAGCTACTACCCGCTTAGTCTTGGCGCGTGAACATGAAACAGCGTGAAACCCTTGCAGCTAGCGCCAATTTGCCACCAGGGTGTGGAGACTTGGGCGGGAAGGTGTGGGCGGATTCAGGGTGGAAGGAGCCAAAATACTACCGCCAGCCAGGGCCCTGCGCGTTCAGGAAAAATCCAAACCGTGATTTGGCGCAACACGGCACCCTCTCTCGCTGACTGCAAGCCCTCTGCGAGCGCAACTCTTGGTGGCTTCGAGGCAGCGCGAGCGACCACAGCAGCGCCGGAACTCGGTTCCCCCAATGACAAAGGTAATAAACAAAGTTTCCAGAGCCCAAAGTCGCCAATGCTAAAAAACTTGAGAATAGGCCAATTCGAGCCAGTAATTAAAAAAGCAGCACTAAGCAGCACTAAACCAGTACTAATCAGAGGACACCAGAAAAAAACTAAAGAAGACCTCAAGGGCCGACACAAAAAACATCAAGCAATGAAACGTAGCGCTAACATATACCCACCAACACTAAGCCAAGTCCAAGCCTGCGCTAAGTCAACCCTGCAGCAACTTGACCAGATACCCGGCCAGCGCCAAGGATACACAGATGCTAAGCGAGAGGACTGAAGAAAACGGACACTAAACTAGCCCGAAGTCAAGTTTGCACAAACAGTCAGGAAAAGCCACAAGCCGCGGGCGCTCGCTCACTTTTCCTTGAGCCTAGTCAGTGATTTGGCAATGTGTCTTTAACATGCGTCATGACATGTGAAACGGCGGTCTCGCAGCACGATCCCGGCTCATGGCGATTCGTTTTGGGCGCAGCGCAACGCGCAAATGCTTCATGCCCAGATTGACACATGCTATTCATTGAAGACAGCTCATGATGGAGACTAAACTGGCCTAGCCAAGATTGCTTTATCGAACCGACTCACAAGAACACTTCCATCGTGAGAGGGCGATCAAGTCTTACATGTTGCGCAAGTAGTGCGTCAAGGCAGCATACCTACAATTCAGCGATCATGGAGTTCTTGTTTGGGCCCATAATTCTTCAACTCCCCCTTCTTACTTCACTGGTTTGCATATGCGCATCAAGTCTCTGGCGCGCTGCCCTTATTTGATGGTTAACTTTTCGTAAAAAAGTCGGCTATTTGATGGTCTGTTTTGATGTAGACTAGCAAGATTGATCCGGTGGGTTTGGCTCGCGCGCCTCTACAGCCTGCCTGGGCAAGGTGTGTAACCGTGGAATTATCTTGGTGACACACCAAGCGGGCGGGTCTACCGAAAACAAGTTCTGCAAAATCTTTGTTTCTTGCTTTGCCAAGCGGGAGGCCAGAACATGTTGTTGGCTTCCACTGCCAGAAATGCACCGCTTGCGCTCTGCGCGTGATCCGCGTCAGCGTAGAGATGCAAAACTAGGTCTTCCTGACTACCGCCCACACGGCTTTCTAGAGCTAAGTCAGGCTTGGAGCCGTGTGGCGCGCAAGCCAAAACGACTGTTTGTCCTCGGCTTTGTTTTAGCAAGTTAAAACAGAAGTGAAATCATTGATTGGCGGCGTTATTGAATCTGGTCTGGCAAGTCTTGCGCACCAAAGGAGCTTCATTCAGATCCATGGCAAGAAAGGCGTGGCTGCCTCTTTCAAGTGCCCCCCACTCAAATGGACATAAAGGTCACATGCATTCGAGAAAAGCCAGCCATGTCATGCATCATCGTGGCCCCATTTTCAGATTTACTACGCAAATGCCTTCGACCCAAGATCCTGTCTGTCCACAGATGTTGGTGGGTCAAGTTCAAGCTGATTGTTAACCTTCGCCAAAACTTCGGCCATTCGTGCTCTGGGCCTGAGAGCACCATGTCATCCACGCGCAAGCTCGAAAAGAGCTTTTTCTTTGCGAAGTAATACGACAATTGAAGCACATCAAGATGTTGAGCCCCTAACTCTTCCATGACCCTTTTGATCGTGCAACTTGCGCAGTTTATGACTTGCCCCCTCTTCCATGACTTGCGCAGTTTAACTGGGCGCTTTATGCGCTTGAGCTCTGCCGGCGTCAATTCGTGTCGCGACTGAGTGTCAACCGGAACGTTCGGCGACGTTTCCGCCCAAGACTCCCTGGCAAAGGCGAACGTTGGATTCAACTAGGCCAAGAGGGTTTACCTTTACTTCTTGAAAAAGTTGCCGAGTTGTTGGGTTAGTCTCTGATGTTGCCGCCACGAACGACAATGGGGGCATTTGGAAGCTTCCAAGCGCTGGGGTTTCAAAGTGCTTGATTGGCAAATGGCAATCAGCCTTCCGGGTTTTAGTGGTTCTCTCTTGAGCATTGACTCTTGACGTGGAACTACCCCGTCGAAGGGCCAAGCTCGTTTCAATGGATTGATTTTGCCAGTGATGGCCATCGCTTCCATGTAGAACGCGGGCTTGCCTGTCTTAGTTCCTTCAAGAGCGCTACGCTTGACTGCTTTTGGATGTTTACAAATTCGCATTGAGGTATTCACCAATGAAGTTATTTAGAATTGGGATGGCCCCCTTGAGCCAAAGAAGCGTCTCCATGATGGTGTAATGCCATATTTTGCCAGCTGGGCCAAGGTTCACGAGGTGCATCCTCCGAAGCTCCTCACCAGTTTTAGCAACGATTTGTGTTCTTTCAGGCACTTCTCAATCAATCCGAAGTGTGTTTTTATACACCCCCTGCTCCCTTGACCTAAACTGAGTTCGAGTCACACCGAAATTCGGACAGAGTAGGGCCCTTTTCATGGCAAATATCGGTCGCATTATGTTGGGGATCGCCATGGCTAGCGCCAACTTGGCAACCATGGCGCTGAATACTTCGGGTTCGTCAGGGTCCTGCGTGCCATCTGGGACGCCTTTTGCTTGCGGAGGGCTGGTGTTTCTCTTTGCTTTGAACACTGCTCAACCTGTCGAACAATTTGCTTTTCGAGGAAATTGTTCGATTTGGCGACGCAGTGTGCCCATTGTCGCTGAATTCAGAGGTCTTTCCCCTGCGCTTCCAAGCAGTGATGCAATCTGTAGTCACAGTTTTGACATCAAAAGTCATGACCCTACCCGTCAGAGTATACAATCTTTTCGAGAACTGAGATGAGTTTTTGTTCACACCCCTTGGCATCTTTGTCCACCAAGACAAGTTGGCTGCCTCAACAGTGTCAAGTTTTGCGTCTTCTTCGTAGCTTCTGACTTTTTGCTTGGATGAGTTGTCGCAGACTCACTCAACGACCTTGCAACACAAAAGTACTCAATAGAATCAGCCAGCCCTCGTCCCATCCTTTATTCTTCTTTTGGCCTCTCTAGTTGTGGGTTACGAAGAGGGTCGTTGGCGATGCCCGGCTCAAGTAGCCACCCCAAATACATCACGACTTCGGCGATCTCCGGCGCTGCAACCGACTTCACGGCGCAAAAGGCTCTCCCATGAGCCCTCGTACCACCGAACTGCTGCAACACATGGACGTTAGCGTGTGTTGTTCTCTAGGCTAAATACAGGAAACCGCAGAGACGCGCCTGCTGTAATCGTTAAGGCAAACTAGGCAAGCTGGCTCGCCCAGAACCTCTTGTTAGGTATCTACCACGGATTGCGCGGTCTGCTTTCGTCCTATTCCCAAGATGCAACGATGGGGTTTCTTCCGGATCAACTTCCCCTTTCTCACTGCGATGGTCCCTTTGAGCCCTCTCAGCCTTGCAGCAAACTTCGAAGTACAGGAAATGCGTCCACGCATGCTTCTCCACATTTGCATCAGCCACCAACCTTTCCGTAAACAAGGCTCCCCAAGGCGCATCATCCTCAGTGTCAATTGGATTGCCTCCTTCATTCCTGATCACATTGAGCTAGTTCATCTGAGGCCCCCCCAACTTAGCAAGTGAGCCTGGCTTCAACCTCAGTGGTTTTGTTGCTTTTCTCTTTGTATTTTCTCACCTTTGGGATTGCCCGGCATTGGTGGAACAGCCGGCGGCGCCTCCCTTCTTGGCTCACCAGTCCCTGGCTCTGGCGGTCCCACGCGGGCTTGCTTGGCTCTGCTGGGCTTGCGTTATTTGATTTCTGAGAGCACAGAGGCATCTCCTGCCAAGCAACCACTCAACCGGTTTCCTTTGCATTGGTGTTGCCGCTCGCCCGCTTCCAAATGAAGGGTTGTGTCTCAACATCCCTCGGACCTTTCGGCAGCGCCTGGCGCAAATCTCGTTGATCAAGATCTGAACGACCTCATTGCCGATGATCCCCCCCTGAGTGCAGGCATTTGGTCACTCCTCTCACAACTTGGAACCATGGCGGCCCACCAAGGCAAGTTATCATGAACCTCTCAACTTTGCGGTCAACCCGAAGAACTCACACCAAACGTTTCTCCTACCATTGATGTTTGCCGATGCCGCAACTAAGCTTTTCACGGCTTGAGCCACTCTAGCTGCATAAATCTTTGCCGGCTCAGGACAGCGCAGAGTTACATCTTGCACCCGGCCGCTTTGATGAAATACGGCAACTATTCCCGCATCCAGAGCCACGGCCTTTTGCGCTGGTTCACTTGCATGCCCAGACTCGGGGCAGCAGGGCAGCCCTTTAGACCGTGAAGGGTGTTGTCACCTATTGTTTCGGCCCGCGTTTGCCCCCTTTTGAACCCCACCTCTGTTGCAAATTGTAACTGCTCAGAAGGCTCTGCCCAAGGATGACAAGCAGAACACATCCAATAAGACTGCTGAGCCGGACACAAACAAAAACAAGTAGGGCAGGAGACAAAAAAAGGTGACATGCAGACTAGCCAGGAAGCGCTTGTCGCACCTGCTCCAGCGAAGAGAAAGGCAAAGGGGCTCCGCCGAGGACTCCGAGGCCCGCGGACGAGAAAGCAAAGCAACCGTGCATGTGCTTTGCGACCAACAGTTGCGCCAAGGACAAGTGCGAATAGTTGCACGACAAGTCAAACTTGCTTGCGCAAGGGCCCAAAGCCCAGAAACAGTTGCAGCAGGTGTAAGCTCCCTGCCATGTGATGTGTGGAAGCAAAGCCAGAAAGTTATCAGGTCTAGTACTTGCCTGTTCAACCGGAGAGTGACGGCCGCGGTGGCCGCGCTTTCCGTGATGTCTCCGGAGATAGTTCCGGCCATGATTGTCTCGAGCCCTGTGCTCGCAAAATTGGATCTTTTGATCGACGTTGGATCAGGCCACAGTCACATTGTCTCATTTAGGACCTCCCCGATGATTTCAGTCCGCGTTGTGGCTTACGGCTGAGCACCAGTAGAAAAGTTTGCAATCAAGATAAAATGATAGGCCGCTGGCGCTCGCTCACTTTTCCGTATCTGCGGCTGAGCCGAATCAGCGATTTAGCAATGTGCCTTTGACATGCGCCGCGCAATGTGAAACGGCGGTTTCGCAACAGGGCCCTGCTCCTGGCGATGCCTTTTGGGTGCAACACACTGAAAAATGCTTCATGCCAAGGCTGATGCTTGTTATGCGTCGAAGAAGAATCTTATTGAAGCCGACGCTGAATTTGGTTTTGCCCGAAATTCCTCAAATTACGAAACCGATAAAAGTGCCGCGAGAGTCTACTCTAGGGTATAACGTTGCCCGAGGCCCCTCTGAATTTGTTTGGCCCAGCACACATTACAATTTGCCATTTGGGTGTCTCCAAATAAAGGCATCCAACTGATGGCGCTAGTCGATAAGTTTTGGCTTCCGGCTTCCTTTCGAATCTGGGTTTAAGAAGAAAAGGGACTGTCAAGGAAACGTGCATGCCGCCTGACACCAACTATGCGAACTCATAGTCATGATAATACCCTTCTTTTCTTGCACATGCGTTTCAGTACTGATGCTAGCCATCGCGGGGACGCCGGGGGCGCTATGATGATATGTGTCATGACACAATCATCAAGCATCCCTGTGACGTTGGGCGCCGTTGGGGGTGCAGGTAATGCTAAGATGGTAGTTGCCATCATTACCACCGTCTCGATGATGAGCATCATCATCATCATCATCATCATCGTCATCATCAACACGCATGGTTGCGACGCCCGGCAGGGGCAAGAAGTTAAGCAAACAAGTTGCATTGCTGTGGACACAAGGTCAGGCAAAATGTGCAGCGACGCTGCGGACAAAAAGTCGGGCAAAAGCTGTGGCAATGCTGTTGGAAAAAAGTACTTCTCGCTTTTCCTCCCTAAGATCTTCTCCCAGCTTTCCCTGTTGAGATCCTTTCCCCCCTTTCCCCCCTGCGGCCTTTCCCCCCCTGAGAGCTTCTCCCTTTTCCTCCCTAAGATCTTTTCCCCCCTTTCCCTGTTGGCCTTTTTTCCCCAGATCTTCTGCCTTTGCTCCCTAAGATCTTTCCCCCAAGTTCCCTGTTGAGATCATTTCCCCCCTTTTCCTTCTAAGGCCTTTCCCCCCCCTGAGATCTTCTCCCTTTTTTTTCGCTAAGATCTTTCCCCCCCTTTCCCGGTTGACATCCTTTCCCCTCTTTCCCCCCTAAGGCCTTTGTCCCCCAAGATTTTTCCCTTGCCCCCCCCCCCTTGATCTTCTCCCCAGTTCCCCCCCGGAAAACATTTTCCCCCCCTTCTTCGAAAATCTTCATGTCCCTTCACTTTCCTTCACTTCGGCTCATGTCCCTTTATGCCTGTTCTTGTTCCCATTCATTTCCATGCATTTTCCTTCATTTCCAGATATTCCTTCACCAGCATGGCTGCTAAGGGTGTGAAAGCGGACCCGGCAGGAATCGAACACCCCAATGTTTTTGCAAAAACTGTGTCGAGCAGGCCCGCAAAATGAAAAGATTTAGTGAAGCGTGGTACGTGGACCCCCGGCCCCCCGCAATAGTCTAAAACGGTGCCCCTGGGGAGGGGTAAGGGGAGGGTAAGAGGTAAGGAACATTTCTTATGTCCGACACGCCGTCTGTTGTCGGCGGATTTTCCCTTTTTTATCCAAAGCATCTCCGCACACTTAGGCTGTCTTCTTGGTTTCAACATGACCGCCAGCTTTGGATAACTTCTGGCTCACGGCATTGCCGCAAACTTTGTCTGACTTCTTGTCCACAGAGCACCGCAAACTTTGCCTCACGTCTTGCCCACAGCATTGCCGCAACTTCTGCCTGACTTCTTGTTCGCAGCATCGTCGCAACCCTGCCTGACTTCTTGCCCGCAGCGTCGCCACAATTTTTTCTGACCGTTTGGCCAGCAGCATCGCCGCAAACTTTGCCTGGCTGCTTGACCACAGCATCGCCGCCAGCTTTGCCTGAATTCTTGTCCACAGCAGCGCCGCCAACTTTGCCGTACTTCTTGTCCACAGCATCACCGCAAACTTTGCTGGACTTCTTGCGCGCAGCATCGCCGCAAACTTTGCCTGGCTTCTTGTCCACTGCGTCGCCGCAACTTTTGCTGCTCTTCTTGCCCACAGCATCGCCGCAAGCTGCGCCTGTGACTTCTTGTTAGCAGCATCGCTGCAAACTTTGCTTGACTTCTTGTCCACAGCACTTCTGCCCGCAGCGTCGTCGCAAAGTTGGCCTTACTTCTTGCCCGCAGCGTCGCCGCAAAGTTGCCTTCCTTCTTGTTCACATTTTTGCCACAAACTTTGCCTGACTTCACAGCATCAGCACAACTGGCGCCATACTTCTTGTCCACAGCGCTTCTTGTCCAGAGCCTTGGCCCGAATTTTGCCTTAGTTCTTGCCGGCAGCTTTGCCGCAGAGGATCGCCGCAAAGTGTGCCTCACTTCTTCTCCACAGCTCTTGTGCACGGCGCCGTTAATTTTTGCGCGCAGCGTCGCTGCAAACTTGCCTTCCTTCTTGCGCTGCGCATTTTGCCTGAACTTCTGCCCAAGGCATCGCAGGGAATTACTTCTTCTTCAAAACATCGCTGCAAGCTTTGCCTTACCACAGTATCGCTGCAAATTGTGCGTTACTTCTCAGCATCGCCGCGAAGTTGGCCTTACCTTTTGCCCACAGCACCGCCGCAGTTTTCACCTTGCCTTTTTCCCACAGCATCACCACAAAAAAATCCCTGACTTCTTCTCCACAACATCGCTGCACATGTTTCATCTCTTCTTTGCCGCACATGTTGCCTTACTTCCTGTTCGCTTCATCGCCGCGATTTTTGCCTTACTGCTTCCTAGTCGCTGCAAATTTGGCTTGACCTCCCACCCGCAGCGTCGCCGTAAGTTTTGCTTGACTTCTTGCTCGCAGAATCGCCGCAAACTTTGCCTGACTTCTTGTCCACAGCATCGCCGCAATTTTTGCTCACTGCGTGTCCACAGCATCGCCAAATCTTGCTCTAACTATTGTCCACAGGGTCGCCGCGCGTTCGGCCGTACTTTTTGTCCACAGCATCGCCGCACATTTTGCCTTAGTTTTTCAACAGCATCGCCACAAACTTTTGCCCGACTTCTTGTCCGCAGCATCGCTGTAAATTTGCCGACGTCTTGTCCACAGCATTGCCACAAGCTTTGCCTGGCTTTTTCAACAGCCTTGCCGCAACTTTTGCCTTACTTCTTTCTTGCCCACAGTATCGCTGCAAATTGCGCGTTACTTCTTGTCCACAGCAATGCCGCAAACTTTGCCGGACTTCTTGCGCGCAACACCGCCGCGAACTTTGCTTGGCTTCTTTTCCACTGCGGCGCGCAACTTTTGCTGCGCTTCTTGTCCACAGCATCGCCGCAAGCTGTGCCTGACTTCTTGTTCACAGCGTCGCCACATCTTCCTATACTTCTTGTCCACAGGGTCGCCTTGCGTTCGGCCGTGCTTCTTGCCCACAGCAACGCCGCACATTTGGCCTTACTTTTTCTCAACAGCGTTGCCACAAGCTTGCGCCCGACTTTTTGTCCGAAACATCGCTGTAAAATTTGCCTGACGTCTTGTCCACTTGCAGCATCGCCGCAAGCTGTTCCTGACTTCTGGCCCACAGCAATGCCGCAAACTTTGCCGGACTTCTTGTGCGCAGCATCGCCACAAACTTTGCCTGGCTTCTTTTCCACTGCGGTGCGCAGCTTTTGCTGCGCTTCTTGTCCACAGCATCGCCGCAAGCTGTGCCTGACTTCTTGTTCACAGCATCGCTGCAAACTTTACCTGACTTCTTGTCCACAGCACTCCGCCCGCAGCGTACTTCTTGCCCTCAGCAAGGACGCAAAGTTGCCTTCCTTCTTGTTCACATCTTTGCCGCAAACTTTCGTCGCCTTATTTCTTGTTTACAGCATCGCCGCAAATGGTGCCCTACTTCTTGTCCACAGCACATCTTGTCCGCAGCCTTGCCCCGAATTGTGCCTTAGTTCTTGCCCGCAGGATCGCCGCAAAGAAGGTTGCCTTCCTTCTTGTCCACAGCATCGCCGCTCACTGTGCCTGACTTCTTGCGAAGCTCTTCTTGTCCACAGCATCGCCGCGAAGTTTATCTCTTGCCCGCAGTGACGTCTTGCCCACGGCGTCGCAGGGAATTTGGCCTTACTTCTTCTTCATGCATCGCTGCAAGCTTTGCTTTACTCCTTTCTTGTCGAAAGCTTTGCTGCAAATTGTGCGGTGCTTCTCGTCCACAGAATCGAAGCGAACTTGACCTTACCTTTTGCCCACAGCACCGCCGCAGTTTTCACCTTGCCTTTTGCCCACAGCATTGCCGCAAACATTGCCTGACTTCTTCTCCACAACATCGCTGCGCATGTTGCCTGTCTTCTTTGCCACAAGTGCTGCCTTAGTTCTTGTTTGCAGCATCTCCGCGATTTTTGCCTTACTGCTTTCTAGTCCACAACGTGGCTGTAAATTTGGCTTGACCTCCCACCCACAGCGTCGCCGTCAATTTTGCTTGACTTCTTGCTCGCAGAATCGCCGCAAACTTTGCCTGACTTCTTGCCCACAGCATCGCCGCAATTTTTGCTCACTTCGTGTCTACAGCATCGCCAAATCTTGCTCTAATTCTTGTCCACAGGGTCGCCGCGCGTTCGGCCGTACTTTTTGTCCACCGCATCGCCGCACATTTTGCCTTAGTTTTTCAACAGCATCGCCACAAACTTTTGCCCGACTTCTTGCCCGCAGCATCGCTGTAAATTTGCCGACGTCTTGTCCACAGCATTGCCACAAACTTTGCCTGGCTTTTTCAACAGCCTTGCCGCAACTTTTGCCTTACTTCTTTCTTGCCCACAGTATCGCTGCAAACTGTGCGTTACTTCTTGTCCACAGCAATGCCGCAAACTTTGCCGGACTTCTTGCGCGCAACACCGCCGCGAACTTTGCTTGGCTTCTTTTCCACTGCGGTGCGCAACTTTTGCTGCGCTTCTTGTCCACAGCATCGCCGCAAGCTGTGCCTGACTTCTTGTTCACAGCGTCGCCACATCTTGCTATACTTCTTGTCCACAGGGTCGCCTTGCGTTCGGCCGTGCTTCTTGCCCACAGCAACGCCGCACATTTGGCCTTACTGTTTTTCAACAGCGTTGCCACAAGCTTGTGCCCGACTTTTTGTCCGCAACATCGCCGCAAACTGTGCCTGACTTCTAGCCCACAGCAATGCTGCAAACTTTGCCGGACTTCTTGTGCGCAGCATCGCCGCAAACTTTGCTTGGCGTCGCAACGTTTGCTGCGCGCGTTGTCCACCGCATCGCCGCAAGCTGCGCCTGACTTCTTGTTCAAAGCGCCTCCAAATCTTGCAATACTTCTTGTCCACAGGGTCGCCTTGCGTTCGGCCGTGCTTCTTGCCCACAGCAAACGCCGCGCATTTGGCTTTACGTTTGTTGAATCTCATTGCCACAAGCTTTTGCCCGACTTTTTGTCCGCAACATCGCTGTAAATTTGCCTGACGTCTTGTCCAATTGCAGCATCGCCGCAAGCTGCGCCTGACTTCTGCCCCACAGCAATGCCGCAAACTGGAAAGGATCTCAACAGGGAAAGGGGGGAAAACATCTTAGGGAGGAAAAGGGAGACGATCTTGGGGGGAAAAGTCTTAGGAAGGAAAAGGGGGAAGATCGCGGGGTGGGAAAAAAGGCCTTAGGGGGGAAAGGGCGGAAAGGATCTCAAAAAGGAAAGGTAGCAAAAGATCTTAGGGAGGAAAGGGGAGAAGATCTGAGGGGGGGAAAGGCCTTAGGGGGGAAGGGGCGGGGAGGATCTCAACAGGGATAGGGGGGAAAAGATCTTAGGGAGGAAAAGGAAGAACAACTCAGGGTGGGAAAAGGCCTTAGGTAAAACAGGGGGGAAAGGATCTCAATAGAGAAAGGTTGGAAAAGATCTTAGGGAGGAAAAGGGAGAACATCTCAGCGGGGGAAAGGCCTTGGGGGGGATAGGGGGGACAGGATCTCAACAGGGAAACGGTGGAAAACATCTTAGGGAGGGAAAGGGAGATGATCTCGGAAATGGAAAGGCTTTAGAGGGGAAAGGGGGAAAGGATCGAAAAGCGAGAAGATCGCAGGAAAAGGAAAGGCCTTAAGATCTCAGCGGGGGAAAGGCCTTAGGGGGGAAAGGGGGAAAGGATCTCAACAGGGAAAGGGGGCAAAGGATCTTAGGGAGGAAAAGGGAGAAGATCTGAAAAGGCCTTAGGGGAAAGGGGGGAAAGGATCTCAACAGAGAAAGGGGGCAAAGGATCTTAGGGAGGAATAGGGAGAAGATCTCAGCGGGGGGAAAGGCCTTAGGGGGGAAAGGGGGGAGAGGATCTCAACAGGGAAAGGGGGGCAAAGATCTCAGTGGAAAAGGAAAAGATCCCAGGGAGGAAAAGGCCTCAGGGGGGAAAGGGGGGGAAAGGTAGGAAAAGGAAGAATCTCAGGGGGGAAAGGCCTTGGGGGGGAAAGGATCTCAACAGGGAAAGGGGGCAAAGGATCTTTGGGAGGAATAGGAAGAAGATCTCAGCGGGGGGAAAGGCCTTAGGGGGGAAAGGGGGGAAAGGGTCTCAACAGGGAAAAAAGACCTTAGGGGGCGAAGTGGGGGAAAGGGAGGCCATTTGGAGCTCCAGAAACGACATTTTGGAGACAGTCCTGGAAGTCGCCGTGCGTTGATAAAGCTTATATCAAAAACACACATCCAAATGTTGTTTGACTTCTTTGTCGCAAATGTTGCCTTACTTCTTGCGCGCAGCATCGGAAATGTTGCCTCTCTTCTTGTTCACAGCGTCGCAGATGTTGCCTGACTTGTTGCGCGCAGCGTCGCGATCGTTGCCTTGCTTCTTGCCCGCAGCATCGCAAATGTTGCGATTTATCTTGTTCAAAGCATCGCAAAAGTTGCGACGCCGCAGTGGGCAAGAAGCCAAGCAAAGTTCGCGGCGATGCTCCGCGCAAGACGTCCGGCAAAGTTTGCGGCATCAATTCCTTGCGATGCCGTGCGCAAAAGGCAGGAAGGCGTTTGTGGCGACGCTGCGGGCAAGAAGCAAACGATGCTGTGGACAAAAAGAGCTGTGGAGAAGAAGTAAGGAACACTTCGCGCAAGAAGCTAGGCACAGTGAGCGGCGACGCTGTGGACAAGAAGGAAGGCAACATTCAGGGCGAGGCTGTGGACAAGAAGCGCTGTGGACAAGAAGTATGGCGCCATTTGCGCCGATGCTGTGAAGTCAGGCAAAGTTTGCGGCAAAAATGTGAACAAGAAGGAAGGCAACTTTGCGGCGACGCTGCGGGCAAGAAGTAAGGCCAACTTTGCGACGACGCTGTGGACAGAAGTGCTGTGGACAAGAAGTCAAGCAAAGTTTGCAGCGATGCTGCTAACAAGAAGTCACAGGCGCAGCTTGCGGCGATGCTGTGGGCAAGAAGCCAGGCAAAGTTTGCGGCGACGCTGCGCGCAAGAAGTCCGGCAAAGTTCGCGGCGATGCTGTGGACAAGAAGTACGGCAAAGTTGGCGGCGATGCTGTGGACAAGAATTCAGGCAAAGCTGGCGGCGATGCTTGGGTCAAGCAGTCAGGCAAGGTTTGCGGCGATGCTGCTGGAAAAAAATCTGGCGAAAATCGCGGCGATGAGGCGGACGGGAAGTAAGGCAACATTTGCGTCGAAGAAGAAAGCGAAATGCGCAGCGATGTTGTGGACAAAAGGTCAGAAAAATTGTGGCGATGCTGCGGGCAAGAAGTCAGGCAGGGTTGCGACGATGCTGCGAACAAGAAGTCAGGCAGAAGTTGCGGCAATGCTGGGCAAGAAGTCAGGCAAAGTTTGCGGCGCTCTGTGGACAAGAAGTCGGACAAAGTTTGCGGCCATGCCGTGCGCCAGAAGTTATCCAAAGTTGGCGGTCATGCTGAAACCAAGAACACAGCCTGAGTGCGCGGAGATGCTTTGGATAAAAGAGGCAAAATTTATGGCGGTCCTGTGGACAGGAAGTAAGGCTCAGGCACAGGTTGCGGCAACTCTGTGGACCAGAAGTCAAGCGCATTCGCGTCGCTGCACGCAAGAAGTCAGGAAAAGTTTGCGGCGATGATTTGAACAAGATAAAGCGCGACATTTGCGATGCTGCGGGCAAGAAGCAAGGCAACGATTGCGACGCTGCGCGCAATAAGTCAGGCAACATCTGCGACGCTGTGGACAAGAAGCGAGGCAACCTTTGCGATGCTGCGCGCAAGAAGCGAGGCAACATTTGCGACAAAGAAGTCAAACAACATTTGTGACACTCTGGCCGAAAAGTCAGGGAATTGTTGCGGGGACACTGTGGACAAGAAGTCAGCGGCGATGCTGTCGACAAATCAGGCGAAGCTTCTGGCGATGCAGTGGACAAACCTTGCGGCGATGCTGTGGACAAGAAATAAGGCGACGACAGTTTGCGGCAAAGATGCGATCAAGAAGGAAGGCAGCTTTGCGGCGATGCTGCGGGCAAGAAGTACGCTGTGGGCGGAATGCTGTGGACAAGAAGTCAGGCAAAGTTTGCGGTGATGATGTGAACAAGAAGTCAGGCACACCTTGCGGCGATGCTGTGGACAAGAAGCGCAGCAAAAGTTGCGACGCCGCAGTGGGCAAGAAGCCATGCAAAGTTCGCGGCGATGCTGCGCGCAATTCCCTGCGATGCCGTGCGCAAAAGTCAGGAAGGCGTTTGTGGCGACGCTGCGGGCAACAAAGTAAACGATGCTGTGGACAAGAAGAGCTGTGGAGAAGAAGTAAGGAACACTTCGCGCAAGAAGCTAGGCACAGTGAGCGGCGACGCTGTGGACAAGAAAGAAGGCAACCTTCTTTGCGTCGATGCTGCGGGCAAGAACGAAGGCAACATTCAGGGCGAGGCCGTGGACAAGAAGCGCTGTGGACAAGAAGTATGGCGCCATTTGCGCCGATGCTGTGAAGTCAGGAAAGATTGCGGCAAAGATGGAAAGTAAATGTGCAGCGAGGCTGCCGGCAAGAAGTAAGGCAAACTTTGCGACGACGCTGTGGGCCGAAGCGCTGTGGGTCAAGCAAAGCTTGCGGCGACGAAATGAGCCAAAAGCCAGGCAAAGTTTGCGGCGATGCTGCGCGCAAGAAGTCCGGCAAAGTTCGCGGCGATGCTGTGGACAAGAAGTACTGCAAAGTTGGCGGCGACGCTGTGGAAAAGAATTCAGGCAAAGCTGGCGGCGATGCTGTGGTCAAGCAGTCAGGCAAAGTTTGCGCCGACCCTGTGGGCGAGAAGTCAGGCAAAGGTTGTGGCGATGCTGCTGAGAAAAAGTTTGGTGAAAATCGCGGCGATGAGGCGGACAGGAAGTAAGGCAACATTTGCGGCAAAGAAGAAAAGCAGAATCTGCAGCGATGTTGTGGAGAAAAGGTCAGACAAAAATTGCGGCGATGCTGCGGGCAAGAAGTCAGGCAGAGTTGCGACGATGCTGCGAACAAGAAGTCAGGGAGAAGTTGCCAAACTGCTGTGGGCAAGAAGTCGGGCAAAGTTTGCGGCACTCTGTGGACAAGAAGTCAGTCAAAGTTTGAGGCTATGCCGTGAGCCAGAAGTTAGCCAACAGTTGGCGGTCATGCTGTAACCAAGAAGACAGTCAAAGTGCGCGGAGATGCTTTGGATAAAAAGGGCAAAATTTATGGCGATGCTGTGGACAAGAGGCAAGGCTCATACAAAGATTTCGGCAAGAAGTCAGGCGCATTCGCGCCGCTGGACGCATGACGTCAGGAAAAGGTCGTGGCGATGCTTTGAACAAGAAAAAAGCGCAACGTTTGCGATGCTGCGGGCGATGCTGTGGACGAGAAGTAGGGCAACGTTTGCGGCGAAGCTGTGGGCAAGAAGTTAGGCAAAGTTTGTCTTGCTGCTGCGGCCAAAGACTTAGGCAAAGTTTGCGGCGGGCAAGAATTTCAGGCAAAGCGGCAAAGCTTGCGGCGATGCTGTGGACAAGAAGTCAGGCGACATTCGCGGCAAGCTGTGGACAAAAAGGTCAGACAATGTCTTCGGAGATGCTGTGGACAAGGAAACAGGCAAGGTTTGCGGCGACGCCGTGGCCAAAGCGAAGGCAGCGTTTGCGACGATGCTGCGGACAAGAAGTAGAGAAACACTTTTTGCGGCGATGCCTTGGACAAAAAGACAGGCAAAGTTTGCGGCAATTCTCTGACCAAGAAATCAAGCAAAATTTGCGGCGATGCTATCGGCAAAGCCAGGAACATTGTGCGGCGATGCTGTGGACAAGACGTCAGGCGAAGTTTGCGGAGATGTTGTGGACAACAAGTAAGGCAAAGTTTGCGGCGATGCTGTGGACAACAAGTCAGACAAAGTTTGCGGCGAAAAAGGCAAAGTTTGCGGCGATACTGTGGACACGAGGTCGTGCAAAGTTTGCGAGGATGCTGTGGACAAGACGTGAGGCAAAGATTGCGGCAATGCTGCGCACAAGACGCCAGGCAAAGTTTGCGGCGAAACTGCGGACAAGAAGTCAGGCAAAGCTTGTCTCGATGCTGTGGCCAAGGACTTAGGCAAAGTGTGCGGCGATGCTGTGGACAAGAAGTCAAGCAGAGTTCGCGGCGACGCTGCAAACACGTCGTCAGGCAAAATTTGCAGCAATGCAGTCAAGCAAAGTTTGCGGCGGCGCGTGGACAAGAAAAGCCAAGCAAATTTTGCGGCGGGCAAAGTCTGCGGCGATGCTGCGGGCAAGAAGTCAGGCAAAGTTTGCGGCCGTGCTGTGGTTTGCGTTGCTGTGGGCAAACAGTGAGGCAAAGTTCGAGGCGTTTCGTGGACAAGAAGTCGGGCAACCTTTGCGGCGATGCTATTGACAAGAAGTCAGGCAAAGTTTGCGGTCATGCTGTGGGCTAGAACTCAGGAAGCATTTGCGACGCTGTGGGCAAGAAGTGAGGAAAGAGAGCTTGTGGCGACGCTGCGGACACGACGAAGGCGAAGTTTGCAGCAATGCAGTCAAGCAAAGTTTGCGGCAGCGCTGTGGACAAGAAAAATCAAGCAACTTTTGCGCGCTGCTGTAGACAAAAAGTCAGGCAAAGTGTGCGGCGAGGCTGTGGACAAGAAGTCAGGCAAAGTGCGACCATGCTGCGGACCAGACCTAAGACAACATTTGCGTTGCTGTGGACAAGAAGTTCGCGTTGCTGTGGACAAAAAGTGAGGCAAGGTTTGCGGCGATGCTGCGAACAAGAAGCCGGCCAAAGTTTGCAGAAAGCAGTGTCCCCAGCGCTGGGTTTTTGCACATTCCTGCTGTATGATGGTTTCAGGGCTGGGGCACTGCGCAGGCCGCAAGCAGCCAACACATTGATGCATTGTAACCCCTGTCACTTGAGCAGAGAACCTTCTTATTGTCCACTACAAAACTCAAAAAAACCTCGGGAAAACCAAAAAACCTAAAAAACCAAAAAACCAAAGCCCCTGGCAAAAGGTTTCCAGCCTGGCACTTGAACATTTCCCTGGGGGCTTTGGATTTTTTTGGTTTTGTTTTTTGGGTTTTCCCGAGGTTTTTTGAGTTTGTCTTGCTTTTGTAGTTTTTCTCGAGGTTTTGTGGTTTTTCTCGGTTTCCTTGAGTTTCTGTAGGTTGGACCGCCCTCACGCATTCTTGCTGCTTTTATACCGCAGACTCGCAAACAGCTTTCCTTCGTCTCATCTGCTTGCGCACGCCTCAAACTGTTGGAGTATGTCTCCCTGGGCTCCCCGTGCCACTCTGCGCATACTCCGGGCATTCTGAGCTGACCTTCTTCTGGATGTGCTCACTTTTTGGCGGCAGCGGCCGGACGCTTGAGAGTCGAGGATGAGGAAGCGGGGCGTTTGCGAGCGCAGGCGGTGCTCCTGCGGGATCCGATGGCCGGCATGGATTGAAGGTTGTTGTTCCAAAAATGGATGGACTCCTGCACCCAGAACCTGTGACTGTACGCGTTCATGCCATTCAGGACGAAGTTCTTCCTGCGAATCCAGGAGTTGAACACCTCCGACATGTTTGTCCGCACATTCTTGAAGCGAGACTTCTCCGCAGACGTCAAGGTCTTCTTCGTGCACTTGTGGTTACCGCGGTCGAACTCGTCCACTACGTAGTACCAAATGCCCTTGAACATGTTCTTCAAGTCCTTGCGTCTGGTGATGTAGTCCTGGAAATGGCACGCGTCATCATGGATGAGGGCATCTACTTTGACCTTGGACAGCGACATAGCCTCCTGCACCACTTCAACCTTGTCCTGGTTGCACTCGTTCACAATGTGCTCTTTGGCTGCCAAAATCCGGCGGGACTTTGGGTCAATCACGAACTGCCACCCCGATCTTTGAGGGGCGTCCGTTGCCGAGACTGTCTTCAAAGCGGATGACAGTCTTGGCTCGCTTCACCAGCGTCTGCGAACTGAGCTCGAAGCACCTGACGCATGCCCCCCCATGTTCTCGAAGCAGCACTGCAGGATTTTGCGGCCAGGTTTTGGAACGGGCATCGTGTACTTCGCTTTTGAGCCTGGCCATACACCATCTTCTGAAACAAGCATGGCTTGACCTTGTCTGGGAAGGTGAAGTGCTTCAAGACGGCCTTCTTGCCATCGAGGCGGGTCGTGATGACGAATTGCAACTTGGTGTTTGCCGGCACACACTCCCGCGAGCCAAACGGGGGGGGCATCAGCTGCAAGTCACTCTTCTCGCAGGCTTGCTTGTAGAGACGGCCCAACTCACTAATGTTCACTTCACCCTCGAGGTCAGCGATGAGGTCGAAGCAATGCACCAGGGGGTTGTCAGTGCTCGAGATCTCTTCCATGGGAAAGGTGACGATATTGAAGGTGCCTAGCGGTTGCTCCGCCGTGGTCACCGCGTCGCACGGGCGACAAATCAGCCCGTCGACAACCTCCTTAAGCTTTTCGAAGGTCATATCCTCGGCCTGCATGGCTACCTAGTGAAGTTTTCAGCCAAGGGCTGAGTACTGGGAATTGACGCGCGGATGCGTTGATGACTGTTTAGGCTGCATTTGCACACATAAGACCACATCACATTAGACACATTGCCGTCAAGCCATCCACCAAGCCTTCCTTCCCACAGAGTCCGTTTAGAGATACCTGTGTCCCCAGAAAGTGTTTTCCGAGCATTTTTCCTTTATTTTGGCATATTGGGAAAACAGTGGTTTTATATGGAAAACACACGCGCTGGGGACACTGCCCTCTCAAAGTTTGTGGCGATGCTGTGGAAAAGACGTCAGGCAAAGAGTACGACGCTGTGGGCAAGAAGTCAGGGAACAGCTGTGGAATAAAAGTAAGGCAACGTTTGATGCGATTACTGAAAGCAAGAAGTCCGGCAAAATTTCGCGGCGATGCTGTGGACACAGGGTCCGGCAAAGTTTGCGGCGACGCTGTGGACAAAACGTCAGGCAAAGTTTGCGGCAATGCTGCGAGCAAGAAGTCGGGCAAAGTTTGTGGCGGGGCTGTGGACCAAAAGTCAGGCAAAGTTTGCTGCGGGAAAGAAGTCAGGTACGATTGAGGCGATGCAGTGGACAAGAAGTCATGCGAAGCTTGCGGCAACGCAGTGGGAAAGAAGTCAGGCAAAAACTGCGGCGATGCTGTGAGGTTTGCGGCGAGGCTGCGGACAAGAAGTCTGGCAGAGTGTGGGGCGACGCTATGGGCAAAGAGTCAGGCAATGTTTGCGCAATGCAAACAAGCAAAGTTTGCGGCGGCGCTATGGACAAGAAGTCAGGCAAAGTTTGCGGCGACAACAAAGTCAGGCAAAGCTTGCGGATATGCAGTCGAACAAAGTTTGCGGCAGAGCTGTGGACAAGAAGTCTGGCAAAGTTTGCAGCGATTGTGGGCAAGAAGTCAGGCAAAGTGTGCAGCGATGCTGTGGACAAGAAGTCTGGCAAAGTTTGCAGCGATGCTGCGAACAAGCAGTCAGGCAAAGTTTCCGGCGATACTGCGGGCAAGAAGTGAGACAAAGTTTGCGGCGTTGCACAAGAAGTCAGGGAAAGCTTGCGGCGATGCTGTGGAAAAGAAGTCAAGCAAACTCTGCGGCGACGCATTGAGGTTTGCGGCGGGGCTGCTGACAAGAAGTCAGGCTAAGTTTGCGGCGATGCTGCCGACAAGAAGGCAGGCAAAGTTTGCGACGCTGCAAAGTTCAAGGCGATGCTGTGGACACAAAGTCAGGAAAGTTTGCAGCGATGCTGCATGTGGACAAGAAGTCAGGTAAAGTTGCGGCGATACTGTGGTCAAGAAGACCGGCAAAGTTTGCGGCGACGCCGCGAAAACAACAAATCAGGCAAAGCCTGCAACGCCATGGCCAAATATCATGCAACATTTGCGGCGGTGCTGTGGACAAGACGTCAGGCAAGTTTGCGGCGACGCAATGAGGCAATGTCTGTGGCGGTCAGGTGAACAAGAGGTCAAGCAAAGTTTGCGACGACACTGTGGACAAGAAGTCAAGCAAAGTTTGCAACCCTGTGGACAAGAATTCATGCAAAGTTTGCGACGCTGTGGGCAAGTCAGGCAAAGTGTGCGGACTGTCAACGCGAAGTCTGGCAAAATTTGCGCACAATGCTGTGGACAAGAAGTCGGCCAAAGTTTGCGCACAAGCCGTGGACAAAAAGTCAAGCAAGTTTGCCGCAATGCCGCGGGAAAAAAGTCTCGCCAAGTTTGCGGCGATGCTGTGGACACGAAGTCAGGCAATACTTTTGGCGATGCTGTGAACAAGACGATAGGCAAAGTCTGCGCCAATGCTCTGGACAAGAACTCATGCATTTTTGAGGCCAATGCTGCGGACAAAGAGTCAGGCAAAGCTTTGAGGCGATGTCAGGCAAAGTTTGCAACGACGCTGCGGGCAAGCAGTCAGGCAAAGTTTGCGGCGATGCGTTGGACAAGCAGTCTGGCAAAGTTGGCGGCGATGCTGTAAACGAAAAGTTAGGCCAAGTTTGCGGTGATGCTGTGGACACAAAGTCAGGCAATATGTTTGGCGATGCTGTGGACAAGAAGCCATGCGTTTTCAATGCTGCGAACAAGAAGTCAGGCAAAGTTTTGCGGCGATGTCAGGCAAAGTTTGCGGCGACGCTGCGGGCAAGCGCTCAGGCAAACTTTTGCCATGCTGTGGACAGAAAGTCAGGCAAAGTTTGCGGCGATTGCTGAGAACAAGAAGTGAAGCAAATTTTGCGGCGATGCTCTGACCAAGAAGTCAGGGAAAGTGTGCGGCGATGCTGTGGACAAAAAGCCGGGCAAGGTTTGCGACGCTGTGAACAAGAAGTCAGGCCTAGTGCGCGTCGCTGTTGTGACCACAAAGTCAGGCAAAGTGTGCGTCGGTGCTGTGGACAAGAAGTCTGGCAAAGTTTGCGACGACGCTGTGGGAAAAGTTTGCAGCGGTGCTGTGGGCAAGAAGTCAGTTTGCGGCGATGCTGTGGACAAGAAGTCAGGCAAAGTTTGCGCAAATGCTGCGCGCGACACGTCAGGCAACATTTGCAGCGACGCTGCGGGCAAGAAGTAATTCAAGATCTGCGGCGATAGCTGCAGACAAAAAGGTGAGGCAAGGTTTGCGGCGATGCTGTGAACAAGAAGTCAGGCAAAACTCACGCCGGCGCTGTGGAAAAGAAGGCAGGCAAAGTTCGCGGCGAAGCGGCCAGTGCGTCGACTGGGTGGTAGATTATTTCGCCCTGAAGGTCAGTGATGGCATTCGGGGAATTGTCCATGGCACGTTTTTCAAGCATTTAAAGATAGGAGCTTTGGTGTGGACAAGAAGTCAGGCGAAGTTTCCCGCGATGCGTTGAACAAGCCGTCAGGCAAAGTTTTCTGCGTTGCTGCGGGCAAAACGTCAGGCAAAGTTTGCGGCGGTGCTGCGGGCAAAGCGAAGTTTGCGGCAATGCTGCGGGCAATTTTGCAGCGACGCTGTGGACAAGAAGTCAGGCGAAGCATGCGGCGATGCAGTCAGAAAGTTTATGGCATATGCGACTCAAATTATAGCGCTTGGCAGCCAAACCTTGCCAACTTTGCGCGGGTCGACAGCACCCGCATGATGGCCTCAGCCTAGCGCTCGCTTTCTGAGGTCGTGGCGACTCACGCCCGATGCGTACCCCATTCTGAAGCCCTCAGGGCTGCAGAAGGCGCCACTGCCAAGTGTCGTCCTGATCGCAGCGAGCGCCCAGATCTTCGGCGACCTCGCGAGCCCGAGGATCCTTCTCAGCAGCAGGAAAAGAGGGAGCAGAAGCGACGTCGGCGAGATCGCGATCCAGGTCATCGCTCTGGACAAAAGCACCAGCGGCACAAGCGTGCTTTGGAGGACCCCTTTGTGGTCACTCACCGGCCCTTCACCCACGCCGAGCTGGAGTTGCGCACAGGTCAGGGTCCGAGATCCTTTGGGTCTCGTCCCGCGCGGTAAGCAATGGCGGACTTGGGCCTTTGTGGGGAAGAGGACGGAACAGACGATTTTTCGGGTCTCTATGTGTCAGACGGGGCAGAGGATGCCGGCTCAGCAGACGAGCCCGCTGCTGGTTACACGGGAGACGCCTCTCAGACGGAGTCTTGCGCCAACTTGTCTTTCCCTCCAGGGACCGTGTTGTCTGTCGAGCTTCCATCTCATGTGAGCGACGCCTCCACTGGTGCCATCTTGGCCGGAGTGCTGCAAGAAGAACGCAGGGAGGACGGCTTGCGCGTGAGCGTCAAGTACCTCGGCACCCCCGACAAGGAAATCCACGGTCTCGCGGTGCGCGGGACGTGTTTATCCTTGCTCGCGCTCTGATCTCCTCCGCGAAGGGCGCCTGGAGACACTCGGGGACTTTCTGAGCGGGAGGTTTGTTGCTCTGGAAACAGCGCTTCGCTCCGGGAACTGGTCATCAGCGAAGTACTTGGGAGTCGAATCATTGGAGGAGACTTTCAGCGCGAGTCCCGAAACTTTGCTTGCTGCAACGAAGCATGCGCGGTTGATCGAGAAGGCCCAGTCACCGGCGCCGGCTGGGCAGAAGGGCCCGGGCCAGCAGAAGTGGCTGATGCCTTCCAGCGATGCTGGGGCAGCGATTGGCAAAAAGGCAAGAACAAGGGGAAGGCGAAACAGTGAACAAGGGCAAAGGCTTCAGCAAGACCAAGGAGAAGAGCTCGTGGCGGACTGCTGGCAAAGAGCCGTGGAGCGGGAACGCGCGAGCCGACGGAAACGAGAGCAGGGAGGACAGGCCTGCGCAGTAGCATGTGAGGGACCTGCGCCCCCACCTTGCGCAGCTTTCTGGGACTGGGTCTGCGACGCAGCCGCGTCACAGTCAAACCCCTTCCGCAGCCGAGCCTCGCGTGCTCTGGGCAGCAAAAATGCAACCCGATCTTCGGGAGATAGAAAGAAGAAGAGCTAGGACGCAGCCTTTTTCGGAGAGAAGATTGTTGGAGGTGGAAACGTGCGCTCTTTGAGGAGGCCTGTCTATTTACTTAAACAGGTCGCGGCTGCCGTGAGAGGGGGGGACACGGGCGGGCCGAACTGGGCGGTCTGGCCGCTGGCAGTTGGCATCTTCAGAATTCAATTTTCACAGCTGCCTAGTTCGTGGCAACTGAGCAGGTCGGCTTTCTCGCGGCCAGATGAGACTTGCAGAGCGAGTGGCAAAAATCCAAAATGAGGGCGGGCAGAGCTGCGAACACAGCCTCATGGCTGTGTCAGCTTTCTGCCGGCCCTCGCCGGATAAAGCCTGATCCGCGTAAATCCGTGTGTAAATGAAACCCCGGTCTCGAGGTAATCCGCGTTAAATGGAAAACCAGCATCATGGTAGTTTCAGAGTCATAAAGACTCCAAACAAAAACAAAAAGAAAGAAGTAGGCATCAGCCCAACATCCCACTCCAGGTTTCCTGCAAGTGGTGGAGAAAAGGGCGCCCGCCTCCCTGGCTACGGTGGTCCAGCCGGCCAAGGAAGGGGCTACCCTTTCGCAACGCCTGCCATGTCCTGCGCCTGGACGTCCTGCGTGTGGAGGCTTAAGAGGTCCGGAAGTCGCTGCAAGTCGACCCAGTGAAGTCCAAGTGAGTGGGTTGGTCCGCCCACGTATTTGAACATCGTTTGACATGGTGGAGTGATGCGAAAGCTGATCGTCTCTGCTCCTGGGCCGAAAGTTCCACTAAGAGAGCCAAGGCCACTTCTTTGCCGATCTCTTGGAGGCCGAATAGGCGTTGCCTTCTTTGTCAACCATACCGATGTTTGGGGATTCCCCCGCGTCGCTGCACCCTGGCAGCCGTTGACCACGCCATGGCGAAAGGGCGGGACCGGCGGGCCTAACACCACGGAGAGGGCCAGCAAGGAATCGCATGAGTTGACCTGGCTTACACTTTCGGGTCAGTTTCTGTTCCCAGGCACAAAGAGGTTGGCGGTGCGGCAACTGGGTGGGAAAGGCTTTTGCAACCCACTGCAGAAAGCCTAGGAAGGATGTCACCTGAGGCCTTGTGTGGAGCTCTCCGGAGTGGAGCTTGTTGGAGTTTGTCCAGCTTTTTGTGCGGGAGCCAAGCCGTGGAAAAGCAGGAAGATGCCCGACGTCAGTAGTCCTGCCCTTTTCCGGGGGAGCATGAAGCCACCCATGAAAACCATCATACACAGGAACTCCACCGAATGTGGTAGGTCAACCGTGTCAGGGGGCCGCAAACTGCTCCAGTAGTCCCCTACCCAGCATGGCTCGGTGGTCGACCACCGGGAAATCTTCAGCTTGCTCAGTTTCCGCTTCTTGAGGCTGGAGCCAAAATGGCCCCGAGCAAAGAGAATCCAAGTCAGCAAACGAACCCGACAGAGGCACACAGCACTTGGCCCCATGACATCACAGCTTTCCCAAAACAAGTTTGGAGAACATGAGAAGTCGCGGTGCAAACTGTGGCGCGCCCAGAAACACACTTTTTCCCCGTGACCGGGCGAGTGGCGAAAATCCAAAATGAGGGCGGGCAGAGCTGCGAACACAGCCTCATGGCTGTGTCAGCTTTCTGCCAAGTGCGAAGGGCACTGCCCGCCATCACCGTCCTAAGGATGCTGTGTTGGTCCACCCAGCACAATCCTGAAAGTGGTCCACAACTCCGGAGATACAGCGCTCGCACCAACCGTCTCCAGAGAGGGCATCGATGGATACGCGTCCGACTCGGGGGCCTTGTCCAGGAAGAATTCCGGGGGCTGCTGGGATAGGGCCGTACTTACGCTGGAGTTATAAGTGACATAGCACTTAGCTTGGACTTGTAAGTAACTTATCTTGAACTTAGAAAAGAGGTTTTTCTAAGTCTGCTAAGTGCATTCTAAATTCATTGGGTTGGCAAACACATGCGTTTTGAAGCATGGCAGTGATGAAGCGTTACGCGCTGGAAAGCGCACATTTTCGTGTGACTCAACGCAGCAGGGCAGGCGCGCGCGCATGCAGTTTGCGCTGTTTGTTCGTGCTGCTTCGCACGTTTGGCTCGATGGAGCCGGAGCACTTTTTGCACTGATTGACTCGGTTGAATTTTGTTGTGCGATAATCGTTTCTATAGCGGTGTCTCCGCTGGCGGCCGGTCCGCCTTAATATAGTCGCATGGGGCGGTATCTCCGCCGGCGGCCGGTCCGCCCCTTTTGCTTTTCTCGTTTGATATATCATTGTAGCGGTGGTTCCGCTGGCGGCCGGTCCGCCCAGCTATTTTTGCCACGTTCATTTTCATTTCGAGATGGCACTTGAAGCGGTTGTCCGCTGGCGGCTGGTCCGCCCAGGATTTTTTCAGCGTTGATTTTTATTTCGGGATGGCACTTGAAGCGGTGGTCCGATGGCACTTTGCGAATTTTTGCATGTTTGGATTGTGAGTGCGCGGATGAAAGGCTGCAAGACTCAATCAAGGCTCCAGAATCCAGACTGCTGACTGCAAACTCCACACTCCAGACTCCAGACTGCAGACTCCAGACTGCCAACTCCAGACTCCAGACTGCAGACTCCAGACTGCAGACTGCAGACTCCAGGCTGCAGACTCCAGACTGCAGACTCCAGACTGCAGACTCCGGACTGCAAACTCCAGACTCCAGACTGCAGACTCCAGAATGCAGACTTCAGACTGCAAACTCCAGACTCCAGACTGCAGACTCCAGACTGCAGACTCCAGACTACAGACTCCAGAATGCAAACTCCAGACTGCAGACTCCAGACTGCAGACAGCAGACTCCAGACTGCAGACTCCAGACTGCAGACTCCAGACTGCAGACTCCACACTCCAGACTGCCAACTCCAGAATCACGACTGCAGACTCCAGACTGCAGACTCCAGGCAAATTCCACAGACTGCAGACTCCAGACTGCAGACTCCAAACTGCAGAGTCCAGAATGCAGACTCCAGACTCCAGATTCCAGACTGCCAACTCCAGACTCCAGACTGCAGACTGCAGACTCCAGACTGCAGGCTGCCAACTCCAAAATCCAGACTGCAGAGCCCAGACTGCAGACTGCGGACTTCAGACTGCAGGCTCCAGGCTGCAGACTCCAGACTGCAAACTGCAGACTCGAGACTGCAGACTCCAGACTGCAGACTCCAGACTGCCAACTCCAGAATCCAGACTTCACAGTCCAGACTCAAGATTCCAGACTCCAGACTCCACAATCCAGATTCCAGACTCCTGACTCCAGGATCCTGATCATTTTCTGGTGGAATTCGGCCACGGGGCCAAGTTAAGTTATGTTAAGTCGTGGTGACGCAACTGGGCCTCGCGGGGACATTTTGGCGGTTAAGTTGATTGAGCTACAATAGGGACTCCACGCCTCAACACGACCCGCCCAGGTTAAGTTAAGTTAAGTTTTGTTAAGTTCGAAAAAACTGGAGCGGCCTTTCCGGGCTCTGGGGCGGGGCTGTTTGGATGCTCGATTCTTGGGTCTGGACTGTGGATTCTGGAGTCAGGATTCTGGAGTCAGGAGTCTGCAGTCTGGAGATTGCAGTCTGGAGTCTGCAGTCTGGAGTTTGCAGTCTGGAGTCTGCAGCCTGGAGTCTGGAGTCTACAGTCTGGAGTCTGCAGTCTGCAGTCTGCAGTCTGGAGTCTGCAGTCTGTGGAGTTTGCATTCTGGAGCCTGGAGTCTGCAGTCTGGAGTCTGCAGTCGTGATTCTGGAGTTGGCAGTCTGGAGTGTGGAGTCTGGAGTCTGCAGTCTGCAGTCTGGACTCTGCAGTCTGGAGTCTGCAGTCTGGAGTGTGCAGCAGTCTAGAGTCTGCAGTCTGGAGTTTGTATTCTGGGACCTGGAGTCTGCAGTCTGGAGTCTGCAGTCTGGAGTCTGCAGTCTGGAGTCTGGAGTTTGCAGTCTGAAGTCTGCAGTCTGGAGTCTGCAGTCTGGAGTCTGGAGTTTGCAGTCTGGAGTCTGCAGTCTGCAGTCTGGAGTCTGGAGTCTGCAGTCTGGAGTCTGCAGCCTGGAGTCTGCAGTGTGGAGTCTGCAGTCTGGAGTCTGGAGTTTGCAGTTTGGAGTCTGCAGTCTGGAGTCTGCAGCCTGGAGTCTGCAGTGTGGAGTCTGCAGTCTGGAGTTTGCAGTTTGGAGTCTGCAGTCTGGAGTCTGCAGTCTGGAGTGTGGAGTTTGCAGTCAGCAGTCTGGATTCTGGAGCCTTGATTGAGTCTTGCAGCCTTTCATCCGCGCACTCACAATCCAAACATGCAAAAAATCGCAAATTGCCATCGGACCCCCGCTTCAAGTGCCATCCCGAAATAAAAACCAACGCTGAAAAAATCCTGGGCGGACCAGCCGCCAGCGGACAACCGCTTCAAGTGCCATCTCGAAATGAAAATGAACGTGGCAAAAATAGCTGGGCGGACCGGCCGCCAGCGGAACCACCGCTACAATGATATATCAAACGAGAAAAGCAAAAGGGGCGGACCGGCCGCCGGCGGAGATACCGCCCCATGCGACTCTATTAAGGCGGACCGGCCGCCAGCGGAGACACCGCTATAGAAACGATTATTGCACAACAAAATTCAACCGAGTCAATCAGTGCAAAAAATGCTCCGGCTCCATCGAGCCAAACGTGCGAAGCAGTGCGAACAAACAGCGTAAACTGCATGCGCGCGCGCCTAGTGCAGTCTGAGCCGACCAGCCGCTGCGATACGCCGACCTGTCGTATTCGAAAAAATATTCGCACGCATCGCCCGGTGTAAGGTTTGGACTCGCGTTCAGCGATGTGCTCTGCGACACGTCAGGAGTAAAGCGCGCGTGCTTTTTTTCGCATGAGGACGCGCGTCAAGACTCAGCGAGGCAAACTCGTTTTGGGCATTGCTCCGCAAACGCTGGATGCCAAAAGGCGGTTTTTCCTAAAATGGTGCAAAAAAACTAAGTTCCAGCTAAGTTCATTCTAAGTCCCGGCACCCGGAACTTAGCTCGAACTTATAAGTGGGCCTATCTAAGATACCCCTAGACAAGTAACTTATAACTAGGACTCGGACTTAGCAAACTTATAAGTCCACTTGTCCCACGTTATAAGTTCACTTGTAGTAACTTATAACTCAAGTTATAAGTACGACCCTATCCCAGTGGAGCATCAAAATTCGGCATGAAGACCCTGAAGGACGACAACGTCATGGTCTTGATTGAGGTCGTTGCCTTTCATGGCCAAAAGAACCCTCAGCCACCGTAGGGCTCGGCAAGGGCAAGGCAGGGAGCTTGTAGCGCACGCGGTCCGGGATGGCGAGCAGGTACGCCAGCTTGTTCCTTTGTTTACACCCCGCTGTGAGCGGGTTCCACCACTGAGCCCCTGTCAGTGAGATAGCATTGGGGCAATGAGCGGCTGTGGCGTGCCTGGCCATTGGGAAAGCTTGGTTTGCCACAGCGTGTCTGGCGGGGTCTGCAAGGTGTCGGAGCACCTGGTCGAGGATCCAACCCGTGAGGCAACGGCACCTGGACCTGGCATTGAGGAACAAGCGGGAGGACAAACTTCTCACTACAGGAACTTCTGGTACATGGCGGTCCAGAAAGGAGAGGACAAGTGTGAGAAGTGGAGGCCTCTGCTGGCAGCGCCAGGGCAAGCTCCCTCAAGCGGTGGTCTACGGCCTCAAGAAGACGCGGCCCCTGATAGGGGAGATTGCACTCCCCCTTCGGTTCCCCTTCTAAAGAAAATTTTGGACAGGTCAGTGTATAACCAGGCACTGGAGAAAATGTGCCCACAAAATTCCAATTCTTCAGGTGGCATGCGCCACACCTCTTCCTCCCTTTGTCTTGTTGTGGGACCGTGGGCCTGAAAATGCCATCCAGCTGTAGCTGGTGGGAGGTGGTAAGGTCATCCCACCTGAGAGATCCAGCTGCTGCCACCGCCACATTCTCCCAGTCTATCTTCGTGTTCTCTGCCATCATGCGACCCTGGATGTCCTCCATGAGCAGGACCTCAACCACCACCGCCAGCGCTGCTTCCAGGGTCACACCACAGGCCGCACTTGCCGGCCAGCAGAAGTACGGCCAACCCCATCCTACAACGCTCAAGGCAGCTGCGGCCTGGGGTCTCCTTTCCCCTGCCGTCCACTATCATCATTCCACCATCATCATTCCCCGCCCGCTACAGTGTTTGAAACAACCTGCTGATGGAGGGAGGCCACCGTCCAAGTTATGTGCCGACGGGGCCTTGCTGGGGCTGGTGCCTCCTGCTCGTCTGCTGAGGCTGTGTAGTGAGGTCCTTGAGCTGCTCCATCTCCAGGACCATCTGCGTCTTGACCCGTTGGTTGCGGCCTGCGGCGTGGCAGGCCATGCGTGAACAAGATGCGAGGTGCCCCTGGGAATCCCACTCCCGAGGGCGGGTCCGACCCGGCAGCTCCAGCCAGGCGTCCCGGATCAAGCCCCACAAATCAGCATCCGAGAATTTTAGCATCAGCCCTCCTCATTCCAAGACAGATCATTCGATCAACAAAAAGGGTGGAATTCCACCCAGGACAAACAGTGAAAGGCACGTCCCACTTTTTTTTGCCACCACCATGGGTCCGGTATGACCAAAAAGGCAGACTCGCTCAGCGAGGCACTCCCACCAATTCCCCACCGCAGATCAGAAGGGTGCCGCCACATCTGCGTTGGGGAATTGGTGAGGTTTTTTGGCCGCCTCACACGTTTCCAGGTTTCACCCATGACCACCGGCTCCTTGGACACTTCCAGCTCCTGCCGCACCCGTTGCGCCAGAATGTCCAGGGAGAGCAGTGCCTCGGCCGACGGCTCTGAGAAGACCAGGCGCCATAGCTGTTCCGACTCTGGCCTCCGTCGGCGGGTGTGTGACGATCGTAGCACCGTCTCGCCATCGAAGAGGCCAACCGTGAGGGTTGCTCAGCAATTTGCCCTGCTTGCTGGTTCTTGGCCCTCTTGCTGGTGGTCCTGCGTGTGTAGTCAAAGGCGGAAAGGGCCGGGAGAACCATCCCACACTCCGCATGCACCCAGTTGTGCGCTCGTTGGGCTTGTTCCTGTTGTTGGGTGCCTGGATCCAGGCTCCCCCCCATGCAATGGTAGTACCGCTCTCATTGAGCCTCTCCGGGGAATCCACCACCACCGCATCCGGGAGGTCCTCCGACCAGCTGGGGTTGTGTAGGAAGTTCATGCAATGGACCTAACCTTAAGAGCCTTCTGTTCCGCCGTGGGAGGCCTCTCCTCCTGTGGTGGCTCTCCGCCGTCTCCTGCTTGGGCTTCACCGTGACTGATTCCGGATCCACCCCAAACCTTCGCACCCTCAACGGCCGGCTCTCCGGGGTGTCATGGAAATGCTTGCCCATGAGACTCCGTCCATCATCATGGCCGTGCAGAATGGGGTGGAGAGGCTTAAGAGCCATGAACTGCTTGGTGGGCAGCGGTGACTAGAATTTCCTTCTCTCCCCCGTCCCCGCAGCCGGCAGGTCGGGCTGGGGGATGAGGAGGCTCCTCAGATTGTACAAGGCTGAGCCAACCTTGAGGAGTGAAGTGTGCACCACCTGCTCCCCCCTACGGACAGAGAAGTCAGGCAAAATTTGCGGCGATGCTGTGGACAAGAAGTCAGGCAATGTCTTTGGCGATGCTATGGAAATCCGTCAGGCAGAGTTTGCGGCGATGATGTGGACAAGAAGTGCAGCGAAGTTTGCGGCGATGCTGAGGACAAGACATCAGGAAAGCTGCGCGCAAAAAGTCCGGAAAAATTGCGACAATGCTGTTGCCAAGATTGACAAGATGTCAGGCAAAGTCTCCGTCGACTGCGGACAAGACGTCAGGCAAAATTTGCCGCGACGGTGTGGGCAGGGAGTCAGGCAAAGCTCGCGACAGCGCGACGGGACAAAAAGCGCGGCGAAACTTGCGGCGACGCTGTGGACAAGAAGCCAGGCAAAGCTTGCAAGTTTGCGGGGATGCTGTGGGCAACAAGTCAGGCAAAGTTTGCGGCGATTCCGCGGACAAAACGTCAAGCGAAGTTTCTGGTGATGCTGTGGGCGAGAGGTCAGGCGAAGTTTGCGCCGATGCTGCGGGCGAGAAGCCAACAAAAGTTTGCGACAATGCTGCGGACAAAACGGCAGGCAAAGCTGGCGATGAGGTGGACAAGAAGTCAGGCAAAGTCCATTGCTCGGCGTGTCGAACACCTAAGAGAGGATAGAGGATCACCCCCCCCTCGCCCCGCCCCCGCCCGACGTCTGATACGTGCGGCCCCCCCCCCAAGGACCGCGCGGCAATTTGATGACGTTCCACTAAACGTAGTCTTCGGGGTCCCAGGCTCGATTCCCCCTGCCGGCTCTTTGCTGGTTTGGGGTTCCTGCCTCCTTTTGCGAAAATCTGTGTTTTTGGACGTCCTAATTGCGAAAACGCTGGAAAAACCGTGTTTTTGCGGGACATATTGGGGAGCAAAGGGGAGCAGCGGGACATGAAAGGGAAACAAAGAGGAACTGAAAGGGACATGCAAGGGACAGAAATGAAAACAAGGGAAAGGACAGGGAAACAACGCAAAGGAAACCAATCAGCACGACGGGAGATGTAGGGAAATGACTCGCAACGAAAGAACGGGACATACATGGAAAATGAAGCGGACATATGGAGAAAATGTCAGGGCATGAAGGCGGGGTTGAACGGCATGGAAGGGGCAGGACCAGGACATCATGGGAAACGTGAAAAGGACATGAAGGGGAAATCAAGGGGAAGCCAGTAGTGATGACAGCTCCGGGTCATGCAGGGGCAGTGCCCGGACATCGAGACAACTCAGGGGGGGACGTGACGCTGCAATGCAGAGAGAGAGAGAGACAGGGAGAGAGCGCGAGAGAGAGAGGGAGAGAGAGAGTGAGAGCGAGACACAGAAAGACAGAGAGCGAGAGAGAAAGAGCAAGAGTTCGAATTAGGGTACCCTTTTTCTGTAGAGGGACGTGGACAGGAAGGAGACAGGGAGACAGAAAGAGACAAGAAAACAGAGACAGCGAGAGAGAGAGAGAGAGAGAGAGAGAGAGAGAGAGAGAGACAGAGAGAGGGAGATTGAGGAGAGAGAGGCTTGGGGGGATGGGGGGGATGGGGAGCAGAGGGAGGGAGAGAGGACGACAGAACGCACGAAGGAGAGAAGGGAGAGAGAAAGAAGGAGAAAAGGGAGAGGACAATGTCGGCGGACTGAGCCGGAGGCTCTAAAGTTTGCCACAATGCTGTGGAACAGAAGTCCGGCAAAGCTTGCTGAGATGCCGTGAAAAAGAACTAAAGTGAGGTTTGCGGCAATGCTGCGGGCAGAAAATCCCGCGAGGTGTTTTGCAGCGACGCTGTGGACAAGAAGTCAGGCGAAGTATGCGGCGATGCAGTCAGAAAGCTTGCGGCAGCGCTGTGGACAAGAAGTCAGGCAAAGTTTGCGGCGAGGCTGCGAACAAGAAGTCAGGCTTCAGGCAAAAGTTGCAGCAATTCTGCGAGCAAGAAGTTTCGCAAAGTTCGCGGCGACGCTGTGGACAACAAGTCGGGCAAAGTTGACAAGAAGTCAGGCAATGTCTTTGGCGATGCTGTGGACACGAGGTCAGGAATTGTTCGCGGCGATGCTGTGGACAAGAAGTCAGGCAAAGTTTCCGGCGATGCTGTCAACAAGTCAGGCAACGTTTGCGGCGGGGCTGTGGCCAAGACGCCAGGCAAAGTTTGCGGCGATGCTGTGGACAAAAAGACGTCAGGCAAGGTTTTCGACGGCGGTCTGGACAAGAAGTCAGGCAAAGTTTGAGGCGATGCTGCGAACAAGACGTTAGGCAAAGTTCGCGGCGATGCTGCAGACACGGAGTACGAAGTCAGGCAAAGTTTGCGACGACGCTGCGGGCACGAAACCGGGCAAAGTGTGCAGCGATGCTGCGGGCAAGAACTCAAGAAAGGCTTGCGGCGTTGCAGGGGGCAAGAATTCAGGCAAAGTTTCCGGCGATGCTGTGGACAAGAAGTCAGGCAAATTTTGCGGCAGCGCTGTGGGCAAGAAGTCAATCAAAGTCTGCGGCAACGATGTGGAAAAGAGGTCAGGCAGCGACGCAGTCAGGCAAAGTTTGCAAAGGCGCATTGGACAAGAAGTCCGGCAGAGTGCGCGGCAATACCGTGGGCAAGAAGTCGGGCAAAGTTTGCGCCAGTGCTGCGGGCGAGAAATCAACCAAAGCTTGTGGCGATGCTGTGGGCAAGAAGTCAGGCAAAGTTTGCGGCGATGCTGCGGGCAAGAAGTCAAGCGAAGTTTGCGACGACGCTCTGGACAAGAAGTCAGGCAGAGTGCGGGCAAGAAGTCAGGCAAAGTTTGCGGCGATGCTGTGGACAAGAGGTCAGGCAAAGTTTGCGGCGATGCTGTGGACAAGAAGTCAGGCAAAGTTTGTGGCAACTTGGCCTTGTGAAATAATTGTCAGATATGAACTCATGATGCGTTTCCCATCATATTAGTTCCTGAATTTAGAGAAGATAAAAATAGCAGTTAATATCGATGGTGCTCCCAGAGCATTCCATCTTTATTTTCTTTTTTTATTTGCAATCTATTTTATTACTTCTTCCTTGTCTTTTTACTTTCCTTACCTTTTCATCCTCTTCTCTAACCTCAGGAGCAGAGAAATGCTAAGGTAGAGAAAGGGAAGGAATGAGAGCGAACAAGGAAGATGTAAAATGAAGGAGACATAAATATTAACTTCTCATATCTTGTCTGTTTATTATTGATTTTCTTGTTCTCTTCTTCCCTGGCATCGCTTACCCAGTAAAATAGCGGGCGATGCAAGGATGAAGAAGAACTGCGAGATAAAGAACTACCCAGAGATAGAAAGTAAATCATAAAATAAAAGCATCTTAGAACCTGGGATTTGCCTTTGCTGGCGGTATAACTCTCCAGTTGAGTCTCTTTCCTTTCCTTGGTCTTCACGCCCCACTTCTTCTTCCATTTGGATTAACTGATGGGGCGTGCAAGTGAAAGAAAAAGACAAAAGACAAAAAACAAAAGACAAAGAGAATGAACAGTGGAGAGCCTTCATGAATTACCTCTCTTCCCAGCATCTTCCGGGTCTTTCCATGTGAGTTTACCCTTTCCTTCGTTGACAGGAATTATAAACTTCGTATCTAATTCCCGCCCATTGGTCTCATATCCGCCTTCAGCTTATGAATTAGAATGGGATTGAAAAGGCAGGATATGTAAAGGAATGGGCCTGCCGTCACAAAGATCCCAAATACACGGCCGGTAGTTGTGAGGAGAAATGGGTGACAGTGAGATCAAGAATTACACACCCGCGTCCCTTCATCACCTCTCTTCCTCCTTCCCTTCTTTCCTTCTTTCCTTTCCCTACGTGCTGCCGGATTTGCGGCGACGCTCTGGACAAAAAGTCAGACAAAGATTGCGACGACGCTGTGCTCAGGAAGTCAGCCAAAGTTTGCGAAACTGCTGCGAAGAAAGGTCAGGCACAGTTTGCGGCGATGCTGCGGACAAGAAGTCAGGCAAGGTTCGAGGCGACGCTGCGGTCAAGACGTTGGGCAAAAAATGCGGCGATGCCGGGGGCAAGAAGCCAGGCGAAGTTTGCGACGATGCTGCGGACAAGAAGTCAGGCAAAGTTTGCGGACGGCGCTCTCGACAAGAAGTCCGGCAGAGTGCGCGGTGATGCTGTGGGCAAGAAGTCGGGAAAAGCTTGCGGCGATGCTGTGGACAAAGAGTCAGGCAAAGTTTGCGGCGATGTTGTGGACAAGAAGTCAAGTGAAGTTTGCGGCGATGCGTTGGACAAGCATCTCAGGCAAACTTTGCGACGGCGCTCCGGAGTCAGGCAGAGCGCGGGCAAGAAGTCACGCAAAGTTTGCGGCAATGCTGTGGGCAGGCGAAGTTTGCGGTCAGAAAAACACGCAAAGTTTGCGGCGATGCTGTGGACAAGATGTCACGCAAAGTCTGGCGGCGATATGAACAAGAAGTCAGGCAAAATTTGCGACGCTGTGGTCAAAAAAGTAAGGCGATGTTTGCGGCAATGCCGCGGACAAGATGTCAGGCAAAGTTCGCGGCGCTGCAAACACGTGGTCAGGCAAAGTTTACGACGCTGTGGACAAGATGTCAGGCAAAGATTGTAATACTCGCGGCAAAAACCAAAAACTCGCGGCGCTGTGGACAAGAAGCCAGGCAAAGTTTGCAGCGACGCTGCGGTCAAGACGTTGGGCAAAAATTGCGGCGACGCCGGGGGCAAGAGGCCAGGCGAAGTTTGCGACGATGCTGCGGACAAGAAGTCAGGCAAAGTTTGTGACGGCGCTCTCGACAAGAAGTCCGGCAGAGTGCGCGGTGATGCTGTGGGCAGAAAGGCGGGAAAGGTTTGCGGCGATGCTGTGGACAAAGAGTCAGGCAAAGTTTGCGGCGATGCTGTGGACAAGAAGTCAAGCGAAGTTTGCGGCGACGCGTTGGACAAGCATGTCAGGCAAATTTTGCGACGGCGCTCTGGACAAGAAGTCAGGCAGAGCGCGGGCAAGAAGTCACGCAAAGTTTGCGGCAATGCTGTGGACAGGCGAAGTTTGCTGTCAGAAAAACGCGCAAAGATTGCGGCGATGCTGTGGGCAAGAAGTCAGGCAAAGTGCCCGGCAATGCTGAGGACTAAGCACACGCAAAGATTGCGGCGATGCTGTCGGCAAGAAGTGAGGCAAAGTTTGCGGCGATGCTGTGGACAAGGTGTCAGGCAAAGTTTGCGGCGCTGCAAACACGTGGTCAGGCAAAGTTTACGACGCTGTGGACAAGATGTCAGGCAAAGATTGTAATACTCGCGGCAAAAACCAAAAACTCGCGGCGCTGTGGACAAGAAGCCAGGCAAAGCTTGCAGCGACGCTGTGGACAAGAAGTCAGCCTGCGACGCTGTGGGCCAGTTGTCAGGCAAAGTTTGCGGAGGCGCTGTTGACGAGAAGCACGGCAGAGTTTGCTGCAATGTTCTGGACAAGTAGTTAGGAAAGCTTGCGCCGATGCTGCGGACAAGCCAGGAGGCTCCTCGGCCACTTGCGCTCGTTGGCAAGCGTAAAGCTGTGAAAACTCGGCCGAATGGCCGTGATAACTCGCGCGGGCATCTGAAAGGCCGTTACTACCGCGTGAAAAAGCCGTGAAAACTCGTGAGCTTTCACGCTCTGAGATATCCTGTCCGCGCGACACCAAAAATATTCTTGGCTCATTCGGCCTAAGTAACTCGCGACTTGGAGCCTAGTGGAGGAGTCAGGCAAAGTTTGCGACGCTGTGGGCCAGAAGTAAGGCAAAGATTGCGATGCTTTGGACAAGCAGTCTTGCAACGTTTGCGATGCTGTGGACAGGCAGTCAGGCAAAGTTTGCGACACCGTGGACAAGATGTCAGGCAAAGTTTGCAGCGCCCTGGACAAGAAGCTCGGCAAAGTTTGCGGCGGCACTGTGGACAAGAAGTCAGCCAACACTTGCGACGCTGTGGGCCAGAGGTGAGGCAAAGTTTGCGACGCTGTGGACCAGAAGTAAGGCAAGGTTGGCGACGCTGCGGGCAAGTGGTCAGGCAAAGTTTGCGAAGCTGCAAACAAGAAGTCGGGCTTCAGGCAAAAGTTGCAGCAATGCTGCGGGCAAGAAGTTTCGCAAAGTTTGCGGTGATGCGGCGATGCTGTGGACAAGAAATCAGGCTTTTTTTTGCGGCAATGCTGTGGACAAGATGTTCGGCAAAGTTTGCGCCAACGCGTGGACAAGAAGTCAAACAAGTTTGCGGCGGTGCTGCGGGAAAGAAGTCAGGCAAAGTTTGCGGCGACGCTGTGGACAAGAAGCCAGGCAAAGTTTGCGGCGACGCTGTGGACAAGAAGTCAGGCAAAGTTTGCAGCGATATTCTAAACAAGCAGTCAGGCGAAGCTTGCGATCAGGCAAAGTTCGCAGCGATGCTGTAGACAACAAGTCAGGCAAAGCTTGCGGCGGCGCTGTGGACAAGAAGCCAGGCGAAGTTTGCGACGATGCTGCGAAAAAAGTTAGGCAAAGTTTGCGGCGATGCTGTGAACAAGACGTCAGGCAAAGTTTGCGACACTTTGGAAAAGAAGCCAGGCAACGTTTGCAATGCCGTGAACAAAAGTGAGTACGCGGTGCTGTGGACAAGAAGTCAGGCGAAATTGATGGGATGCTGTGGGTCACACAAGAAAAACTATGTCACGTGCACAAGCTTGCGTTAAGGCCGCTGCCCCGCCAGCGGCTGAAAACGTTCCTGCAGCACGCGCTGCGTCTGCTCCTGAGGCTTTTGCTCATCCGGAACGCAAAAGTAACCCGTTGCCGAAAGCTGGGGGCCAGGAAAGGGCGGTGCGTTTTGCGCAGGTGATGCAGCCTGCCGCGCTGGCTGTCGCTACCAGTCCCCGGCCAAGCTTCCGCCCCAGACCGCTCACGCAAAGCCGGCGTGAAGAATGTATCCACTTGCGCAACACATCTTCTCGATAATAAGAGTGATGCGCCTCTTCTGCTCAAGTTGTATTGAGCCAAGTGTGCCCCTGCGCAGCCTGTGGTCTCACCCAAACAACCAAAGCGGCGCGCTGCATAGACACTACTCATCACAAACAAGCTACGGCGTTGTTCCACACATTGAAGAGTGTGAAACAACAATGAAACATTCACACCCAGCAGCTTCAAAAGCGCGGGCCCAAAAAATGTCAAGTTGCGGTTGTTGAATGCGCGGTTGATGAATGAACGGTTGTTGAATCAGACACCGTGAGGATGCTTGAGAACGGCGGTGCCTGCCACAACCCATTTTGCCCTGCTTGATCTTCAAGGTCAGGCAATGCCCACGACAACAAAAACACAGTAAGAACTGCAACGGCAAGAACAAGCAATCTAGCGTTCCTATAAGTTTTCTTGCAGGTGGTGGCTTCATGCTGCGCAACCGCTTCTCCTGGCGCCGCCTGTACGAGACCATGCTACTATTGTCCCTGAGCCGAACTCCCATCCTGGAGCTTCTGCGGGTGCAACAGCTGCTGCGGCACTTGCAGCACCTGCGGCGGTGCTGCCCCGGGGTCCTTCGCACTTTCTCTGAGTCGGCGTCGCACGCTCAACATTCCTGTGTGTGTCACTTAAAACGGAGCACGCCTCTTTTCTCTTGCCGGCTAGATGCAATGCAGTTCCAGGGATTTGCTTTGGGATGTCTTTCAAGCATCATGGACATCCTGTCCAGGAATCTCCCTACGCACTACCCCAAAGCACTTCATAGGAACTGCATGACGAGCACCAAGGCATGTAGCGGCAACTGCCACAACTCGAACGGGAAAAAGGCGTCGGCATTAGCTCTGTGCCACGGATCTGCCCGGCCCAGCCGGCTGTGGCGTCCGCCCAATTGCTCTTACCGGGGACGCACTCCCAGTAAAACCAAGAGCCAAGGGCAAAGAGCATGATATGGATCTGGCGGACCATCAAATCCAGATCAGGGCTGGCTATCGGAGCGCCCGCGAACCAGGGCCATCAGGGAGGCCACGTTGTCAATGTACCAAACCCCTCTCCTGCCCCTGAAACTTTGCGCCCTCTCTACCAGAGCATACTGAACCATCAGCAGCTCCAGCTGGGCGATCTTGTGGTCGCCCGGCACAAGTCACACAACGTCGGCGGGAGGCAAGCCACGAAGCCTTCCCGGCCTTGGGCATGTGTGTCAACCCACACAATCCGGTCCCGCACCTCGGGGCCTCCAAAGCCGCGTCCGATGCCGCAAAGAAGCGCGGCACCTCGCGCCAGGTCACCTCGACCTCCCGCATGGGCTTGCTGCGGATGACTGCTTCCGGCACGTCGAGGCAACCCCTGATTGCAGGGGTAAGCTGAGTCACCCTCTCAGCCTGCCGGTCTTTGATGGCATTCAGCCCGGAAGGCCCGACCCGGCCGAACACCGGCCAGCCCGTAGATGCCTGCCCTGGAGGCAAGCAATCATTATCCCGGCATGCTCGGACGTAGCCCATCAGCTTCTCCTGCAAGCGCTCGCAAGCCCAGAGCCGAACAACTCCTTCGGTGTGCACCGTGCCCAAATGGTGGTCGAGACCCAGAAAGGTCCCATCCAGAGCCATGAGTTGGTGCTTCTCGGCAGCAAAGCGGGTTCCAAGGAGCTTGAGCTTGTTGAGAGCCCACTGGCCACTGCCCTTGCTGCTGCACCAGTCTGTGATGTTGGCATCGTCGAAGTAAAGGGTACAAAGCGCGTACACCAGTCGCCTAGCCAGACTCTCTACCAGCCGTGAAAACCGATTGAAGGCGGTAACCCCAAAAGAAGCCTGCCATAAACCTGAAAGGCGGGGAGGCCCCACTGATGATGGAAGAACGCCACGACGCACCCGAGGGACTTCGTCCCCCATGGGTGAGTGTCTGTAGGCATTGGGCCAGTCTTCTCTGCTTGACTCCCAACCATCGCCCTGAGACTCTGCAGCCTGCGCTGCTGTCATGTGCCTCATGACAGCCGCTCGGATTGTCCGCCGGCGTCCGCGTTGTCAATGGCGCGCTTCTTCCCTGAGGATCGCACAATGATACAGCGTGGAATGAACCGATACGGTCGCTGTTGCAGGACTGCTTGCAACTGCTGTTGAGTGAGAGGCGGAGTGCAAAACCCAGCTGCGGCATCAACTTCGGACTGCGCCAACAGCGCCTCATCATCTTTGCCTGCACGTAAAGTTTGTAGTATGGCGTGGTTGTGCCCCAACCCTTCCAAAACTTCCTGCTGCGAAATCATGTCCGCTGGCTGTTGCGGGAAAACACCATAATGGGGAGCGAAGCCAACTGCTGGTAGACCGCGCACCAGGCCAAAAGGGTACGAGGTGTCTACCCAGGATTGCAGGACGATGAGCAAGGCAGTAAAGCCAAAATCGCGTCTTGCAGTAACTCTGTGGACGGCCTCACTCTGGAAAGATCGGAGCTGGCGGCCCACCGGCCGCCATCTGCTTTGCAACTCGCGCAGGATTGATATGGCCTCTTGGCGCAACTCGCGCAATTTACCGCGAAAGTGGGTGGGCTGCAAACTCCAGGTCCTCGTCCAAGACTGTCTCCTGTTGCATAGGGAGTGGATGCCGGCTGATCGCCTGCTGCAGATGCTGCAGCCCCTGAGACAAGCCGTCCGAAAGCGAAAGGGACAGCAAGGTGCAAGGCAGCTGCTGCGCCGCCTGCTGATGCTGCAGCCCCTGAGGAGGAGGGGGCAACAAGCCGCCCAAAGGCGAAAGCCAAGGCAAAGTCCAAGGCCGCCGCTGTGCCGCCTGCTGACGCTGCGGCCCCTGTGGAGGAGGAGGCACCTGCAGTGCGGACAAGCCGCCCGAAGGCAAAAGCCAAGGCAGCCGCTGTGCCGCCTGCTGCAGCCCCTGTGGAGGAGGAGGAGGCACCTGCAGTGCGGACAAGCCGGCCGAAGGCCAAGGCAAAGTCCAAGGCAGCTGCTGCGCCGCCTGCTGAGCCGCTTGTCGCAGCCCCTGCGGCGGAGGAGGCAGATGCTGGGCAAACGGCGCCGGCAATTTGTGCGACAAGGACCCTCCTTGCTGGCCCTCGGTCACTCTCTGCCATAGGCGAACACCTGCCCCGGCCAAGTGCGGGCCGGGCGGCCCATCCCATTCATATCTTGCCTCTTTCCGCCAGTTGAGAAAGGCAGAGATTGGTGAAGAGTTGATCAACCACCATGGGGAACCGAAAATTGTGGAACCAGTTTTCTGGGAAGAGTTTCCGAAAAGCCAGCACCAATGCCTCTTGACTCCACTGTGGTACGCCTGCTCGAGCCTGCCCCAGCATCCCCGCCAACGAGGCCTGCCAGCAGATCTGCTTCGCACAAGCAGTCCCAGGGCAATCGCAAGCCAAGGTGATGCCCTGCAAGGCCGAGAGGTCGCAGACCAAATCGGACGGCAGGATGTGCTGAATATACAAAGCTGCCCACTCATCCTCCCGGCAATCTACCCGGGGTCCATGGCGACGCCCGGCAGGCGATGCGAGTGGTGGCCTCTACCCACATAGATGCAACCTGCTCGTTGAGCTGACTAAAGGTTCCATGCCCCATTCTCCCAAGGCCTTGGGATTGAAGTCCAGCCAGTGCTCCCGCGCCTGTACACTCAAGGCTGAGGTATGCGCGGCACATGCAACTTGGCGCGTCCCACGCCACCCGGAAGCCGTTACCGCGGCGCTGTACACTCAGCTTCTTCATGGGACGGGAAGTACCTCTTCCCCTGAGCGAAGTGGGCGATGAGCTGGTCGACTGTCTGCAAATTTGCGGGGTATCTCACGAGCTCGGGACTTAGTACTGCAGTCCCAGCGCTGCCGCAATGAAGTCAACTTCCTGCAACTGGTCCGCCAAAGACACTTGCCGATGCGGATTCGCTAGATCGTGTGCTGGATCCAGTAGCCAGTCCACTGTCAATGTCCGCCAGCCACACCACAGGAATGCTTTGGACATCAAATCGGCCATAAGGGGGGTTGTTTTGGTGATTGGGCCTCTTTCCCTAGCAAAGGCGGCCTCCTGCCCCCCAGCCCCCTCAATGCTTGGCTCTGCATGCTCTGGCTCCATGAGAGGTTACCGCCCGGTTACCCTTCAGCATGGCTCCGCACGGCTTGGTCCCGTCGCGCATGATCCTGGCCACCTGTTTGCCGTTGATGGGCTTCCCCATCATCAGCTGGCTGCCCGGGTCCTCCCTGGACGCCGCCGGTGCCGAAGGGGTAGGGAGACTCGACTCCGTGGGGACACGATCCTTCCCCCAGCGTCCGAGTCGACTTCTTTCGGAAGCGAGCAACCCATTCAGCGCGCTCTTCCACGTCGCGCTGCTGCAGCCAGCCCAGTCTCCTCGACTGAGGGATCATCAGGGCTGTCCTGCGGGCCCGGTAGTAGGGCGAGCATGACATCCAGGGGTACCTGCACAAACCCAGTGGAGTCCGCACTCAACATCTCGGTCGATGCATCAGGTGCTCCCACCTTAGGATGGACTCCGGCAAATGCATAAGCCAGCATCAGCATGAAGAGTTGCTGCAGGTAGGTCTCGGCCTCCGGGGCCACCACGGCCAAGGTCGAAGACTCGTCCTCCTCGACGTAGAGCCCTTCTGCAAGTTTCCTCTTGCGGCTGGAGGCCAACAGCTGCTGCTGGAGCGAGCGCACTCGGCTCAACTCAAACACGCGCAGCGTCCGGCTAACCATCTCGCGTCAAACCCGGGAGACCGTCGAATCCGATGGGTGTAGATCAGGGGGGTAGCGCTGGCGGTACCGCTTCCAGACCGCTGCCTTGACCTCCCGAAGCTCGTTGTCCCCCCAACAATGCTTCCAAGTCAGCCGCTGTTGGAGGTAGACGCTCACTGCGACCAGGCCCGGCGCAAACGCGCCACCTGCAATGCCTTGCCCTCGCCCAGCTGAATGCGAGTGAGCCAGAGATGTCCTCGAAGTAGAAGCGGAACTTTTTTCAAGTTCTGCATCTTGGTGTCGATCAATGCTTGCACCACTTCATCCGCCAGGTTGAAATTCGCCCCCAGCCAAGCAGCTGTCTCAGCGAAGGTCCCCCCTTCCTGAGGAATCTTACCATCGTCCGCCATCCTCCGAACAGTAGGCTGCCTGCCCAGGAGGCCACCTGCCAGGGGCGGGAATGCGCGACACTAATGCGACTGAGGGTACCGGCCTGCCACCCTGACAGGCACTGCCCCTCAGGAATAACTCTGGCGCCCTGCCAGAAAAAGGAGGAGGAAGGGTGTACCGCCTCCCTGGCGACCCTTCCCACACCGCGCCCTGCGGTTTGGTTAAAATGATATAGCAGCAAGGGTATCCCGCCATGGCCGGGCCACCCGGTGGATCGAAGGGGCACACCCGTACCCCCCAACCATCGCGTGCCATCCCTTCATGACCTATGGTTTGATGTTGGGATTTGAAACAGCTATGCAACGTGGATGATCTGAAAAAGGGGGGGAAATGGGGAGAGGGAGCACACCCAGCCTACCCGGCGGGCCCTCCCCCCAACGTTCAAACTGCGCCCGATAGCTGAACGCTCCCTGCCCCGCAACCGACACATCTTTCACACTGCGGAAGACTCACAGTAACGTGTGCCTCCTGGACATTCCGTTGGATGGCGCCATCGAGATGCTCAGCTGTATGCGCAATGTGGAGGTCGGGGCAGTCCTCAGATGGCTGACCGACGCGGATCGGGAACCCTTGGCCGGTTCCTCGGGGCTACTTGGGTTCATCGATGCCCTGTGCCAGCAACGGCAAGCGGGCCGAGGCGTGGCACGCCTGGGGAGGTGGTGGCCACCTTGCGCGAGGCCATGGCTTTCAGCCACGAGCGATGCGAGGCTTGCCTTAGGAGAGCGCCGGCATCGTGGAGGATCTGAGGCGTTTCAGCCTAGCCAATTTTGCAGCGCATTGCTGTCGCTGGCAAGCAGAGGTTATGCATGGCCGAGCCCGTGGCGCCCCGCCATGCAATGAAGGAGGGCATGCTCTCCTGCCCACAAGGTGGTCCGCACTGCCTCAAACATGGTCTTGAAGTCCGCATCAGCGTGCACGATGGGGAAGGTCATCAGGTAGGTGTTGGGAAGCTGGACTCCCCCCGTGACTTGACTCGGGACCCTTCGGAAAGCAACAGACCTGCAGGTTGACGTCCGGGAAGTGCTCCTGGGTCGACTCCAAGGGGAGACCCGACAGCCACAACTTCCCCCCAGCTTCGCTCTTGAAGGTCCAGGTGGGAGCCTGCCCCTGCCTGTGGCCAACCGATCAAACTCGCGGTCCCTCCGCTCGACCATCGCTGCCTCCACGTTGTCGGCAAGGTGGGTGGCGAGGCTGGTCTCGCGGTTGACGAGCTCGGTGTGTCACTCACACCTCGAGGCCTGGCTTTGGTCGCCGGTCGCAGCAGCACTGGCTGGGCTGCCTCCACCTCGGCGCTCACCCAGCGCTTATCTCTGCACTCTGCGGCTGCGTGGTTCCCTCCACACACCCGACCCGTGCGTGAGATGATGGCACACTGATGCCTGCGGCCACACTCCTCCTCAGACTTAGCGCATGACCCAGACTGCCACCGTGCACACAGCAGGTTGCCCCCGATGGCGCTGGGCATCTCCTCGTGCGATCCCCGCCTGCGACCGCTAGCCTGGCGAACCGCGGTTGTGCTCTGGCGCTTCCGCAACATCACCAGGCGCTTCTGGATATCCGCCTTTTCCGCCGGCGCAGTCCACAAGGCCGCACTGTCTTGTGCAACCGCGGCTCCAACTGCCTTCTCCGCCTCCGGCATCACCGCTTCCACAGCCTCCGGCGGGATCACCTCCCAGGCATCAAAGGACTGCAGAGCATGCGCGACCGTGAAGACCTTGTGCTTGGTGCGCAGTGAAAGGGCGTACCTTGCCGCGGAGTAACGCAGCGCCATCTTCGCTGAGCTCTGCTTCTCCTTGCCCAATTGTCCTGCCAGTCGCCCAGCGACAACATCGCCTGGTCTGGTGGACCCCAGGTGGTGCCCAAAGGCCTCCCTCATGACAGAGGCCGCTGCTGCCACGCACCTGGCCCGGCAAGCGCTGCCACTTGGCCAGCACGATCTGCCCCCAAGGCCAACCATTGGCGAACACCGCTGGGGCACAGAAGTCAAACCCTTGCGTGTTCTGTCGTTGCTTGCCTTTGGAGCAACGTCCATGGAAGGTGGAGTGGCTCAATCGCCTTGGCTGCGACCTCATGATGCGCTTGTAGCGCAGGACTCCGGTGCCTGTCAGCCATGACCCAAGCAGGGCTGACCGTGCCGGGTTGTTGGCTTGGTACCTGGACACGATCATGTCCTCCAGCGTCGGGAGCCATGGGTGGCCCTGCCACTGCTGCTTGCCCTGGAGCTGGACCGCACTCAGGTCCAAATGGGAGCTTGGCCTGCTTGACCAACCACTTCAACAAGGCCATAGCCCGCGCTGGTGCCGAAGCTCCATACTGAAAGAAGGAGTCGACATCCACATGCTGAGGAGGGAGCGGTCGACCCCTCCCTTCCATATGCGCACGCGCCTCAGCCCAGGTCTTGAGGGCGTTGATGATGGTCGCCCGCTCCGAGCAGGTGACCAAGTGCTGGGCTCGTCGCCTGCGTTGCATGAAGCTTCCCATTCCACTTTGAGGGCCGGGGTCAACTCCCCGGCCGGCCTCATGGCCCGAAAGCCCTCAGCGCCCCTGCCAGGACCTCCAGGACCTCAAAACCGAACCTTGTGAGGCCTTCTTGACGGCGGTCCCTCCGCCACGAGCCACTTCCAGCCAGGCTTCGGCCAGCGCAGTGCTGCCGGGCGTAGATCCCCTGCGGCTGCATGGCCATGGCGAGGCAGAGGGCTAGACACGGAAACCACCCTGCAAGCCGAGCATCGGAGGCAAGGCAACCCAGGACTGCAGCCCTCCCCAACCAATGGGCCAGTGCAGCACCACGCCCATTTAGCGGCACCTGCCAGCGCCTCCACGCCACCAGGAACATCTCGAGGTCCACATCGCATTGGACCAAGCGGGCCAAAGCCCGTACCTCGGGCGCACCCGATGGCTCTCGATGCCCAGAAGCTCGAAGGCATCATGATGTTGATAGTGTCGGGCCCAAACGGATGAAGCGCTCTCACCATCTTGAGCCAGGACATGCCGCCGCGTCCAGGCGCCGATCCACGGAAATCTGAAACCCCCAAGGTCCCTGCACCTTTGACACTGTTCCTCAGTGCAAGGCAACAACAAAGCGGGGGCAGCCCAGGGACCTCAAAGCCACTCGCCCCGTTTATTGGGGGGAGATGCAGCACCGTCCCAACCAACTGCCACAGCCGAAAAGTGGCGACCCGGCCCCCCCAAGGCCTGCACAAGGATGACGTGCTGCTTAAAGCCCAACCACGCCGCTGTGGACAGCATCCGGAGCTCCGTATGCACCGCCACATCGATGCCCGGACGCAACAAAGGCATGGTGAACTGACTCAAAACAGCCACTTTTGGCTCAAGGCCACACATCAAGGAATGATCAATGCATACCCAAGCCTACCAATTTCAATGCATTAACACAAAGCTTGACTGGTCCTCTGAAAAATGTGCTTCGAGCAAGCGTCCATGGTCCGCAAGATCCTGGCGCCAGCGAGTGGACGTTGGTTTTTTGTGGCAAGCGATAACCCCAAACCACAGGCCATTTCAACCACTCCTGCAGGGCTGTGTTCACTCTGGTTGCAGTAGAGAGGATCTGCTCTGGGTTGCCTCCAACAAGATCAGCACGCATGCGGAGTCTGTCTCTCGACTACACAAGCCACTCTTCGAGTCGTTGCGCTCTGCCTCAGGCTTGCTTCAGTGCGTGGCATGAAACGCGTCTTGCCTTCTGCGAGGGCCAGAAAGCGCTCCCCCAAGGGCTCTGGAACATGGAGCTGCGCGCCAAGTAGCTTCCTAAGAGAGCCAATGGCATTTGGCGACGCCCATCTCAGAAACACAACCGCTTCACAGGAACGGGCAAGGAAGGTTCACAACATAGCTCAACGCCACTCCGCCGACCCTTCAAGGGCAAGGCGCGCAGGAAGGGTGGTGGTCATAATCATTCGTGCTGGGGCCCTCATCCTCATCATCAGCACCACAGACCTGCAAGACGCGCAAGAAGTCCATCATCATCTTTGTTTTCATCATTGTCGCAGCTTGGGAGGCCAGGGATGCTGCGATGATAGTTATCCATCTCAAAGTACCGGGGTCCAGCCGAGGCAGGCTCCGTTCCTGGTTTATAAAGGATTTCACAGCGACGAAACCAGAACTGCCAAGCACAGATGTGGGATGCTACGATGATAGTTGCTACTCATCATACTCATACTCATGATCATGACGATCCTCGTCATAGTCACCACCATGAAGCATCATCATCCGCTTGCAATGCTGGGAAAGCTCAAACATCCTCATCGCACCACCCTTCTAGACCTAGACCTTCCGGCGCACCCCTGGCAACGTGAAGGCGTTGCCAGGGTTGCTTCATCACGGTCACACATCGTCACGACTCGTTGTTATCCTTTACATAAACACGCGCCACGTGGCCCGTTAAGCAGCGTCGGGGACGCAAGCGAGGCTATGATGACAGGTGTTACGCCAGTCATCATCATCATCATCGTCATCATCATGGTCATCATCATCGTCCGTTTGCGATGCAAGCGATGAAAATAATCATCACGGTCATACAGAACCATGACTCACCATTATTTTTAGGCAGCGTTGGGGATGCAGCGGATGCTACAAAGACAGTTACCATGACAGTTATCAGCATCATCGTCGTCGTTGTCTTTTACATGTATACAACTGTACGAATGTCTGCGCCTTTCAAGTGTGTTGTTAGGCAGCGTTGGGGATGCAGGGGTGTTATGATGACAACTATCACGACAGTCGTGATCATCCTCCTCATGGTCATCAGAATCGTCCACTCGCGATGCAAGATATGCCACGGTGATGCTTATCATCACGGTCATTTATCATCATGGCTCGTCGCTACCTTGTAGATATCATCATGGCTCTTCGTTATCTTTTATTTGCAGCTTATACTTTTGTTGAAGGCAGCGTTGGGGATGCAGAGGGTGCTATGATAAAGGTTATCATGACCGCCATCACCATCCTCATCATCATGGTTATCATCATCGTACTCTGAACGAAAACGTAGCACGTCGACAACTAATCTCACCAGGTGCCCGTACAGCTACCTACACTTGTGTTGGTGACCACACCAAGCTTAAGCCTGCCTGCGCCAAGGAATCCACGCACAAACGCAGCACCGGGCGTCAGCAGATAAATCCGGTATCCGAAGGCCCACAGCCAAACTTGCACGAGCCAGCTTGCGCGAGCCAACTAGCTCAAGAAAGCTCGCACGAGACGTGTGGACACGGAAGAACTTGGCTAGCCTCGGAATGGCTGGCGCAACGGGGCGCGAAGCAGTAACAGGAAGACCACAAAGAGCAAAGTTGGTCTGGGTGCGTTTCGGCCTCGGTTGGGCCGTTTTGGGTCGCTGCGAATTGCAAAGCAGCAATGGGAGACCCACAACGAGCCCCAAAACGCACGGGTTGCGGGAGGCCGACAAAAGTGCGCCGTTTTGGGCGCTTCTTCGGCCGACTTCGGTCCCGGCTGCCAACTTTCTCACGGATTCGGCAGTACGGCAGCCCAGCAAAAGGCGCTGATTTAAATCATTTCGATTCTTCGTTGCCTTTTTGGACAACAGCACGGCGTAGCAAACGTGTTGATTTGTCAAGCTACCCAGGCAGCTACAGCGACGTCGTTCCTGCGCACGTTGCAGCCGTGGGAGGTAGCGAGAGCTGCTGCAGGGCGCTACCTTGGACTTTGGGCCTCCCGTGTCTTGGACCTTGGACCGTGCGCCGCTCGCGAAACACTGTGGCACAACAAGCCCCGAAAAGCACGCGCAATGGGAGTCCGGCAATTGATTTGGAGTGTTTCGGCCTGTTGCCATTTTGGGCCGTCAACAACTGGATTGAATGATTCGCACAGGCATGGCGCCAGAGCACCAGTGCTGGCATTGGGGACAGTGATGGCCCCTGCCCATTGCTGCTAACAAAATATGTTCCGCAGCCAAATTCTCGGGCGAGTTCGAAAGTGAGGCGGCGGCAGATTTGTTGGCACTGCCGGGCGGGCCCATCCGGAATTGATTGCGCCGGCGTCCGCGACAGCTTGAAAAGGCCCAGGCAGAGTTCAGAGCGGGGAGCATGAGACCCCCAGAGGTTTTGCAAGTGTTCCAGCTTCAGCTCAAGCGCTTGACTTTCACTTTACGCCCATTGGCTTGCGGTTCATCACCTGCCGTCCCCGTTGGCGACAGACCCCGTTCCGCAGCCCATCAGGAAGCTCCTTGGCCCTGTCCGTGCGCAACTTCTTCCACCTCACTCATCCTCCCCGCGGAACTGGATGCCGATCCTCCTGCTCAGCAACAAGATCCTCTCCCTCCTAATGACTGCATGCCCGCCAGGCCGCAAAACAGCAACAGGGAAAACCCGCGACGGACCCCGGCAAGCACGGATTTGCAATGAGCGCAAGTGTCGATTTGCCAGCGTTTCGGGCCGTACCCCCGTCACGTTGACAGGAATGGCTAGCGTACAAGACGGCAAGGCCGAAACGTGAAACGATTGATGCATGTGTGGGCGGTGCGGCGCGCGTGCGCTCGCGCTTGCGCGCCCGCCCGCAAATGCGTGCAATGCTGTGGTGCGTTTCAGCCTTGCTCGGGGCCTCGCTGCCGAGCGGGCCGCAGCAGGAGCGCAAAACAGGTACGACAAACCCACAAAGAAGCGCGAAACGCGCGCGCGTTTCGCGCCGGTTGTGCACCTAGGACCGCGCGGTGCGACGGCGCCGAGCTGCGACTGCCGCGAGCAGCCTGCGGCTCGCTGCAAGGAATAGCGAACAAAGTGCTTTGGTGCGTTTCGGCCTCGGTCGGGGCTGCAGCAAAGCCGCAGCACACAGCTAGAAAACAGCAGGAGCGCACAAGCAACGGGAGACCCAGAACGATTCGGCGCGCTTCGGCTGGGCCACCGCCGCGCACATTTTTCATGCAGAAACTGTTGCAAGGGTACAGGCTAGCTCTGCAGGCAAGCCCAAATCCAAAAGAATTGGCCCGGGCCATGTTGGCGACCCCCCACACCCCCAGATTGCTCACCAAAGCTTAGTTAGAACAACTCCAGCTAGCGCTTTCGAATCCTTCCTGTTATGAAATGATTTCTCGCCTGACATGCTCGAGGCTTGTGTCTGGGTGAACTTGATGTGCATTTTCAGGAAAAAAGCATTGACCCAGCAGGGTTCTCCATGATCACGTGGCATCCTCGTTCAAGGGCCAGGAAAAAGAGAAACATGGCAGTCAAGGCCATCCTCTGACTACTTCCTTTTCAGTGTTTCCCTGGAAAGCTCCCTTTCGGCGGCCGGTCTGAGGCCACCCTTCTTCACCCGCTTATCTCCGGCTATCTCAGGGTAAACCAACCGGCTGGGACTTTCAATCCGCTCCGGCCCCGAAGGACAAGGGGCAGGCCTTCCCATAGCCCCGGTGCTTGCAGCGCCGTGAAGCCCGCGCTGGGCAGAAGCCTAGGAGACTACGAAACAGGCCAAAGCTGTGAGTCGTGCGTCTGCTCTGTCAGCCATTGGCTTTTCAAGGGCAGCGCCTACATTGCGTGTTCGACTCATACGAGATTTCATTTGTGGCCGGTCAAATTTGCAACTTAAATAACTCCGCTCCAAGATGCAGTGACAAGCAGCCTTCACGTGGCACTAGTCGCCTGGGCTGCGTCCCACAGCATCTTCAAAGCAAAGCACCACATCAAGAACAGCGCCGATCATGCTGCAACACGCCGGTGTAGCTACAAGTGTTCTAGCGGAGTGGGAACTGGACGGACTGGACGGAAGCTGAACTGGAAGTTGGAGGGACTGGGCTGGGCTGCAAAACTGGGATGAACTGGACTGGGTATAAACTGGACTCGGGGTGGAGCTGGGCGGGAAGATCGGACGGGAAGCGGGGTTCTGCGTTTGACCAAGGCACTCCAAAATCGCTCGCACAGCCTGACGCTTCTGCCACATGCTGCCGCGGATGGTCAACACCTGTCACAATGCTTGATTTCAGGCGCACCAACAAAACGAAGCAAAGCCCATTCCCCTGACATCAGTTTGGCTTGCCGACGCGTGACATAGTTTTGCTTCATGATCTTTGTCACACCGAACCTAAAAAAGCAAGCAACGTATGACAAGTGAAGTCACCTGAATCTTCCCCATTTGCGCGGTCTCTTGCGACGCCGCCAGGAGATGATATAAGTTGACACATCGCCTGAAGGCAAAACTCTTGTGAGCAGCCGTCAACACCTCTTGCGTTGGTTTGCAGACATTGACTCTTTTAGTCATCAGCCGTGGAAGCCCTGGTTCAGCTATGTGTTCTACACTGGTTTCTTTTCCTGCCCTTGTCCAAGCGGGCGCGCCGAAAACTTCCCGGCAACGCAGAACGCTCTTCATCTACACGCTCACCAAGCGAAAGAGTTACACAACGCTGTCATGGACAGAACTCGAGATCGAGCTTAATCCAGCGCGTTTGCCTCAAGAAAGCCACCGGTTCTCCACACGCACGAAGAACGGATAGAGACCCCTGCGCTTTGCGTAGTCGAGGTGAACAACATGCGCCACGGTCGACAGAAAAGCAAATGCGCTCAGTTGCTCAGCAGCATGGTCATGTCAATGATGTTGCAGACGCAGTTCGCACGGACCCTGATTTAAGGCCAATTAGGCTAAACAAAGTGAGCGAGCAGTAAGAGAACAAGGCGACCGGGAAGACAAACGACACGTTCGCCAAAAGCTGAGAAGAAAGTTCATAGCGTGCGCAGACCGTTTTGGTTCATTGCTGTCAGCGTGGTCACGACGAGCACCCAGGCTAGCCTCAAAACTAGCTGGCTGGGCGCGCGGAGGCGCCACCTGGAAACACCGTCGCCTTGCAAACTTTGGGCGTGTGTCTCTCTTAAACTTTATTACCCTGTTACCTTACCAGCGCTTGCGACACAAAAGCAGTGGGCAGTAGACAAACGCTTATACAGTCAAACTCTGGGTCTCTCAGGTTGCCGATCTTGTCCTATGTTCACTACCTGCTCTTCGCTTGCTCTTTGCCCGCGGTGCTGCGTTGCCTTTGTCGCGCTTGCTGACCGATCACAGTGGCAGGGATGGCTACTCCAACCAGCGCCGTAACTGTAAGCACAAGCACGTGCTGTTTGCCTGACTATGAACTCACGCAGTCTCCACATGGATTAGCACAAAGAACTAACAATTCCAAAGCAGTGTTTGATCAAAGCATCAGGCTTGTTGCGGTCCATGTCGTGACTTTGTCCAAGAATACAGCTCAAAGCATCTTATTGCGGATGGTCAAAAACGGTCAAACCCCCAATGGCCTGACTTAGCTCCAGCCTGGACACAAGCGCTTCCCAGCCTTGAGCTTGGGAGACACAGGGCATGCTTCCAGCAGCACGTGCACACCCACCGCCTCACAAGGGCAATGCGCGCCGTGGCGCCACACTTCTTCTTGTGTGAAACATGATAGCAGTCCGTTCCAAGATTTCCTTAAAATCCTGTGCCCAAACAGCATGTCAAACAATGCTGAAAGTGAAACCGTGCGTTCTTACATATTGAACTACAATACAAATCAGTTTGCCGAGCTTTCCGCGCCCAAGTATTTGACTGTGACGAGCCTGAACAAGAAAACACAATCACTGCCCTGATGAGAATGCAAGGGTCTGTTGTCTAGGGCTGCAGACTCCCAACCTCAATTCTGACCAGCCAGTGGGCTTCTGCCGCGTTCCAGACTTGGCTTCTCAAGCAACCTCTTCAGGCCGGCGGGCTGTGGTAGTGCACTTCTTGTGTGTTTTTGAGGCTTGATCTCTTGCAGAAGTTGCGCGCATGATTCTTGGTAAGTGATTGCCTCTCCGGGTGGCACTGGGAATCTGAGTGTAAGCCTTGGCACTGCTCAACTTAAAACTGGCACTGCTAAATGAAGAACTTTGAATGCAAAAATAGGTCTTGGCAATACCAACTTTACATCTGAAATGCTAGATTAAAGACTGGGAATCTGAGTGCAGTGTAGGCTTGGCAGTTCTCGGTTAAGATAATATTAAATCAAGGACCCTGGCGCTGAGGGTAAGTCTCGGCAATACAAACTTAACAATTGGCAATACTAAGCTTAGCGTTGGAAAACTAAATGTAAGTCTTCGCAATACTGAATTAACTACTGGGGTTCTGAGCGTCCGTCTTGGCAATACTCAATGTAGAACTGGCAACACGTTCAATAAAGCACTGGGAATGTGAGAAGACGTCTTGGCAACGCTAAATCTAGAATGTGCAGCATGTACTAAGAAAGGCTTGGCCTTTTTCAATTTGCAATTGGCAGCACTAAATTTAGAGTTTGCAATACTAAATCAAGCACTGGGAGCCCGAGAGTACGTCCTGGCAATATTCAATTTAGAATTTGCAAAAAAATTGGCAATGGTGGGAACCTGGCAATACTAAATCCAGAATTGTCAGTATAGACAAAATTCAGTACTGGGAGTCTGAGTCTGAAAGTAAGGCTTGGCTTTTCTCAATTTGGAAGCGCCCGTGCTAAAAAAAGAATTGGGATCTGAGCGCATAGATTTGGCAATAGTTTTGCCGATGCTGTCAGTCCCCCAGGAATCTAGTATCGTCTTCGAGAACTGCCAAGCCTTACACTGCACTCAGACTCCCAGCGCTTAAAATTGCCAGCTCTAAATTTGGCATTGCCAAGACTTACTCTTGCATTCAAACGACTTCATTTAGCAGTGCCAGTTCTAAGTTGAGCAGCGCCAACTAAATTGAATACTACAACTTCTCAGAATCCCAGTACTTAGTTTCGTATTGCAAAGACTTACATTTAGTTTTCCAACGCTAAGCTTAGTATTGCCAATTGTTAAGTTTGTATTGCCGAGACTTACCCTCAGCACCAAGGTCCTTGATTTAATATTATCTTAACCGAGAACTGCCAAGCCTACACTGCACTCAGATTCCCAGTCTTTAATCTAGCGTTTCAGATGTAAAGTTGGTATCTTCATTTAGCAGTGCCAGTTTTAAATTGAGCAATTCTAAATTGAACATTGCCAAGCCTTACTTGTAGATCCCCTGTGCTGCATTTAGTATATACTGAAAGTTCTAGATTTGGTATTGCTCTCAGATTCCCAGTGCTTGATTTCACTGGTAAACGAGGTGTCAGTTCGAAGTGGCAGAACCAGGCCGAATGTAGCCCATGAGCCCATGGCTATTTTGGGCTCAAACGTAGAAGCCATAAAACAAAAAACGCGAGAAAACAGAAACACCTAAAAACAACTCGAAAAAACAAAAAACAAAACAACCAACATGTTTCCAGAACTCTTTCAACATGGGTTGAGATACAAACAGTTTCTACACCATGTGTTTGGCTTTTGTTTTCTCAAGGCTTTTTGGTGTTCCTCGAGTTTTTTGCTGTTTTCTCAAGATGTTCCTTTTGTTCGCGTTAGATCAAGTGCAACTGACATGGCTGACCCATCAGAAGACTGCAAGCCTCAAAACGCACAAACAGCGCGCTACCAGGGTCCCCTGCTCTGCTTTTCTGAGCCTTGCAAGGACAGAGTTCCTTCAACCCAAACATACCCTGGTTTCAAAGATAAAAGTGCAGCTCATTGTCAGGGTCAGCTCTGTCACTGCGGATGTGGTCGAAGAGGACAGCAGGAACAGCCGTGGTCCGTTGGCGAATGTCACCAAACCTATCAGGAACAAACATGATGTTTCTCTTTCCTCTTCCCGCCTCTCTTGCCTTGGCCAACAAGTCCGGCGGCTCAGCCCTCAGCATTCTGAATTTGCATCAATCGCAAACACCAAGCCTCTAGGGGGCGGAGGGCTCCCCAAAGCACGCAACTTTGGCTC
>CAUJNA010003577.1:287500-480000 GCA_963377175.1 Effrenium voratum
GCGCAGTTGGCCGTGCAACTCGCCCTCCGGCGGCCTAGGAACGCACTTTTCTCCAAGGCCAAGCTTGGCCACGGCAGTCAAGCACGTAGCTCGCTTCTCGTTCTGGTAAGACTTAGACTTGCAAATAGTTAGCCTCAGGTTTGCAGCATGTGCTGCCAATGCTAGATGTAGCATTGCCAAGAACCAACCTCACATTCCAAGTACTCGTTTCAATATTGCCAGGTTGGGAAGGGCTTAAACGAGGCTCCCTTGCAAAGTAAAACCCTACGGCTTAAATTGGAAATCTGCAAAAGGCATCCCAAAATTGGAAATCTGCATCACAGGGGCCAAGAAAATCAGATTAACGAGGATCAAGCTTGGTTTGTTCAGCGCGCATCGCCAAAACCCTGGATGCACCACGGCCTAGAGCCAATTTGAGCCTGAAACATGCATCAAGCAGCCAGTTGAAAAAGAAGGCTTGCGCTTCCTTTTTTTGCCTTCTGCTTTGGACAAAAGTGTCAAAGGGCCCCGAAACAACCACAGGATCCTTCGTGAGGAAAAGTATAGTTTGAGATCAAATATAGCAGCGTGTCAACGCTCGCCCCCTGTCTCCAGCTGGCTGGGAAGGGGCACCACGCGTGCCTTTTCACAACACAAAGCAGGCTAGGGTCGGAAGCGCATAGACGCAGTTTGCCACTTTCAATATAAGGGAAGATCCGGGGGCCAAGATCACTACAGCACAGGGGCCTGCCTGGGCGATCTCACGCCTCTTTCGCAAGGCGGCCAGATATTATATTGTCGCAAAGTCTGACCAGCACGAAAAGCGGGCGACGTGTCTGACTGCCGCAGCCAGCCAAATAGCATGTTGCGCAGCCAACTGCACGCGCGCAAGGCCAAGCGCTAAGACATTATAGAGCAGGGCCACATCTGTAGAAAACGCTGTGTCCCAAGCCGAGTCGAGGCCCAACCCTGTGAAACACAAGCTAGCTCGCGAGCCATCAATCACTTGAAGTTTTGCGGCGTCTGCGTGGTGGCCTTCTGCAAAAACAAGCACGGCTATGTGCGTCTAAGTGTTGTCGGCCTTACCGGCCTCGCACGTGGGGTTGCCTCGCACAAACCCAGTTTGCGCCCCATTCGTCGGCAACGCGGGCCCGCCATAAAGCTTGCGCGCGGACGTTCTTAATCCCACCTAAACAATGCCCACGCCGCGCGCGTTAAATCTGGCGCCCGGCCCGTCACATCCAAAAGGGGATGTGACACATCTGGCGCGACCCAAATTGTGATCTTTCGCGCGGGCTCCAGAAAACTGGATGTGATTAGGGGAGGTTTCCGACGCAGTCGTGGGAGTTGGCCGATGCGCTTGCTGGCTTGGATCTGCAAACAAAGATCTTGGACCCTGAGTTGCGGGGCGCGCCTGCAATTGTTCGACCGGCCGACCCAGGCGAGGCTGAGGAGGCGTTCAAGCTGCAAGCTTTTGTTTCGCCGGATGGCAAGCCGGCGGGCGCTCGTCGCGGCTATCCTGGGCCGCTCAATGCTTCTGAGCCATTCCAGGTCCTGGACGGATGCCTGAGCTGAGTACGGAGGAGCAAGAGGCATTTTACAAGAACTGCCGCGCAAGCTGGAAAGAAGGTGAGAGCCGAGCTGATTCAGAGCGTGATGCAGAGGGTGATAGCAAGTCTGAGCAGCACATCAGGAGGCACGCTGAACCAGCTATGGCTCGCAGCTGCTTGCGCGCAAGCCCGGACTGTCCCGCAGTCTTAGCGCAGTCCCGCAAGCAAACCAAACAGACAGACGGACGAACAAACAGCCGGACAGACATACAGACGTGGCAGGTCGCCGCGCGCGACAACAGTTGCGTGGACACAAAGCACAGGACACCTCTGTGGATATAGACTCCAGGAACTTCTTGGCAACCCTTCGGGGTTTCGCGTTGGTCTTTACTCGCAATATCGATAGATTTGCAACACAGTTTTTCTTTGAAATGGCGACATACTCAAGCAAGCCTGATGCCTACTAAGTCTCTCGTGAGCTGTGGCCAAGAACGCATCCGCAAGAAGGATAAATCGCCCCATCGGCTTCTGCAGGGAAGAATGACGATGCTTGGCCGACTGCAAGTCTCTCATGCCACTGTCACGCAGAAATTCGCCGTCCATGTGCCGAACCTTAGCGCGACGAGACACTATGGCCACACTTGCGGCATGTGTGTTAAAACATGTCCACTTTTGAGCCTAGCAACATGCTTCGCAAACATCACCTTCAAATCCTGGCGAATGCCAAATCAGCGCAGTCATAGACTCCTTTCCAGATATGAATTGCTGCATGTATTTCTGAAGCGTCTCGTCAAGATGCCATGTCTTTGCAAACCTTAGCCAGCAAGGCAGCTGTCTGTTAGTTGTCCGTTCCGCGCAGGGTTGTTTACTGGGAATGCAACACGTGAGGACTGCGCTGAGTTGCCGTTGGACAGCATGCGCGCTGTCGCGCAGTCGAATCTTCATAGCTGGAAAAGTCTCGGCAGGAAAGTGGTCCCGAAGTGAGAGTAAACGGCCGGCTCTCAGTTCATCAGCGGCCGCATCCGAAGCAAACATTTCCTCAGCAGCGTCAGCGTCAGGGAGAAGCATTTTGTTTTGAAACATGGAGCAAGCAAAGCTTTGCCGCCTAGGTTCCACCCTTCTGCGAAAATGCTGCCAAGCCTTTTTGTAAAATGTCGGCGCCTTCCCGCACCACCCAGACGGAGGTTTTCTTCTAGCCTGAAACATAGTTTTTGCAACTCGCAGCGTTGTCCTGGCAAGCCTTCGGGCGCCGCAAATTTGGCCGTGGAAGAGCCCCAAGAGGCCTTGATGCAGTTCAAGTTGACCGCGCTGCGGTTTCGCAGCGCGGTTTGACACACAGGCAAATCTGACAGAAAGCATCGGCCCTTGCGCATCTTGCGAAATCAGAGCTACCTGGCACTTCCCAAGTTTCTTCCGCTCCATGTCCAACATAGCCTCATTCAAGCACCATGAAATGTTCTTTTCCTTGTAGCGGCCAAGAGGAGATTTTCGAAGCGATTCTCCTTTCAAGCGGCGCTCCACAACACCCAGAAAGGTGTCCATTGACGGGGTGCCTGGCAGATTTGGGCTGCAGCCAAGCGCTGTCGCTCGTCGGAACCGATGCAGTACTCCACGCTCATGTTGTTTCAAGTGCGTTGTTCTCAATCCTTCCACTGAGCGGCTGAAGCACTTGCAGTACCGGCGCTGCACATTCGACTCAGTCAGTTTTGCCCACTTGAACAGTCTTCCCCACTTAATCACGCATTTGGAAGAAGGCATGGCGCCATCCGAACTGCGTTGCCGCAGTCGGTGCAGTAGCTGCCGTGCAACTTGAGCATGTTTCGACAGGCGTGATCAACGATTAACGATGCCGCAACATGAACTGTGCCACGACAGAAACACTCAGGCAAAACTGACGAGCCCTTTTTACATCTGCGGGACTGTGTGCTTGAAGTGCGACCGCTTCCGAAGCCGTCAGCTGTACAAAGGCTTCGGAAGCAATGATTCAAAAGACTGACTGCGGCGACGCAGTTCAGTTTTGACCTTTTTGAGGCCCAGGAACCATTCCTTTACGTCAGCCAGCTGCTGCTTTGTGCATGGATCATCAGTCCACCACTCAATGCCGTCGTTGAAGGTGACTTTAAGCCATTGTCCCCGGTAGTTGTACCAGCGTTGGCCCTTGGGGAATTTTGGCGCCCGTGGCAGCCGGCCAAACTGCGCGCCAATGTATCCAGCAGCGACCCATTGTGTATATGTGTAGGTGCCGCTAGAGTGCATCCTGTGCACCGGCGCCAGTCTCTTTGTCGCTTTCATGCTTCCCCGAGTTCTGAAGGGCAGCCCAATCACTCGGGATCTCTTGAACCTTGTTCTCACGCGCGACCGCGTCTTCTGTTGTCGAGTCCTGGATAGCCCCGCCGCAATTCCACCATCCGGGTCAGGCATGTTGTCATAGATGCCTGTCGCAGTGACATAGGCCGTCTCCGCTGCTGTAATTTGTGTGTGGAACCAATCGCCTGCCTCAGTGCCGAGCTTTGGGAACCCGGCGTCCTGCCACTGCCTCTCCAATCGCAGCAATTGTGCTCCTTGCCATCGACCTGACTCAAGCGGCATCCACCGCCACTCATCTTGGTCCTGGTGCTCATCTTGGTCCTCGTCCTTCTGTGACATTTTGTCATCCGGCTCCTCCTCATCATCCTCATCTGAGATTCCGCTCAGCTCAGAGTCAGAATCACGAACATTGACACGGTGCAGGGTCATTGTCAGGTGTTCCGCACGCTGGAGTTGTTGCTGCAGCCCGTCGTCATCCTCAGATTCAGAGACTGATGGTGTTTGGGGCCCCTCGCATGGAGGCTCATCAGCCGGCGACGTTGGCGAATAGTTGAACCAGGCCGGAACTTCTTCTTGCTCCTTGTCCATGTCAGTGTCAAGCTGCGTCGCCGCAGCTGATTTTGGCATGGGCAAAAACGGAGTTGGGCTTGCCGGCTCCTGCTTGCACTCCTCCACCGGCAGCTGGGTGACAGTGGGCTCCTCCGGCTGCAGAGTTGGAGTTTCCTGCTCCATGCTCGGCACCACAGTTGGCGTCGGCGCAAGGCTGCTTGACCCGCCTCGCGGGCTGCGTGACCGGCAAGCGATGAACGCAGCAGCTCTTGCCTTCACGTTGGTGGGCTGAGGAGCCCAGGGGAAGCAGCAGCTCAAGGGTGTGAGATTCTTCACCTTGTCATAGTCCATGTGAAGGAACCACTCCTTGTGTGGGACGTAGTCTTCTTCCCAGTGAGGGGTGTGGGCACAGTCGTGCCACCTGCTTGCTGCAATCTTTTCGTATACGGGCACCGCCACGTGGTCCCCCTGCAACTCTTTCGGCAGCAGGCGGCATTGCGGCTGGAAATTCCGCGAGCGCGCCTCGCCCTGCTGGACCCGCATGTTGTACCTCACGATCACCTTCACTATCACGAGGTCCTCCGCATTCCACACCAGCTCTGTGCCACGATGCATGTTAAAAATCGTCCTGGGGGTGTGGCCCAGAAGCTGGAAGCCCAAAGCGTAGAGACATTGTTGCCGAAGACATTTGTCTTCCACGCGTAGTGGTCGAAGACGTGCTCCCAGTCTTCTGCTGTGTACCTTGGCGCACAAGGTCGGCAAGGCACGAACAGGCAAGACTACAACAACCAAGGACTAAACATTCAGGAATCATTACCAAACACAAATTTCTTGGCAAGGCGCACTCCGACTCCACGGCCTCCTCGGCCGTGATACTCGCGTGCCCCCAGCCCGGCGTCGTTATCTGACGCAGTCAGCTTTCCCTGTCTCAGGATTGCCGGGGCACATTCCCAGTAGGTGCCGTGAACCACCGAGTGCAAGTGGATGCCATCTGCGTTTCCGCAGATGTCTTGAATACGACGCTGCCACTGCACAGAGTGCTGTCTGTCCGACTGCAAGTAATCGAATTCGATGTGGCCAGAACTTCTGGAGGTCTCCTGGGGGAAATGGCGGCATTGGCCCAGAGAGTCGCAGACTCCGTGGACGTGCGCCCAGCGCCGCACCATCATCTCCACCAATGCTGGGTCCTTTGCACAGGGGTGGTTGCTCTGGCTCCTCCCACATTTTTCATTGGTCAATCTCCCGATGTTGTTCCTCAGGACATCATACGGGGCTTGCACCAATGGAGTGGCCAACTCCAATGACTTTGCGCCAGCCACATGCGACAGCTTCAGGAGATTCGGCAGCATCTCGCTCGTGATGAGGACCGACTTCAGCGGGAGCGTGATGAGGACCGACTTCAGCGGGAGTCGTTCAATGCTTTCCAGTGCCCTGTGTGATGGCCGCTGTGTTGCCACAGCGGCTTGGTCCACTCTGTCCAGGAAGTCTGCAAGCGGAGTCCTGCAAAGGTCATAGAGGTCGCGATGACTCAGCATCGTGTTGACCTTCACCCACTTGTGCCTGGAATTCTTCTCGAGCGGCTTTGTTGGGATCCCCTCCACATTGGCCATCCCGTGTGGCAGGAGCTCGGGTTTGTGTTGAGGGCCATGGACCTCTAGTGCATCTTGGCAGAAAGACGGCAAGACGAAGCCGAAATTGATGTGGTTAACGTTGCTCCGCTTGCCTTCCTGCAGGGGCATTGCTTGAACAGTGTTTGCAATAGTTAGAACTAACGTACAGGGACATGCAGCTTTTCACACGCCCCAACCCCATGCACTTTCCCAAACCTGTCCTGAAATTTCTGGTTTATCAGCGTCGTGTCATTTGCCAGCGTGAAAAAGTGGCCCGTGACGTTGGAGTCCAGATGCAACCCAGCCTCTTCTCGCAGTTCCCTTAAGGCGGCATTCTGGGCCGCATCTTGCTGCCAGTTTCCACCATGCCTGTAGACAAGATCTGCTGAATCTATGCTTCCAGCAGGTGTAGCAAGAAACCCGCTGCACCTTCGGTGCGCCAAGACATGCCAGTCACCATTGACATTGATGAACAAGTATAGCGCCACACTGCCATACTCGTCGGAATGTCGCGGCATGTCCTGCTTTGTCGCCAAAGCAGTCTTCAATCTGCCGTGCCCTTGCTTGAAGCCAAGGCTGGCGCGCAAGCAGTGTGAGATGCAGTTGTGTTTCATGATCACTGAACGGCAACAACATTTGAGAGCTGTTTTTTCCACTAGCAGCCTGAGTAAGTAAGTTTGAACAACCAAGGCAAGGAGCTCCAACAAATAGATCATTCGACAGCAACTGTTCAACTGCGGGTGCAGAGCTGGTTCTAGATGCAGCTTTGTCGACAATGTGGTGCGCATGGAGTTGCGGAAGCTTTATGTTGAAGAGGCGAAGGGCAATTCCTGCTGTCGCCAACGACAACACAACCGAAAAAAAACAAAGTCGTGCAGTGTTACCAGATGCCTGCATACCCTACTCGAAGAGCTGCGCAGCCAACCCAGGGCGGGCCCTCATGGATTGACAAAGCATTGCGCTGCTTTTTTTTCTGGCTGCAAAATGTGCGAAGAGACTGTTGCGGCAGCAATTCAAGTGAAACACTGGCAAGACTGCGTGGCCGCAGTTTGCGTCTAGCGATGCTCGAAGACTGTCTCCTTGGGCTGTCTGTGTCTAGCAAGGCTTGATTGTCTCCTTGGACTCATTCTTCTGATTCAGCAGCTTAATAATCATCATCTCTATCTTGTGGACACGGCCTTGCACCCCTGTCAGCTCGTCCAAGATATCCTTAAGCACTTCCTTGGGCGGGAGCGGCGGCGGACTCTGCCACGGCGGCGGCGGGGAGGTGCTGGTCCACGCCGAGGATGCCTGCGATGATGGCGGCAAGCGATCATACTCGGCGCCCACCCAGTAAGTACACATCGGCGGTTCGCATTTTTCGGACCGAACTTTGAAGGCCTCATCCCTGGTGTAGCACCAGCTGTGCTGCAGGCCAGCCTCAGCCTTTCCCTCCAGCAGGCACACGCAGCAAAACACCTCAAAGTTCTGACCGCAAACCATCACACCGCTGTCTTTGAAGGCCTTCTTCTTGAAGAACGGGGTCTTGTATTTCCATCCGCAGACATCGCACACGGCCCGCCAGTCAGAATCCCACGGCATTGTCTGACTGACAGCTGCGTTTCCGCAGATGTTCCACAGATGTTCCTTAACAGCTGCGGCGGGCAATTCAACCATCACGACATGAACACAGCATCCCTGACACATGTTTCCAACTGTTCACAGGCGCGCCCGAGCAAACGCAGGCACGAATCGAAGACTGCAGCTCTACCACCATTAGCCTTGCGTAAGAGGGTCTTTTTCTTGTTCCGACCTTGCGCCCGAAACGTGTAAAGTCAAGACTAAGCTACCGTTGGAATTTGCAGAGGTGTTGGCCATTAACAAGAACCAACTGCGGGCACGCAGTTGGTTTTCGCGGCAGCAGCGCTGCGTGGAACTCCGGCAGTATAAACATGGGACATCTATCGCCGGCGCAATTCAGACTCTAACTTCTCCAGCTCCTGCGTGCTTTGCCACAATTTGTGATCGATGACCTGCGTGGTGTCCATTGCCGTCTGCCACATGCGGAGCGACATCCTGCGCATAGACTCAACCTGAAAAGTCTCTGCCCCTCTCAGAATCAATAAACAGCTGCTGCCTGCCATTGCGCGTGTTTTGGAACTCCTCGATGAGGTCCAGCGCCGAATCCAGATTGTGGTACTCCTGCCTCATCAGGATCTCAACAGCTACCACCATCTGCAACTCTTCCTTTAGGTGTTCCATTTGCGTTTTCAATGCCTCGATCTTCCGTCGTCGAGCCCCAGCCTCGGTCATGGCGCGCAACGCAGGTGACTGTTCCATCATGGCTCCCCTAAAAAAAGGCCAGTTTGGACCAGAGCGCTGCAAAGTAAATTGCACAAAAAGCATCTCAAATTGACAAATATTGCCCCAGGTGCTCTTTTTCTTGCCTGCAAACAAGCATGCGGCAGCAAACACATCGTTTCTCAGGCTGCAGCAGCCCCTCAAGCTCAGCCCAAACACTCACTGTGCTGCCGCAGTGTGTTCGTATATGAACTCTCGAAGCACCGGCTGCAAGTCCTGTATCAGGACATGGACTGGCCAGAGTATGGCCAGAAACACACACTCTGCGTCGTGGCCAGCGGCAAGGCCCCACACATCCAGGGCCTCGCTCACCTGCAACATTTGGTCATGGAGAGTGCGCAGCTCGTCAAGCTTAACCTTGTTCAGCTTCCCCTTCATCGGCCGCAGCATCTCGTACTCATCAAACATCCACAAGCCGTCCTTGTAGCGCACATCAGTCACCGGTGTCTTGTGGCGGAAGAAGTGTTCAAGCACAGTGCATGTGGCGCAGCACTTGCTGATGATCTTGGAGTTCATCCGGTTGTCTTTGTACAGAGGGCCCAGAGTCTCGCAGACCTTGATGAGCATCGAGAAAGGGATCTTGTCTGGTTGCCCGCAAGTGATTCGTTGGATGTCTTCCGCCAACTTGTATAGGCAATTCCCCCGCACAATGCCAGGTGAGCCCTCCTCCAAGTACCTGGATGCCATGGCTTCGCCAGCTTTGGTTACAAAGCTGGACATTTCAACGAGTTGAAGCCGAACCGAAGCTGAGCCAGTTGAACCGAATGGGCGGGCGAGGCTGTGCCAAGTGAGTGTAATTGGGGTAGGTACAGGAGACCCGTGGGTTCCCTTGAGGAAGGCCCTGTACGGACATCCCGATGGAACATTTTGGGAGCAGCTGGCCGTCAGTGTACATTCATGAAAAGCTCCAACTTGTCCTGGTTATGTATGTTGATGACTTCAAAATGGCGGGGGCCCAAAAGAACCTTGCCCAGGGATGGAGCATGCTGCGTACACGCCTTAAAATTGAACCTGAGACGGGGCTTGACATGTACCTTGGATGTAATCATAGCAAGGGAACAGTCACCCTCGGGAATGGACACTGTGTCACAACGTATGACATGGAACAGTTCCTACGTTCCTGTGTCGACCGCTATCTTGAGGTTGTGGGCGACGTCAAGTTGAATAAGGTTGCTGGGGAGGCGGCCCGTCCGAGTCGTCAAAGGTCAAAGTGGATTGCATGTTTCGTGCAAAAAGCACGCCCTTGACCACTTTCTCGAAGTGTTCTTTCTGACACGGAGGGGGTGACCTCCGAGCGTCGGTTTTATTCTCTCCTGCCTGCTCAACGTCCCAAATGAAAAGTTGGGAACCCTCCTGGCTTCGCGTCTTTAGGAATTCCACCTTCGACAAAGCAAGGATGAGTTTGTCAATCTGTTGATCAGCCACCGCGACCTGTAAAAGGGAATTGACAAGGTCCTTGGCGGTTGTCTCAGTTTCTAGCAGAAACTCTTTGTCTTCAGTCTTCAGAGCTTCAACTGCATGGACAGCCTCAGTTGCCTTGGCTTCATTGGGCTCTGAAAGGCGGATGGCGGCTTTCACAAGGGCGGCGTCATCCAACGCACCTTCGTCCGCTGACTCCGCCTGCGTTGCCGCAGCCGTTTTGTCGGCTTTCTTGGTTAGCTTGTCCCAGATGGGCTTGAGCACCTCGCGCTCGAGAAGGGCATTCACGTCAAAGTTGGTGTGCAACACGCTCTTCACCTTCTCGTCGTACTTCTTGGTGTAAATGAGATCTGCCAGAAATTCCGCAGCCTCTTGACTGGCTGGCTGCAGCGCCCCCAGCCACGATTTGTTGGCCACGACTTTCACGGATTTGCCTCGGCGCCATGTCCAGATCATTACAATGTCATGGGCGACACTTGAATCACCAATTGCAGTCAAAATGCTAGGGTCAAGTTCATTGTCAGGGATATTGTCGAGCGTCTCCCGCGAGAAGAGAAGGCCACCAGCCATTGCCTTGCGCCACGTCTCCTGAGTGGAGAGTTTCTCCCGGATGCGTTTTGCGTCCTCACATGGCAGGCTCTTGTGAGCCAACAGCATGTCCAGGATCTCATCTTTCAGGACATACTTCCATGCCCACATATGGAACAGCCTCAGAAGCAGTGCGCCCCCATCAATCAAGGCAAAACCTAAGCCAAAAGCAGCAGTGCTAGGAGTCAGGCTCTTTGGAATTATTCCCACGGGTGTTCTTGCCGGCCAACGCCTGGGGGTTGAGCTCGCCTTGCTTCAAGATTTTGTTCAACGCCGCATCCATGGGGGCATCGAACACCCACTTGACGCAAGGCGGTTGCTTCTTGCAAGCAGTGGCAAGGTCTCGCAAAACATATATGGACTTGTTCGGACTTCGCTTTCCGAAGAGCTCCTCAGAAAGCAGGACTTCCTCTCGGAAAGAAGTGTCGCTGAGCAAGGAATTCCACAGAGCCATCAAGACTTCGAGGAAGGACTGCGTCACTGCCTCCCCCGATGTCACCGTCAAGTTGGCAGACAAGATCTCGAAAAGCTTCTTAGTCGTCAGCTTGGTCTTGGAAGCTGATTCGTGATTCAACTTGAAGGACACTATTTGAAAGATGCGTTGCACAGGGCTGTAGCACATGGTCTCGTAGCTGGTCCCAACATCCTCCCTTTGCTTGGCCGCTTCCCAGAACAAATTCAGCCCGGGCTTGAAGCGGCAATCGATCGTGGAAGACAGCCACGCCCTTCTCCATTCCTGCGCTGGCAACTCAATGCTTGGCTAGTAATGTATTTAGGGGCCAAGACAGCGACGGCGCCGGCCTCCTGGAACTTGTCTTGCTGCAAGTCCCTCGCTGTGGCCAAGATGAAGGCGTGATGGTCCTCCTCCGGACTGATCCTCTTCATTTGCCCATTTTTCTGGTCCATAAACAAGTCACCCACTGCCACCACCAAATTTATAGGCTGGGGCTTCTTGTACGTGGTGTGCATGATCCACTTTACGCTGCTCTTGTACACTGGCACACTTGCAGTCGAAGACCATGACCAGCTATCCCACGCTACATTGCCGCCTGCAATGTACTGGTCAGTAGTGGAATCTCCCTCCTTCAAGGCCTCCATCATGGACTGCAACTTGCGATTGTCGAAGGGGTCTTGACGACCGCCCTCCTCGATCGTTAAGGGCTTCATTGACTCAAGGTCCCTGAAAAGATCCGTCCTGAGCAGCAGCGCAGTACTGACTGATGGCATCTCTATTACTGAGGCCCGCGCCCCACAATGAGTTCCCAAGCCTTCCTCACGTCATCGTAGTGGGAAGCGCTTATGTTCCGGCATTGCACCGGGGTTGAGCTTGCCGAGGATGTTGATTGAACCATAGCAGTCTGCACCTCGCTGCGGTTACGCAGCTGGCACCGGGGGCCTCAAATAAAAAACACTGCGGATGATCCTTAATCTGAAAACTGCGGATGAGCCTTAATCTGAAAGCACGGGCCACGCTCTGTGAAAAGTCGAATTTGATCCGCGTCAGCAACGCTTCCGTTTTTGTTTACCCCAGTCAATTGTGCCTCACTGTAGATTCACACGCTCCTTGCAGTCGCGGAGCACCAACCCAACCCACCATTTTGCCTCTCTTGGCGCGGGACACACTTTTGGGCCAGCGGAAGTTGTGGAATCCCTGCAAAGCCGCCAGCTCCTTGAGGCTGAGAAAGCGACTTTCCTTAGCACAGGCTGTAAGCGGGCTGCGGGCTGCGCAACTCGCCACACTTGATTATTTGCACTCGCTAAATCTGGTTTGGACAAGAATCGTTGTCGAGCCAGAAGTTGTCGCCGGAGGCTCGTGCACATGTGATTGTGGGAACATAGCCCGAGGTGACCTGCCGGAAGTTTTTCCCGGCTCCTGCGTCGATGATGTCCCTGTCCAGATTCCAAACACCCTTCGCCTTGAGCTTCTTCCTTCCTGCCAAAATGTTGTTCCGCTTGGTTTTGCAAAGCTTCTTGATGTCCACCTTGGGAAGCCCCTTCTCCAAGAAGTCGTCCAGGCAAGCGAACTTGCTTTCAGGCAGCGAGTGGACCATATTTGGTTTTCTGGTTTTCACACCCTTGCGCGTGGACCTCCTGGCGCCCATGATGTAGATCCTCTTCCGGTTCTGCGGAAGCCCGAAACTGCGGGTGTTCACCATTCGCCAGCTCACAGCATAGGCCCGCTTCTGCGACCCAGGAAGCCGACATTCCTTGAGCTGCTGCAGAAGTTTGTTGAAGTGCTTCCTGTGCTTCTTATTCCGGATGCCCGTCACATTCTCCAGCACAAATCCACGCGGTTGCATGCGGCAGATGTAGTCCACCACAGCCTTTGATAAATCACGTTGGTCGCATTTCCCCTGCCCGACGCCCGCCGTACCTCGGAAGGAGCAGACTAAGCAAAGACCTATGTGCAAAAAAACAGAAAGTAACCCAAACTCGGTTGAAAACAGCTACTTGTTCTGGCAGTCTGCTGTATGGTTGGCACGGAAACCCAGCTGTGTACAAGTCACACTTCTCGCAAACATTTCCAAGAGCATATCCAAGACTCCTCGGTCCCTGTTTGTGGGAAAGAATCACCTTTCGGCAATCTGGATCCACATCGGTGGCAAACTGCACCATGAACTCAATCCCCAGTTGCTTCGCTGCCACAACATTAGTTCCCATGCCGCTGCAGTCGCTCCCAAGCATGATTGGCCACTTGCGATGGCAATGTGACTCCACCTTCTCCACGCGAGGAGGCTTCTTGATGCCAGTTTTCTTCACCTTCAAGGATGTCTTCCCCATGCTTCACGGACTTTCTGCGGCAACGCAGCAAGTCAGCTGAAGAAGCAACTGGAGGAAAGCTGGCTGCGGGGCGAAGCGTGAAACGGCTTGACGGGCAGACAGAACACATGAGCACACCAGACAACAGACAACAAGACGTAGTAGTCTCGGCTTGGGGCTTAATTGCACATACCCCCCAAAACAAATAGCAGGTCAGCCCGATTTTGAGCCGCAGTGCCAGGGGGTTCCGTACCCCCTGGCACTGCAAGTTCTGATGCGTCAGAACTCGCAGTGCCAGGGGTTACCCCCCATTTTCGAGTCCCGAGTGCCAGAGGGTTCGGAACCCCCCGGCACTTGGGACTCGAAAATGGGGGGGTAACCCCCGGCACTGCAAGTTCTGATGCATCAGAACTCGCAGTGCCAGGGGGTTCGGAACCCCCCGGCACTCGGGCTGTCGGGCCCAAAAGAGCCCGAGGACCCGTTTGAAAAAGCATAAACGACTTAGACTCAAAAATCTAGTGCGTCAAAACTCGCAGGGGCCCAAAATCTAGTGCATCAGAACTCGCAGGGACCCAAAATCTAGTGCATCAGAACTCGCAGGGGCCCAAAATTCTGATGCATCAGAATTGTTCATTTGGCAGACACAGGGAGCAACACCAAAAACCAGGCTTGCGTGGCAGAAAGCGCTCAAACAAAACTCCCACAAAATGGAGGATTTTTCGGCTGACCGGACCCGCGCATCAGCCGGGACAAGGTTCCCCCCACCCCCCCCGGCTTTGTACACTGTTTAACTCCCAGCGCTTCAAGAAGCGCTTTCCGTCATCAGACAGCGAGCCATCGCATAGACGTGTTTCTCTCTGTTATGACGCGAGGCAGTGGCAGCCCTTTCCCCAGTCTGCAGATTCTGTGCAGCGACCAATGCTCGTCATTGGCGGCTGTGACCCGGGCAGAATCGCTCTATTGCCCCAAGAGCTCCCCACTGTACAAATGTATGGGCGTTGAACATCTTTGTGGATGTCAGCACGGACTTTTCCTGCACAAGTCCTACACTCACATAGTTCTTCTTGGTCTTGGCAGCTTTGGCTGCGTTCACCCAGGTGGCAGCCTTGTCCTCAGTTCTGTTACCAGGGGCGCGCCGCTCCAAACAAGGCACGGGACACGGACAGGACGACAAGTGTGCCACAGCCAGCCAAGGCCCGCACGTACACTTTCCAGTTGAGCTCTTGCATGCGTGTTTGTGCCAAGACAGCGAATCGCGGATGACGTTTGCGAAATGATGGCGTAATGAGCACATGTCTTCGGGTGCCCTTGGCTGGCCCTTTGTATTTAACCCAAGGCCCAAACCCGGTCTTGATCGCAGCTTGGCTTACGATAAGACCACCAGAGAGTCGCATTAGCCATGAAGCTCGAGAGCCAGGTTTTGCGACATTGTTCACCACAACGCCTTCAGCCAAGAGATAATCATTGACCACCAGGGCACCCAAAGAGTGGAGTTTCTGGTGCAAGTCAGTAGAGTCTGCCTCCTCTTTCACGAGCAATCGCCTAAGAAAACTTGCAAGAACAAAGGCGCAAAAGCAAATTCAAACGCCAAGGCGCATATTGGCCAGAGCTGGAAGTTCAGGCTGACTCCGCCTGCGTTTCCGCAGCGAGCTTTCGAGCTGAGCTTGGTGGTCAGCTTTCCTCCTACGCTCCAAGCATTGGCTGTGCTCTGCTGGACGAAGCTGCTCTTGCCGCAGCAGCAGGTCGTCTTGCTGAGCTTGAAAGCACCGTCTTTTCTTCAGCTCCGACAACTTTTTGGTCGCTTCCTCGTGCTTGGTGGAAATTGCATTTCCAGCTGCCTTGCGAGAACTTTTGCTCAGCCGCAGCATGTCCCGAGGGGCATCGTTCAGCTTTAAGCATCGCTTCACACTCTTCCGGCGTCGAGCTATCCACGCGGCTTCCGAAACAGGATTTCTTGTTCGTGCCTTGGCGGGCAAGGTGTGCAAAGCGAACTCCGGCAAGTTAAAAAAAGCTATGTGCCGCCAAGCGTCCTGCCGGCTTGCTTCTAGTCGAAGACCGGAAACAAACTTAGGTTTGCGAGCGGACCCAGATGATCTTTCAGAGCCGAAGCCTTCCTGCCAAATCTTTTGGGCAAGCATAGCAACTGCACCACCAAGACTGTTCTTGTCCCACTGGCGAAGCCGCCTCTCGAACGCCTTGAAGTAAGGGCCTAAGAAAGCCCTGTCGCGTGCAGTGTGGTACTTGATATCTGCAAAGGCCGATGCCAGCAAGACACGGGCAAGTGTTTTAGCCATGTCCGGGCAGCGGCCGCTGAAACTTGACTCTGCCAAGGCCCAGGCTTGCAAATCACCCAACTCTTCCGACTTGGACAGTTGTTCTCCTGGGCAGAGCATTGGAAAGCGACAAGCAAAGCAGGACAAGCAATATGCACCGTTAAACAAACTCAGAACCAGTCGGTGGCGTTGGGCAGTAGGCTTTAAGTCTTGGAACTGTTCATAGAGCTGCTTAGAGTTCGCGTCAAACATCTGCGAGAGCCGCAGAAGACAGCGCTGCGTTTCCGCAGCGCTCTTTTGGGGGCCGCTGAGCGAAAAGGCTGACAAGTTGTGGATCAGTTCAAAATCAGGAAACTCTGTCTTGATGGTTTGCGAGACGAGGGCGAGCCATGCAGCCATCCTTGCAAAGCACCTGTTGAAAACGATCGGCGAAACGCTGCCTCCCACACTCCTGTGCCCAGCGCCCAGTTGAATCAAACGAGGTCTTTCCAGCCACTTCAGCACCTGGCAGTCAGATCAAGTCTTTGAAGCCTCAGTGCTGTCTAGAAGCGTGCTGTGTGTAACCACTGGAGGTGGCTGTTTTCTGCACGAAGAGCACATGCAGCCTTTGAGCAAAGGTTGTCAAGCAGGTTTGCGCTGCACTCATGTCCATCTGGCTCTTGTCAAATCTGCGTAAAATTCTGATCTCCTCATCAGCAGCGTCAGCCATCATAGCCATTTGCAGGTCCCAGGCCCCGCCAAGGCGAGACCGAGACCGTCGCCTTGCAGGGCCTCGTCGCACATTTAGCGCTGTCAGGCTGTCAGGCTCAACATGTTTGACGCACCCCGGTTGCGTCATCTTGAGAGGAGAGGCACTCGCCCAGCTGTCTCCGCACAGGCGTCGCGCAACGCAATCCTCTACCATTTCAGCAGAGCGCTCACAGTAACAGGGCGGCTTCGGATCATTGCAGCTCAGCGTGAGGCAACCGGGAGCCCTGCCGGGTGATACGCTGCAGCGCCGCGCTTCCTGAGACAAATGAAATAGCCCTGGGGGCTGGCCTGCGATGATCGTGCGATTGAGGCGTAGGAAGCCAGCTTTGGGGCATAGGCGACAGTAGGAAGTGGCATCTTGTGCCCAGACGCAAGAAAAGCTTGCTGCCGCAAGAGGATGCAGTCACTGGTTGTTCAAGCTGAAAGCTTCGCTTCGCAGGGCCACGAGGAGTGGCTGAACATCAATGACGACACCGTAGCCAAGGAGTGGTTCGTCAACCCTGGTGAGAACCTCAACGCTTGCAACGCTAACAGCAACCCGCCCACGGTTCTCTACCACCGCACCGACAAGCGGAACTTCGCCGGCGTCATGAAGTATGGCTTCCTCCCGGGCGGTGGCGAGCGGCATCCCCAGCAGTGTATAAGCCCTGAACCTCTAAAAAAACAATGCTCAGTTGGAGCTTTGAATAGAATGCTGAAGCAGAGTTGAGCTTCGGCGTGAGCACCTGCCTCTCGCCGATGGAGACACGTGCGGCCCTGACGTGCCAGCCGATTTGAAGGGGGAGCCACTCATTTGGAGAGTTAGGGTCACTTGCAGATTCAACCGCGCAATTGCAAGTGGTGTTTAGTGTTTCGTTGCTGATGCAGTGTTGACATTGGGGTCTTTTGGTACGGCAGTGTTGCGCTTCATCTGAGTTTCCTTTGGCTGCCAGGATGAGACGGTTGGCTGTGGCCGAAGGCGCCAAAGCAAGTGAGACAGGCAGGGTGTCTAAGGCAAGGAAGAAGTTTTCCCGGAATGAGGATGATGACCTGATGGCGAAGTCCGAAAACCCACCGCGGTGTGTGACACTGAACTCACCCCTGCCGCCATGGTGCGCTAGCCTCCTACGCCAACAGCGGCGGCGTCGGCGACCCCAGGATCTGACCCGTCGCGCAACCCTTTTCCAGAGATGAAGAGAAGGAGTGGCGATCGAAACGGGAATAAGGGCTAGAGTCGGCCAAAGGGCTGGAGCAGCCAGAGGCGCGGCGAACGCAAGTGAAAAAAGGTTTCGAAGGTGCAGGATTTGGTGGTGGTCCGCTGGCAGCTGCGCGCGCGTGTCAGTTTGTTTGTTCGTGTGCGCCCAAGATGTTTCTTTTTCTCAGAACAGGTGCTGCGCGGTGCTTCTCGTTGAAGTGAATTGTTCTGCAGACATACTGCCTCCACGGGGGGTCGGTAGTTCCGACACCTGCTAAAGCCGCGGCTGCGACGGTCGTACTGGGCCCCATCTTGGTGAGAAGGTCGGGGCGCCTTTTGAGGTAGTTCTTCTGCTGATCCTTGAGGAGGCGCGGCTTCAAAGGCAAAAGCTGACCACACACACATTGCAGTTGACCTGGCCCTCGAAGACGTCATTGTTGCAAACAGGACACTTTGCGGATTTCAACCCCACACTCTCCGTGGGATTGAAAACCTTTTGTTGCTTCGCGTCCCCTTGCGAGGCGCGTGGCGGCACGACGTTTGTCCTGCTTGTTGCAATCCTCTCCAAAGCAGATCTGCGATCATCCACAACTGCTTCATCTCGCCTCATGCCCTGCGGCTCCTCCTCGGCTTCGGGCACTCCCGGGGCTGCACCTGATTGCTCAGAGCATCGCTGTTGGTGGCATCCAGCACGGAGAGGACGGTATAGTTGGGGACCTTGGGGTGAGGACACCATCACTCTCTGTGCGGAAAAAACACGACGCCAGCCTTGATGGCCACACGGCAGTCCACCTGCGTCTGTCGCCGCGTACCCCTGATATGTAGTTCTCATTTGCCTTGTCAGCAAAGAACACATGGGGTCGCCCAGTCTCGGGCTACGCGGCGGGCTTCGCGGGGCCAGATTTCGTGGAAGGGTTGGCTTCGCGAGGCTTCGCGGCAAGACTGTGGCTTCGCGGAGTGGCTTCGCTGGGCTTCGCGGATGCTTGTTCCACAAACATCTCTGACATTTGCGCTCTCATGCAGTTAAACTATGTTAAGTCCATGCGAAAGGGGGCGATGAAGGCGGTAAAAAAATGGGGCTTCAGGGCTAGAAAGCATGGGTAAGCCCAAAGGGGCGGAGCGTGGAAGTTGGACCGCGGTGGCTTCGCGGAGGCTTCGCGGGGGCTTCGCGGAGGCTTCGCGAAAACGTTCCATCGTTTCTCGCAAAACCGGGCCTGAAACGCACAGTGCTCTTCCGGTCGTCTCCCTGTAATCTTCCTGTAGTCTTGTCGTAGCCTTCTGACTCTAAACATCAACCTTTGCTCAAGTGCCTTCGCGGACCTTTTGGGAGTTCCCCACAAAGCTAAAATCCATCATCTGAGAAAGAAACGCTGCTCAACTGAACTTGCCGAACACGTTTATTTCATACCCGCCGAAAGCCACGCGCGTATGTGTGTATCTTGCTTCAAAGAAGCACAAGGTGAAGCAGCGGCGTTGCCACGCACTGCAACCCCTGCTACCCAACATGTGTATGAAGCGCAGTAGCACGCACACGGGCAGACCGCCGCCGTCCCACACACACATAGCGCGTTTGCAAAAGAACGCGCGCACACACACACACACAAACCCGAACGCACCGCAACTACCAAGCGCCTGCATGAAGCGCAGTAGCACGCCGGACGACTGCAGTCCCACACAAAGCGTGCTTGCAAAGGAACACCCGCGAAACACAGACGCACCACAACTTCCAAACATGTAAGAAGCACAGTGGCACGCGAAACGGCGGACCACCGCCTTCTCCGCTGTCGCAAACATGTACGAAGCACAGTGGCACGCCATCCCACGCACATAGCACACACACACACACCAAAAAAAAAGCAAACACGAACGCGCCACAACTACCAAGCCTGCATGAAGCAGTAGCGCAAACTGACGGGCCACTGCCGTCCCGGCTACTAAGCGTGTGTGCAGCAACAAACATGTGCGAAGCGCAGCGGCGCGCAGACAGGCGGACCACCGCCATCCCGGCTATAGGAAGCACAGTGACGCGCAGAATCAAAGATGATGGCGTGCAAACAAGCAGACCACCGCAAACAGGCGGACCACTGTCGCCCCGGCTACCAAACTTAGATGAAGCGCAGCGGCGCGCAAGCTCCGGCTACCCGTGAAAAGCGCAGCGGCATGCGTTTACCCACGCCCTCCTCATAGCGCTGCTTCAACAGCCGCCTTGCTCGGCCCGGGAGCTCGCCACCAGGCCTTCGCTCGCTTTGCGCTAGAGCCGCTCTCGGCAGCTGGCTTCTTCCTGGTGCGACTGCGTCTGGGCAGGGCGCTTCGCGCCGGTCGCTTCATGCCGCTGGTCGCTTCATAGAAGTCTGCGACTTCGTCTGAGGCCGGGAGTCATGTCCGGTTGTTTGCGACTTTGCGTTGTTTTTCCGAAGGCCCGGCAGTTTACCCATGCTTTCACCTCGCGTATCCCTTAGACGAACATACTGTAGGCAAACGGCTTGGCATGTTCCACTTTCATGATTTCAAGAGGTTGCCCCAACTCTGTGAAGCCAACATTGGCCTTCTGCTGCGGCTTTCCAACTGTTCAAAAAGTACTCGATGCCACCCTCAAACCTCATCAACAAACTATGCATCATGGCAGCCCTTGCCTGGTTTTGCACAAGGCAAAGCTGAGGCACATGTGACACCAAAAAAGGGGTTAGAAGAATGAATTTTCTTGACCTTTTTGACCCCACGCCAAAGTGGCCCAAGGCCGCCTGGACCTGCGAGCGACCAACAGCAACAGAAAAGCGCGAGCGCATGGCTGCATGCGATTGTGTTCATGGCGCTTGCGATTTTCAAATTAGGAAATTGAGCAGCTTTGGCCGATCCATCAACCCACAGCTACCTTTGCGTCCATGTCCGTTGCTTTAGTTCCGAATTATTTCTACACTTAAAAACTTACCAACAATGGTCAGCGATCAAGAAAAATGGTTTGGCGCTTTTGGTTTGGAATTTCAAGAGACTGGCCCAGAGCTTTTGGCCCTGTGAGTTTTTGGTACATTTTCCTTCATTAATTCCTTAACTCACTCACTCATTCTTTGACGACCCCGACCCTCAACAAGTGGACGACTGTCGCGCCGTGCGCGTGCAGAGTCGCTGCAATGCAGCAGTTCTGCAATGTGATTCAGGAGGCTTTTACGCGCAATGAGACACCCGCTCGTCCAGCTCGGCCAAGCTGGCTCAGCTGCGCGCCACCCATGGACACGTGAGCCTCGCCATGATTTGGCGGCCAGCCTGCCGTGTCCAATCCAGACACCAGCCATCGCTTCAAGCGAAGCTGGGCATTCGCCGGTCATGGATGAGCAGGTGACCGCATTTTTGCATTGAAGTGCTGGGTTGCCTGGGTCGTGATGCTGCCCGCAGATCGCACCCCAGCCGGTCGGCGAACTACTTCCGCCAGCGTGGATGGGCGCGATTTGAAACGCTGGCGCGGCTCTCGTTCAACCGTGGCCGGAGGCCGAAGCGGGGATGGCGCAAGAGGCACATCCACCGGGTCGGCTGGCGGCTGGCCCTCGTGATCGCTGGATGTGTCGGACTGCGACGAGCCCCCGCCATCCCTCGCGCGATCTGAGTCTGAACCTGCGGCGTTGCCAGCTCTGCCCCCCCTGCCCTTCGCGGCCCGCCCTTGCGCCAGCATGCCCTTGTCTGCGCGGGGCCTTTGTCGCTCGCGTCAGAAGCCGCACGGCGTCCATGGCGAGCTTCGCCTCCTTTTCGCGCTGGAGATCTTGCCCCAGCTGCTCGAGGTTAAGGAGCTCTGCAGACTCGACGTTGAAGAAGCGCAGTCCCGCACGGGCCCAATCTTGAGTAGAGAAAGCGTCCAGTCTGAAGCGGCCCGCGCAAGGTCAACGCAAAAGCGTGTGTCGCTCACCAAGTCAAGCTGGCCGTCTGCGCCCCTCTCGCACGCCAAAGTCATGATAGCTCCAGGAGGCACATCCTCAGGCCTGAGGCGCGTTAGCCTCAGGAGCACGGCGTCGATTGGCTTCCTTCTCGCGTTGTAAGCCGCAGCAACCCGGACGGCCGGAGCGACGTCCGACGCCAGAGAGCCCTTGGCTCGCGCCTCGGTCCGGCACGTCTCCGTCAATGTTCGGAAGTGGTAGACAGTGTGCTTGGCTGCTAGCGTGCGCAGCTGAGGTTTGGACCCTTGCGATCGCACCAGCGGCTGAGTCTAGCAAAGGCCCGCTCAATGCACGTTGATGTTGGTTTGGCAAGCGCTTACGAAGTTTGGCGCTAAAGCCGTCTAGGAAACACTGGGGAGCATCCCAGAATGCCTTCGCCACCTGCTGCCTTGCGCCCTCTTCAAGTCCAGATAGGCCAGGCAAGGACAGGTCCGTAAGAGCCCACAAGCGGGCCCCAGGCATCCTCCGTCGCAGTGTCCAGCAACATGTCTGCCGGGTTCAAAGCTGGGCTGCAAAAGAACGTGGTGGAGGCTGCCTCCTGGGGCCTTTCCGTCACCCAAGTGCCTCTTTTGAACAAGGCGTAGTGAACGGCCATGACTGGAAAGGTCACTGTCGACCACATCAGAGTGGACCAGCAAGGTCACTCAAGGTCACTCAAGGCGTGCGCCGCCTTTCGCTGCCGTTTGCGGGCAAGCTTTCTCCACACTTTGGTCTGGTCCAAGGGCACGCCCAACTCCCTCCCTGAGTCCTCCGACTCAGTGGACGGCCTGAGGCCCCCCCGAAAATGACGCAGAAGCGCCGCGGCCGCTTGCCAGGCTTTGCAATCAGAGGGCCACGGGCCATGTTGTTTGTGTCTTCCCAAAGTAACAATCGCATGTCACATTGTCGCAGAAATCCCGACAATGCGAAACAAACAGTTCTCCCATTTACAAGATATTGTCGCAACAATTTTCGGACGTTTCAGACAAATTTTTAAACAATGTTTTGAACAATGTGCGGATTGATGTCCGTACACAGCTCCTTGTTTTCCGTACACATAACTCTGGTTTCCGCACACGTAGCTATGTTTTCCGTACACATCAATTTCTTGCAAATTGTCAACAATTGTTTCAGAATATTCTTTTGGACCCCCAAACAACTGTCCTAACATAATGTAACAATTAGTTAAATAATTATTGTCCTTTCATTCTTTCGTGTCAGATGTCGTCACTTCTTGGGCTGCAGCTTCTTGGCGTCTTCCCCGGGCAGGCTGGCATGGACTTGCTTGCTTCAAGCCGCAAGCCGCAAGCCCTTGGCTCGAAGAAAGCGACGTGTAGGCGCTACGCCATGTCCGACTCCTCCAGCTCGGAAAAGGCGGACGCGCCCCCGCCGCCCAAGGCCGCCTCTGTTGCTTGTGAGGGCGTAGGTTTGCGAGTGTCCCACACTCACAGGAAGGCGCGCTGCTGCCTGCTGTGCAGCGCGAAGTCGACGGACCAGTCTCCCCTGGAGTACGACACGGTCTTGGACGAGTGCTACGAAGAGGGGCACGGGTTCCGAGCGGGAAGCTTTGCCTTGTTTGCTTCAACGTGTGCAGAGCCCTGGGCGCCTTGGCTGCATTGTGGCTGGCCGCTGGCCTTGTTCAGTCGCCGCCTGTAACTGCAGCACTGTTTCGTTTTTCGTAGACGGGTGCTTTTCACACGGCAAGAGTCGCTTGGGGTGAGGACTCCACGCGGAGCACAAGAAGGTGGAGGACTACTACAAGCACGTGTCGGCGCGCCAGGCTCAGCAGGAGCACAGAGGCTTCTTGCAGTCGAGGAAGGAATGGACCAAGCCAGACCAGACAGAAAGCGGCTTCGGAGCAAAAAGGAACTGCTTGCGGCCCGAAAAGAGCTTGCGCTGGTCCACGCGACTGGCGGCAGATTCAAGGCGCCGCAGAAGCAGTTTGTCGCCAAAAGTTCTTGGAAAGATGAGACCCATGGAGCGTGGGACGCGCGCGCAAAAACACGGCCTGCACCAAAGACGCCCCACGATCCACGGCAGCCGCCTCGCTGGAGCAGCATCCACGGCATACGTGAGTAGGAGGTCCTGGCAGGGGACAACCGCGGAAGCAAACATTGCCAACAAGCCTGCTGCCTGTTCAACCCCAACAAACCACCTAAGCCTCAAGCCTTGCGTGACCTAAAGCCGGGAGCCCAAAAGTATCATTCCTTCATTTATCCATTCGTTTCAGTTCTTTTCGTTTCATGTCATTTCAATTCATTTCTGTCCGTTTCGTTTCACTTCAACTCATTTCGTCTCATTTCATTTTATTCCGCTTCATTTCATTTTAATTCGGTTCATGTCCTTCATTCCTTCATTCCTTCATTTATTTATTCATTCATTCATTCATTCATTCATTCATTCGTGCATTTATCTATTCATTCATTCCATTTACACTGACATTAACATTTCCACTTACATGTTCATTTCATGTCATTTCATTTCGCTTCATTTCATCATTTCTTTCATTCAATCATTCGTTCATCCATCCACGGCTCGGACTACGAAACTGTGTCGAAATACTCTTTCATGCTCAATTGTAACGCCATCTATTCATTGTGAAACTCAGCCGGGTGCGATTAAATCAAAACTCGTGCATCCGCAGACCACAGTACATTCCTATACACAGAGGCATGAGGCATTATACCTCGTACCACAACGCGGTTGTCGAAGATCCCAGCTGCCGTATTTGCGCATCACGCAGCTGTCATCCACCGAAATGGGTTGGCCAAAGAACTTCACAATCGCGTATGGCCGAAAGCCATCTGCGTATCACCGGCAAGAAAAATTGGCGAACAATATGCAAAAGATAGCCATCCCGGACACCACGAATAATATAAGGAAATGAAAGCATCCATGAGGTAATAGCATCCATCCATGAAAATCCGGAAAGCCATAGTCGTCGAAATATGTATATACATAGGTATGTGCCTCGGACATGCGAAGTTGGTTTCACATCGAAATCCATTCCATCGTGGTGACATCAACATGTTGCAGGCAATGGATGGGGTCTGGCCGGCACCATGCCGCAAAAGCAACGATGATCCACCTCTGCATCACATAGGTCGGTCCACAATGGCCAGTCTAGTGATACGACGACGGAACTCTTCGTCCAAGTTGTGTTGGGCGTCCCGGGCTCGGATATACTTCTTGTAGTGCTCGTCCGCAAGCCAATGTCCTTTCCGGACGCACCAGTGAAGCAGCGGTCCGTCACACTTGCCCGGGTCCGTGGCTGCAATGATAGCGCTCACGTCAACCTCATACCCATGTTTACCAAGGTTCAACCCGGTCCTCGCGAATGATATATATATACTTGCAATTGAATGCCAGAGAGAAGCATCTGTAAACAATGTCCCCCGCTGGATGTTTGCGTTTGCTGACCAGTAGTTTCATTTCTTCCTTGGTAACATCGAGGATAGTTGCCGCACTCCACAGTTTGTAGAAGATGTACAGCCCCTTGCATTTGGTCGCCGAAAAGCGAATGTATTGGTTGCGGTCCTCGACTGATCTGAAAGTCCTTGATCGAACACTCTGAGATTGAGAAATCTCTTCCTCAGTAGATGGTAAGACAATACCAGCACGATCAAGCACAGTGATGTTGGGGTAGCGCGCCAAGTCATTGTGGTATGGACATGCGGGAGCCACCCTGAGCGCGGCGTCAATCGTTCGCTTGTCGCCAGCCTCGAACATCCCCCACATCCTTGACATCTACAGCGCAATGAACCCCGCCATATATTGGGCCTCTCTTGGCTCATCCAAGCAGATTGCTATCTGTTGGGAGTTGATGATGTCGCGCGCAGTCATGTCATTGTCGCGGTAGTCTTCTCCGTTCTCTTCCTCCTCAGACACATTACCCGACGTGTGACGTGTACCCCTGCGTGCCCCTCTCATCATCGTCAGGTTCGTCTTCCATTCCATCATCCCTTTCTTGTGCTGCCGTATTACCATTCGCTTCCTCCTGCGCTCGCCTTGCATCCCCGAACACGTAGGGTTCGTGATCGTCATCATCGTCGTCTGAGTTGATGTTGACGTAGAACCTCCCGGTGGAGATCAATTGGGCATCACATTCCAGGCATATGCAGAAGCATGTAGGAATCGTGGCCGCGCAGGATGGGCAAATCCGGCACCTCAAGGCTTCCCAATTCTCGTGTAGGATGATGGTGTTGCTGCTGATATCATCTCTGATTTCTTTGGTCAGGATTTTTTTCAATTCCTCATGTTGGCCGCCTCGAAACAATGCGCAGGCACGATCCACCATGTCTTTGATGTAGTGGAGGTTGTCGGCACCAGCCTCAGTCTCCGGCGACCCCTCGATGACCTTAGTGACGTTTTGGAGGAACATCAGGGCCGACTCTTGAGACGAACCAACGAAACCAGGACAGATTCCGTTCTCAACGCATTTCGAGTACGCCCGCTTGACGTTCTCGATGTCCAAGCATCTCCCTTCGTTGCATTTCCCGATCCTTATGGACTTGATTTCGTAGAACGGAATGACGTCGAACACCATGAACGTCCCATTGAATGCGACTCCAGCTCCGTACTGCGCAAGAGTTGCACTGGGAACGTAGATGATCGCGATCGGATCCCCGACCCGCGGGTTGCGTAGCGAAGTCTTCGTCGCTAGGTTCATCTTGTCCCATGGAGCGAATGCCCCGAAGTGCAATGCCAACCGGTTTCCGCCACCAGTTCCGCCGGGGACTAGCCCGCAGCGAACGATGTTTGGCAGGTTTTCCACATATGTCACGTGGAAAGCACCTCCGAGGACGTCACCCATCCTCGCGGAATACCTGTTTGCAAGTGCGGAGGAACTTATGAATCCAAAGTCGCTGTGGCCAGTCGTGGCTCGAATACACCAGGGCCTGTACCATCTGCTGAATATCTCGTTATAGCTTCATCCTGAGCGCGAGCCATGTTGAGCAATTCCTGCCTGGCAGCCCTCATGTCATTCGGATTCATGATGCTCGGAAATCTCGCTGCTAGAATCTGGAATCTCGACTTCCTATATCCAGAATCCTGCCATTTCATCACCTCGACGATGGCCATGTAGCGCCTATGTTTCGACGTTTTCGGTGGGAATAGGTTCACCCCATAGTCCGTGATGATCGCGTCAATGTCGACCCATCCACCTTCATCACACTTGAAAGTACTTCCTCGGCAATTGCCGATCTTGTGGCGAAGGATCCTGCAAAGGTCGTGAGACAGCTGGTTAGCTTGATCTCGCGTGCCAAACACAGAACACTCATCGCCGATTCTGCCAAATGGAGCGTCATCAAAAGGATAAATGCAGAAGTTGATGCTTTTGCCAAGCTGTTGCGTATCGATCTGCTCCAAAATAGCACCCTTGGGGAAAATCTGGGATCAGTCATTGACGTATATGCCCATGGTAGGTTGACGCTGCTTACGTCCCCAGGCCTTGCGATGTAGCAAGGAATGGTGTCACATCCCCGCTCCAACGTCGTTTTGAAGGTCCTCGTGACCCCCACACGGATTGAAAGTAAGGCCCACACCGCCGCAGTGCAGTTCGCCCCCTTCAGCCGTGTCCGCCATCTCCACCAGGTTGATGGTGTAGCTATACATTTCTGCTGTTTCTTTCCCCGTTTGTCTCCTCGTCTTGTGTTCATTGGGTGTCGATGACGAGGGTTCCTCTGCATCCCCCATTTCTTCATCCGAGGACACATGACCGCTGCTGAGAAGTTCACGAATCCTCCTCGTCGCCTTGTCATTTCCAGCAGCCTCTTCGACCTTCTTGCAGCCGCCGTCGTGGGCCGCATTTGCGCACCTCGCACAAATTCCCTTATCCTCCATGCATTTCTCCATTGAGTCCAGGAACTTGAGCGCCGCTCTCCGACCGTCAATCACGCGCTGCGTCTTCTCCTCCTTCTCTTCTTTGGGCTGAGAGCTTTGACTCTGATCGGGTACTGGGCCGCGATCATCGTCTCCGCCCTCTGACGCCTTCCTCTTGGACCCTTGGTTGGCTTGTTCGATCACCAGGGAATATGGATGCTTGGGCTTGATCGTGTTGATGATGTCCAACACCTCTTTGGTAGGCGTCCCGAGCTGAGCAGAAGGTTTGTTCCGTCGTCGATTCTGGCCAGTCGTGTAGCTCACGTTCCCCGCGAGATGTCGCACGAAGGACTGCTCAAACTCCCTCTTGATCTTCCACACGTCCCTCCACAACGGAAGTTCATGTTGGAAGTATGACATCACCTCGAAGAATCCCAACACCATCTCAACGACGTCCCCCAGGGTTTCCTCGTTTGTAGTTTGCCCCAGAAGGTCATACATCGTCCCCTGGTCAAGCACGCTCTTGATCCATGATGAATAGGCGACGTTGCCGAGATCCTTGTCAATCAAGTAGATGGCGGTCTTCTCCTCATTTCCTTCGGAGTCCCTACACATGACCACATCTCTGGTCGCGCATAACTGTTTTCTATGCTTGTGCTTGTAAAACTGCGCAGCCTGATCCAGTGTCACGCTCACGAAGCCTACGTGGGATAGCTCCTTCTTCAATTTGGAGTACGCAAGCTCCCTTATAATCGTAATCATGGCCTGAACATTGCTGACATCCGCCATGAGATGTTGAAGGCGAGATTGCGACTTTGCACTCAGCGAATAGTCGCGTATAGAGTTTCCCCCCATCCTTGACCTTGCGACACCGTTCACATCGGCGTTCCAGTTCGCACAGCAATTCACGCACGAGGACGGATTGAAGGACGTGTCGGATTCCAGTACTCTCAATTTGCTCCTCTGCATCTCATTTCTGCATAGCTCGCAGAAAAATTCCCCGAGCTCGGAGACTGTACACCACCGCAACGTAGATCGCCGGCATCAACGTTCCCAAACGCTTCTTGTCCATCATGACTCTCGTTCCGGCGCTCCTGTTTTCTCCTTGGTTGAGCAGTGAACGTCGGTTTGTACTCGAACCTTACCTTCGACTCCTCCATGTTCTTGGGGGTATTGAATCGTAGATCTGGCTCGTTGATGCAAATCTCCTCCAGATCGTTGATGAAGTCCGGACTCGGTGCTAATACGTCAATGGGTTTCTCCACCAAGAGCCGCTTCAGGAGGTAATATTGCAAATTTGAGGTCCCGGGGATTCGAAAATATTCTTGCCCGATAGTGCGTGAGCAATACGCCACAGACAGTCATTCTCGGTCACCGACGCGCCTGCCGCTTTGCAGATTTCGCTCACTTTGTTGGCAATCGTACCTAAGTCCCCTTTTCCACCATGGAAAGCTGCATCACGGTTCACGCACACAATGAACATGCCCTTGCATACGTTCGCCTTCGATAGGGAGTCAATGATGGGTCTGGCGGCCACATGCCACTCATTCCCTCTCATGTGCATCCAGTCGTAGAGCGACATCCAGATGTGCACCGATATGGGTGAGTCATCTGAGTCCCACCTCCGTCGATCGCAGATAAGCCTTTCCAGCTGTTGTAATCGGGCGATGATATTCGTCGTGTCCGAACTCGATGAGACTCGATCCGTAACACGACCTCTCCTCGATGTTTGTCCATCCCTGCTCGTTGACCATCATCTGAAACGTCTTCGTGTATCCCTTCGCATTGACGGCTCGCATGGGCCAATCCAGAACCAGAAAGCTCTTCTTTTGGATCATCATGTCGCGGATCATCGCCCCGTTGATGGACTTGTTCTTCTGTTGGTTGATGATCCTGGTCAACCGTGCAGGCGCGTTGTCAGGATTTGTCTCCGCCTGTATCAATGCATTGATAGCCTTGGCGCCCGGGAGGCGCGTGGTCAAGCATCCCGTTTGAACGCAAAGAAACGCATAAAGCTGGAGCCACGCAGTGTTGCTCTTTCTGACACATGAACTGATCATCTTTTCAGCCCTTGACTTCTCTTCGAAGTGCACTAATGACGATGTCAGATTTCTCAACATGCATTCCCAGAATGTCGCGTCCTTCCCCGTAATGAGACATGGCCCGAACACAGTTTGTACCATGGGATACCCGGTGTTGGCATTGATGGTGAACTTCACACTCACGGTTGCGCCACCCAGGGTGACACCCCCCTCGAACGAGGTGTACGTCTCGTACCCAGACGTGATGTCGCCGATCTCCCACCTGTCGTCGATGGAGTCGATGATCTCGTTGTCAATCTTGTTGGGATCGTCAGCCGATGTCCATCCACTCGTTGCTCCCTGCTGTGGGTATGACCCGCCAGCAGTTTGCTGTCCATGTCGAGGACGAGATGATGAGCTCTGCTGCCGCTCTGAATTTTGCGGTGGCTCCGTCTTTGATGAGCCCATCACCCACCACGTTGGCTCCTCGCCATCGGTGAAGTCTTCAGGGTACATTTCCAATACCCTGTCCTTTTGGACGTAGGTGAAATAATCATTTCGATCGAAGTCCGTCACATGGCCCTTCTCTGCCTCGGTCTCGATGATCTTCAACCATTCAGCCCATTTGCGTCGATCCTGGTTCTCCGCCGCTCGGTCGGCCGCATGTGGTGCCAGGCTGGTAGAACTGATATTCATCGCGGGCAGCGTTGATGTATAGATCATGTCAATACACCACAAGAAGTTCCTTGCGTCCTCGACCTCCTTGTGCAGATCATTCAACTCAGACTTATTCGGCCTGAAGCAGACACTGTGTGACCGATCTGAAGCACTCCTTTCTCCGATCAACGGCTGCAGTCTCCTCGGGATGAAAGACACACACACATAAGCGAGTTCATAGCCCCGATGCCTGCATCTGAAATATCCGTGGGAATGGAACCGTAAATCATCCACCGAAGAAGGTTATGCTGATGGGCCTGCTCATCTCTCATCATCCCAAACGCTAGGTTCTTCATTGACATGCGTAGCGCATTCTGATAGACCAGCCCGAGGTCCCAGTTCTTCTGGTAGTCAAGCGTTGTGCTTCGTCCATAAGTTTGAGGGTCAACTTTGGAGGCTTGATCACGCTCAGTGTGAACACTTTCCCCCAGTTCCGATCTCTGAACTTCACGACTCTTCGATCGGCCCTCTCGAGCTCGGCGGTCGTTCTCAACCCCTCTGTACTCTTCCATCGTCGCGATGATGAGGAGTTGGTCGGCTCACTGCCGACAAAGTCTTTGAACACTCCCCAGAGGGACCAATAGACCCTTGAAAATTCGACCCTTTTTAAATAAGGGTGTAAGCCCTAGATTGCAAAGTCAAATAAGGGTCTATTTTTTTTACACCATGAGGGAGGGAGGGGAACACATGAGCATCACTCTTCTTGTCTCGCATGGCTCAGCAGTTTGTATATAGTGCCCTGCCGCCATGGCGGGATTAGAACCCGATGCTCGAACTCTCGTCGCGATTTTCAGGAAGCACATGCCAGGAGGACCAAAATCTGCAGACTACTTGCAGCCGGACCCAGACATTCTGTGCGCAAGGCTCGAAGATCTCCTCATGGACATATGCCGCATTCAGAGGCGCAAGACTGGCAAGTTCCTGCAAACTTGCATCAAAGAAGCTTGGGCCTTGAGTCATGGCGAAGTCAAGACTTTTGCTCAAAGACTTCAAGCAGGTTTGGAGCACATCTACCTGAAGAAGAAGCAGGCCCTGCAGTTGCCAGGATAATCAAGCTTTTGAGCAAGGAGGGCTTGGCTGAGGTGCCAAACGCGTCTGAGCAAGGCAAGGAGGACCTCCAAAACTTGTCTCCAGAGCAAGTCTCCAAGCTCTACGAGAAGTTTGGCGTGGACACTGTCCCAGTTCCATTGATTGGGTTTGCAGCTCCCAAGAAATTCTCGCAAGCCAGGCGTCGGCAGCACCCCCAGATGTCAACTACAAGCAGTACACTTGTTCGCACGCCGTGGCCCTCGTTCGACTCTTTCCTGACGGCTCCCAAACAACTGCCACCATGAAGGTGGGCCCGGGAAGCTTTGCCTTGGGCTGTTTTTCTAGCGAGGAAGAACACGAAAGTGAGATTCCCAATTCCATGGTGTTGGCCATGGATCCCAAGGTCAAAAAAGCTGCAAAGGCAGCTGCAAAGGCAGCTGCTATGGCCTTGAAAAGGCCTGCCAGCAAAGCACCTGCTGACTCTGGGAGTTTGAAAGCCATGAAGAAGCCGGCAGCTGCCCCTGTTGGCCTTCCAAAGTGTAGTGATGCCTCGAATCATTTATTTGCTGTCATGCACTATAAGAACAGCAATTCGTACGCCATTCGTGCAAAGACTGGCACCAAAGCCCAGCTCTTTTGTGTCCCCTTTGGTGAAAGGACTCCACAGCAAGTTTTTGGCATTGTCAAGGATGCTGTGGCTAAGCTCACCGCTGGAGACGATGTCCAAGCTGTGAAGGAGTGGGCACGATCTGCGTAGAACACGGTACACTGTGGTCCAAAACCTGCACTTGTTTTTTGGGGAATGCGCATGTTCGAATGTATATGTGAACGCATCTGCAGTGTGTGTTGTTGCAAACAGGCCAGGCTGTGTGAACACATGCAATTTCAACTGACACATTCTTACGTACAAAAGGAACAAACGACAAACCACCACAATGTTTATGAGGGAGGGAGGGAGGCGACCTTGGTGGGAAGGATGGTGGCTTGAAAGTGTTCTGTTTTAAAATTGTTGCAAACCAACCATGTGCAGGAGGGAGGGAGGAGCTAAATTGTTGTAACATGACCCCAATGGTGTTTTTTAGAAGGGATGATGTTGGAATAATTTGTAGCTGTAAAAGGGATTGTCTAAGGGGGACTGGGCGCTTGACACATGCTTGGTCGCAGTTTGCTTGATGCATGGCTCATGTTGGAAACCTGTTGCTTGATGCATGGCTCATGTGAGCGATCCTGAGCTGTCTCGGTGCCATCATGTCTCGGTGCCACCATGCCTTCCCTCAAGAGGCCTGCCAGTGCCCCTGCAAAAGCAAAGTGCAAGGCCAAAGCCAAGGCCAAGGCCAATGAGCCCCAGGCCAAAGCTGTGCCCCCTGTAGAGGGGGAAGAAGAAATGTCGCCTGAAGCCAAAGCTGCATCCATTGTTTTGGAGCAGTTGCAAGAGAGCATGGGTGGGCCTGATGGCTTTGTGCCTGCAAACCCAAGCTTGGCTGCCATACATGCCACTGTGACAGAGGCATGCCAGGAGGCTTTGGCTGCCAAAGCTGCCCCGGACGCTGCGCCTGCTGCTCCTCGCCCATGGTGTCCTGACCAGTGGACCGAGGATAACCGGACCTGGTGGCGTCCTTGCAGGTTGTGCTCTAAGAGGTACTACTGGCGGGTCGGCTGTATGAGCACAAAGTGCGTTTCTTGGCTGGGAGGGAGGGACCGAGAGTACGGGACTGGGAGGGAGGGACTGGAAAAAAGGGACTGGGAGGGAGGGACTGGGACTGGGAGGGAGGCACTGCAAGAGACGGACTGGGAGGGAGCTGAAACATGTTTTTCCCTGTTGTCTCAGGCTGACTTCAAGAAGGAGGAGCTGGCCAAGGACAAGAAGAAGGAGCAAGCAAGACTGGATCGACCCTGAACTGAAAATCATGGGGGGAGGATGTGGTCACTGAAAAATAATGCAAAACAAGACAACCTATAGGGAGCCCGAAGGAAGGAGGGAGGGAGGAAGGGACGGCAACTTGTAATGCCAATATCCCAAGCTGCCACCCGAGGACTGGGATGCAGCTACATTTGCTCCTGGAGGTGTTTGGGATGGCTCTGGACCTTCCAACATGGCAACCTGTCTGCATTTCATGTGTTGTTTTAGAGCTTGCACTTGGCACCCTGAGGGAGGGAGGGTGCCAAAGACTAATTAATTCATAGAAGCACATTTATGCAAGACCATTGTACAGCATGGTGAGGGAGGGAGGGAAAAAACCACCATGATACCTGCCAGTGATGTGGCCGACCAGCCTGCCGCTCCCATGTTGCCTCCTCCTCCTACAAGGAATGAGGCAGGCTATCGTGCGTATGCTGCAGCTATGCATAGGCAGCATCAGCAGGAGTAATTGGCATGTGCAGTTGGCAATATGAAAAAACACATTGCATGCTGGCAGGGTGTCATGCCAAATACTTGTATGTTGAGGGAGGGAGGGATGGATGGAATGAGGGAGGGATGGAGGGAAGGGGAAGGGAGGGAAGGGAGGGAAGGAGGGAATGGATGGAGGGATGCTAGTTTTGTTTTTGAAAAAAGCGCTCGAACTTCAAATGCGCAATATTTGAATGATCTCAATGGGCACCATTTCATGCAAACCTTTTGGAAAAAAACTTTGGTCCCTTGTTGGTCCTTGGTTGGTCCATTGTTTTGATCCATTGTTTTCACTCAATCAAGGGAAATGTACACTCATTTTTTCATTGGACTGGATCACATTTTTTATATTCATGAAATATTGGCAGTTGCAAAATGTTTGAAACAGGTCCCAAACAGTCCTAGGGAATTGCCATAGCATGTCATGTCAACATGATCTTGAGGATTTGATAGGGTTTGCGCAGTGACTGGCATCCACCAAGTCTGTGTACAATGCCAGTGCTAGAATGTGATGAATGTGGACTGGAGAAAAAACATGGTTGAAAAAGTTGAAAATTTTCAACTTTTTCAACTACATTTTAAATGTAAAGTAAAGGAAAAGGGAGTTGAAAAAGTTGAAAATTTTCAACTTTTTCAACCCTGGTTTTTTCTATGAAGATACCCCACTTGTTTATCTTGATGTCTGATTGGCATTGATCCTTGAACATTCTGGTATTTTTACATTTGAGAGAATCCTGGATGGATGGATGGAATTTGCACTTTGCTCCATTTAGATTTGCAGCATTATAGTGCTAGAATATTTTGAGCTTCTCAGCAATGGCTGCAAAGAGGAATGGCCAGAAGGATGCCAAGGCCAAGGCATCGGCCAAAGGAAAGGCAGCTGCTGCCAAGGCAGCTCCTGCCACTTTGAAGCCTGTGAAGAAGGAGCCTGACTCCCAGGAGAAGGCCTCTTCTGGCCCTTCAGTTGACAAAGCCGCCCAACAAGGATTCATCAACAGCATCAAGTATCGGGCCAACACTAAGAACGACCCTGATGCCCAGACCTTGTTGGAGGCCTGATGTTTAAGAATACAATAATAATATGCAAATTTTATTTTGCATTCAGACCCTAATTAGTAGATTTTGTCTTCCAATTTTTTAACCTTCAGTTTTTCACATTTTGAAATTTGGTAATTTTTCTCAAATCAATCTACTTTCTGTGGCCTTTGCAGGCCTACAATAAGATGAGCTCCACCGAGAAGAAGGCTCTGATTTCGAGATTTCAGGCCCAGGGGGGCTTGAAGAATCTTTCTTGGGCAGCCGAGCTCAAGCAGGAAGCCATTGGCTCCACCACTGTGACCTCCAATACTGAGAAGGGCATGTTCACTGCCTCCCAGATTTTGAAGTTCCATGGGCTTGTGGTTGGAGTCAATATCACCCAGGAGCGGCAGGATGTGGTTCTGAAGGAGCTCCTCAGAGAGAACCGGGAGGAGTTGGGCCTGGATCCCAACATCAACATCGATCAGGTGCATCCCACCATTCCTGAGCTGAGCCGCTACTACTACGAGAAGGCAAGCTCCAGCACCTCGACTTCGAATCAAGTTCAAACCACCTTGGAGGTGGGCTCCAGCTCTGTCAAGACGGACAGCTTGCTCAAGCCCATGATCGCTCATGGGGACGAGAGCACAGGTGTCCATGAGAATCCCGGCTACGCCGCCCTGCTGGAGACCATGAAGGCCTTGCAGTCTGTGAAGGGCAAGGTCGATAAAGAGCTGGCCCTGGCCAGGAGCCTTTTGCTTGACTTGGAGGCGAACGAGACTGAGGCATTTTTGCCAATTCAGGAAGAAATTGCCACCATTTTGAAGGCTGTTGACTCCTGGTTGATTTTCTGTCGGAAGGCCCTCAACCAGGGAAACAAAGCCAACCCAGACACAAAGCTGGAGGAGCTCAAAGAGCTGGCCTCCCAGCTTGAAACTGTGAAAGGGAGTGGTGTCGTCCACCTGGATGGCTTAAAGGGCGTCCAAAAGAAGCTGAAAGCCTTGCTGTGAAGAGAACGTGCAGGAGGGAGAGAGAAAAACGACCTTGTCCTTCACTTGCTGACTGTGCAGCTTGAAATACAGTGCCAGCCATTTTCGAACTTTGTCTGAGTCATGTCAAAATATTTTGTGTTACAACGAGAGAGAAGGAGAGAGAGAGAGAGAGAGAGAGAGAGAGAGAGAGAGAGAGAGAGAGAGAGAGTGAGAGAGAGAGAGAGAGAGACAGGTAGAGATACAAGAATTTGCATGCGCAGCTCCTTGCTCGATGTCATGTTCAGTTGTTAGATGCAAGCTGGTAAGCCATGGCATCTGTGTGGCACAAAGTGCTCCTATGGATGATTTTCTGGGATGTGACACCTGCTAGTGCCATGTTCCACAACAAGAAGAGTGGGGACAATATTATCGAGCCCCCCACCAAACGGTTGAGGCAGCATGTTCACACACTGTTTTTGGACAACAAGCTGAGTGGACAAGAAACCCAGCTTCTGGAGAACCAGATTGGAGCCTGTCATGTGCAAGGCTTCAAAGAGCATGCAGGCCCATCTGTCAATGTCAGCAAAAAGGCTGCCAGGGACATGCTGAGAAGATGCTTGAAGGGCACAAAGTGGCCCAAAATATATACAGCTGAAATACGAATTTGGGACGCCAAATTACAAGTGGAGAAGTACGCCAAGGTAGCACTGCTGCTGCCACATGAGCTTTTGCATGTTCTTGGCACCATGAACTCAGCTGAGACTTTGACGCAACTGGATGGTGCTGTGGAGTCTGTGCAGGCGCATTGCAGGAAAGCACAAAGAGCTTTTGGCAGCCCAACGTGTGGCTTCGGATTGTGGAGTGATGCTACTCCATTCAACTGGGACAGAACAAAGACTTTGGAAATTATTTTGATCAGTTTTCCAGGGCTAGAGCCTCCACATCATACAGTCCGAATTCCGGTCTGTGCGATTCCTCATGAGTTGGTCCTCAAGGAGAAAACATTTCAAGATATTTTTAGCATCATTGCATGGAGCTTCCAGTGCATGGCCATTCAATTCATGCCCAACCACAGGCATGATGGCAGTCCTTGGTGCGTCCCAGAAGACAATTGGACAAGGCTTACCCTTGCCTTGTCCTGGTGTTCTTGCTGAAGTGCGATGTGATTGGAAATGTCAAGCTGAAGTGTTTGGCCTTCCCAGCTGGCAGCAAAAAGCTGGCATTTGCTGCAAATGCTCTGCCACCTTGGAAACCTTCACTGACTTCACTTCCAATGCTGCGTGGGGGACCGAAAGATACAGCCACTGGGATTTTCTGGAGAAACTCGAATCCTTGGACAGGCCAAGGACTGCTCTTTACAAATGTCCATTCTTCACCACCGAAGTTTTTAAATTGGATTGGCTGCATGTTGCAGATTTAGGCTGCAGCTGCGATATGCTTGGCAATCTTCTATGGTATGTTCTGCCCAAATTTGGTGGCACCAGGCAGGAGCAACTGAGTGCGTTGTGGCTCCGTATGAAGATATATTACGCTGACTGCGCCATCCAAGACACAATTGGCAACTTGACCTTTGGCATGCTGAGGAAAAAAAGCACCACTTCGCCCAAGCTGAGAACTAGGGCAGCTGAGACAAGAGCATTGATCCCCTTTGGGGAATCCATTGCTCAGTCCATGCTGGACAGCGACATTCCCTTCGAGTTGGGCATCAAGGATGCCATGCATTTTTTGCAATTGTCTTATGATTGCCTTCACAAGGACCGATTCGACCAGGTCCATTTTCAGAATGTTGTCTTCAAGTTCTTGCAAACATATCAATGCCTTGGATCTTTGGCAACTGAAGAATACACTTGGCATCTCAAGCCGAAATTCCATTTGCTTGCTGAGATTGCTTTGGCTGGGGGCTGCCCGTCTTTAAATTGGTGTTACCGCGATGAGGAAGCTGGAGGTAGCATCAGCAAGATTGGCCGCTCCAGAGGAGGCCAACAAACTTTGTGGTCTGTGTCCAGTAGATGTTTGCAGAAATTCTGCTGCGACTTCCAGGCGCCAGTGTTTGATGAAAAAGACTTTGGCAGCCACGCGTTGCCTGCACGTTTCTGCGCTTGCGTGTCTGACTGGCAGCTTCAAAACATCAGCAGCACTGGAGGGGGGACGGCAGGAGCAAATGTCGCATGGATTGGTTGGTTAACTGGGACTGCATGGAGGGAGGAAGGGAGGAGTCCAAGTTCCAGAACACAATTTTTTACCAAAACAATTAAGGGTATATTTTTTATTCGACCCTTAAATTAAACGCTTGTTAAAATAAAATTCGACCCTAACAAGCGCTTTCGACCCTTATAAGGGTCTATTGGTCCCTCTGGGCTGCTCCTACCGCAGTATCTTGGTGAAATGCCGCTGTGAAAGATCGCTCCTCGTTGTCTTCGGCCACGCCTGAAGCGAGGTCCCAGATATCCGCAATGGATCTCAGCATGTCAGACCCCTCAACGCAGTACTTGGTGACATTCAGCGGCTCTGGGTTCTCTGCTAATAGCGAAGCCTCCCCACAGAGTTGGTTCAGCGCCGCCACTATTTTTCTTCCCCTTACTGCAGAAATCTCTCCATCCCAGCATGCAGAAAGCAGCTTGAAGATCTTGTTGGGAAACTCCAGCGCGATCCTCATGGATTGCCCTTCTCCCTTCATCATGCCGCGGCATCTCGCAGAATAAAATGCTGAGTAAGCATATATGACGGGGACGCCGATGTCCTCGACCCATTTTATGCATGTACCCAGATCACTGCTCGTCTCCATTCTCCTGGGTAGTCGCTTGCCTTCCTCAATGGCGTTCTTGATGAGGTTTCTCAGGAATATCGCCGCTTGTCTGGATTTCCCAACAGGCACGCAGAAGAATTCATTTGTATTGACGACGGACTCGTTTGCAGTCATTTTGATGATATTCTCCAGGACCAGGAAAACCCAAAATAGGCAGCAATGCGTATCACCACTGAATGGATTCAAACTGCACCCAGCTGTAACCAGAGGTTTGGGACTGGCCCGGAACCTCGATGGCACAGTCGATGTGATGTGGTTTTCACGTACAGCAGTCTGTCGCCGTCGTGGATTTCCCCGCACTGTGCAAGCAAGAGCGGGTTTCAATCGTGCCTGCTGAAGACACTTCGCTCGAGCAAGAAAACGCCGGAGGATCACATTCACAATCAACGACGTGTATAACTGGGTTTCTTTAGTATCACGACCAGCACAAGGCCCATGCTCATGGTTCCCGTTACATTTACGAATCTCCAAGCTCGAAGTTCCGGGAAACAACTCTCCACGGCTTCTTGATTGGCAGAGGTTTCTTCGCGCACCTTTGCTTCAAACCGTAGCGACAACCATCAAAGTCATGACTGATGCCATCATGAACAATCTCATGCAGTCTCTTATCCTTCCAATAATCGCAACTTCTGGGCAACTCAAACAGTATAGCAGCGTGTTTCGTCATGGCGTGTCGTTTGATTTCCACAAAACGTCCAAACAACTTCCAAAATTCGTTTTGTTTGGCCTCGATTTTCTCTGCGGTGTCGATTCCGCGAATCGTTGAGGTGTGCCCATGATGATCCCCCCGCGCAAGGTCCGGCGAAGAACAACAAATCGGAAGATTTAGTGAGCACATGTCTTGCGATGCTCCCCCCGCAGTCGCTCATCAAGTCATCAAGTGACGGTCACGACCTGTGGCCCTTTGTGCCGGGCGAGGGCCGTGAACCAATTGTGAGGCTCGGAACATGCCAACAGCACTATGGGCCGAGACAAGTCAACACGATACAAGGTGACGATTGTGCGAGTTCGCATACCAGGAAGCGAGACATGCAACGGAGCGCGAAGCACACTACCATCATGGGCAACCAGCGCGAGCTCAATGCCCGGCGATAACTGTGGTTTGTGCTTCACCGCAATGCGATATGGGACAAAACAACTACCAGGAACGAAGTGCTCATGACTGGTATGCAAACAACGCATAAGCAGCTTCAACCGAAGCAACGTATCGAGAGCAAGGTCGTTGACACATTTTCATTCAACACGTTCGTCTGACAACTCCTCGACAAATGCGGCCAGTACCGCTTGCATATCTGCTTCACCGGACCCAACGTGAATTGGTCGTGGTCGCGGAGATCGTTCCCGCGCCGGTGCAGCAACCGGAACGGGATGAAATTGCTCAACCCACCCATCAATCCGTTCACATTGCAACCCAGGATCAACTCTGTCCCCAACCTTAAGCCAGGACCCGTTCTTCAGAAACCAAGTGGAACGAAGCCGCTTGCTCCCGAACGGTGTCTCGACCGCCGCAAGAGGAGGTTTCACGCGCATCAACCTGGGTGTACGGAAACGTGGGAACACCGTCAACCGTCCCGAAGCTGTTTGCAGGGTCCCTTTGGTGGGATCACACGTAGTGTGAGCGCCTTGAGGGTATCCGGATCAGACAGCAAACTCGGGTCAAGTAGACCAATCTGCAAGTAGCCATGGCGTTTGCATTTCGTGGATGCATGAGATGTTCACGCGTGATTACATGTATTTGGCGTATGAAGTCACTGACCGCATGGCAGCTGACATATACACCAAGGTCAATGATGGACGCAAATGGAAACATGCATCCTCTCAAGGTGGCGCATTGTAGGTTTCTCCCCGTCATAGAACACAAAGTTCGGCGACTTCTTGAGAATCCGTTGTAACAACTGGAGAGCGGGCAAGCCCATGGCTCTCATGGCAACGTCGGCCGCGACAATTTCGGCCTCAGGAGTCGAGTGGCTAACACAACTCTGACGCTTCGAACTGCCGGACAACGGAAACCGAGTATTGGGCCCTTGTAAATTCAACTGCCCACCAGAGGTGGAACGCAACGATTCAACACAACCTGCAAAATCGGCGTCTGCGTACAAGGCCAGGTGCACGTCAACCATGGGATCACCAACCCATCCGACCATGCGCCAATGCTTTGTGTGATGCACATAACACATCACATGGTGTAAACCCCGATCATCGGAGTCCGACCACCTGTGCACGTTTCGTGCCAAGCGATTCACTTGCCGCAACAAATCGAAGCGAGCAATCCGCGCGCCGTACAGCAGCTTCATCAGAACACTAGCGGCGTGCGGAGCAAGGTGTCCACGCACGGGCTCCTTCATGGCCAACTCAGGAGTCCCTTCCCGCTGGTCCGGCTCTAGGCCAGAACCGTCGGTGGGCACGAGATTGTTACACCAATTACACACGACTGACGGACCTTCTTTGACAGGCCTCCGCGAGACGCGATCCTTTGTTTCTTCATGAATTCCAGGGGTCAGACGCTTCGGATGTGTTGCCTAGCTTATTACATAAACACAGGATGCGTGCGCCGTCCATGCGTTGCTCATCTTAGGTTCTTGTTCTTTGACGGAGGCCGGTCAGGCCTGCATTCTCATTGGAACAACCTGTTCAAGGGCATCGGCGTGACTAAGATGTGGCATTTAATCCACACTGAGGACTCGACAACTGCGAACAGGAAGGCCAGGAATCTGTCAGGGACGGCGATTGAGCGTGGGGCCAGGGCCTCAGCGTTTTAATGTGATTTCCTCGGAGGCACGGGGGCTGATAATGAGGTCAACGTGATTAACTTGGCAGAAAAGGTCTTGGTGACCACCACGGATGCGCAAAAGCTGCAAGCTATCACGGGAAGCCGGAAGAACCTACATTTTGAGGGGACCGTGTGTTCAGATGCTGCGCCTTGGATAAACCAAACAGTGCGCGGTTGTTTGGCGCGCTCAGCTTGCGCCCCTTGTTTGCGTGCGAGTTTCTGAGGTCTACGGGGTCCCCCGGCATGATTTGGCAGGGCTGACAAGGCTGGCACCTGTGTTCAAGCACGAGTTGCTTGGAAGCTTCCGCGTGGCTGGTGCACCGAACAACCAACAGCGAACAGATGGAAGTGCAAAGGACAACGTGGCAGGAGAACCGATCACTTGGAATCCAAGGCATTCGCACATGATCGAGGAATTGTTGCACCGGTATCGGCCACGGGCTGTCACACTCATGACAGCAGCAGAGCCTGCGACAGCCAGCGTGATTTTGACAAAAAGAATTCCAGTGACAGCAATTTGCTCCTTGGCTGCATCGCAGTTTGATGTCCTTTTGCTCGAGTTTGGTTCTGGTGCCCAAGAAGAGCACGCCAGGCTTCTCACAAAAGCACGCCAAGTGGTTCAAGGCCCAGGTCTGCACACAGCTCCTCGCGGCGATGACTGACCCTGCCAACGACAAGATTTTCAACGCAAAGCTGGGAAAACTTTTGCACCTTCCGCATCCGCAGAGCAGCAGCACCCCTGAGCCTTCCACGTCCACGGTGACAGGCAAGAAGCGAAAGTCGCGGGGAGGTGCCAATGCAAAGCCGAAGCCAAAGAAGGCTGCAAAGATGAAGGCGGCTCCGAAGAAGAAGTCGGAGAAGGATCTGATTGCAGAAGACGAAGAAGACGAAGAAATTGAAGATGAAGAGGACGTCGAGGAGGAGAATCTGAGTGAAGACTCTGTGGGTAGTGATGACTAAACAAACTGTGGTGCCACAGTTTGTGCATTCTTTTGTTTAGCCAGCGCATGACAATAATGATGATAGCGGGACATGTCTGTTGGCAGCGAAGCAATCACAGACCCAGGGCAGATTGCAGTTCGGAGCGCTGCGAGGAAAATGGGATGAACGCGCTGCTGCAATTGTGAGTGTCCTGTCTTTTGAACTGACAGTGCACGGAGAACCATTTGCAGTCCACGACCTGTGCTCTTGAGCAGCTTGCGCAAACTGCTCATGAGCCCCTCAAACCAGTAAGTAGCATTGCCATTCATGAGCGGCGGCATTGAAGAAGGCAACTTTTTCCCGAGCCTGAGGAAGAACGACAATTGCGATGAGCCTGACTCTGGCAATGAGGAGGCTCAGCCTTCCATCGAGCAGCTCTTCGGCGAGGCGGGGGGATGGGATGATTCTGATGAGCCGGAGGACGAGAACGAAGATATGAATGAAGAAGAAGAAGCAGAAGAAGAAGAAGACAAAGACGCAGGAGAAGATCCTCCATGTCCAGTAGCGAAGGCCAAAGCCAAGGCCAAAGCCAAGGCCAAGGCCGAAGCCAAGGCCAAGAAAGAGCCCAAAGCCAAGGCCAAGGTCAAAGCCAAGGCCAAAGCCAAGGCCAAAGGCAAGGCCACAGCCAAGGGCGCGTCAAAGAAAACCACAAAGTATGACAATACCCGAAAAGCTTTCTTTGACAACGCTGCCAAGAACGGCCTGGATAGTAATGCTGCCCGGAACGCCTGGCTTGAGAGCACAGAGAGGAAGAATGCGATAGCTTCAATGCCAAGTCCTGAGAGAAGGCAACGCAAATTTGTGAAACCTCCTCCCGCTGATGATGTAAACTAGACCTTGTGGCAATGTCTGCTGCGGGCGCGCAGCAGACCATGGCATCGCGTGATGGGCAAAGAAACAAAAGAGCAAGCATTGCGTGTTGGACCTTGCAAGTTGCGACTGTCCTTGAAAGTTGCCATGTTGTTGATTGATGTTATTGCCCTGCAGATGTTTTCGCTTCACATCTAGGCTACTGCGCGTCAGTCCCACTTCCCACAGACATTACTGTGCTACCACAGTAATTATGTCGTCATGGTTGGCCGACATGGACAGTGCACGGTTTCAGCCAGGCGACCACGCTTGCTTGGTGACGTGGAAGTCCAGCTTCTTCCCGCTCTATCAGCTTCATTCGGAGATACTGGAAAAGTTGGAGCAAGCCATCGTGTTTCGCAAAGGGAGCCCCATCTGCATGGAGGAGTTCAGGGATCTGCGAGTGTTCATTCATGTGAACAGCGACGATTATCTGGAAAGACATTACACAGAGGAAACTGCAGACTGGTGCAATCACGAAACTCGCACTTCCTCAGTGCAGCAGTGGATCGAGCATCGGCCTTGGGTTCAGCTGGTGCCAGGGCCCACGAAGAACCTGATATGTGCCATCAACGAGCACAAGAGGAAGCATTATCAGTTGCGGTGTGTGGTGTATGACATTCAACGTGCCCCTTATGGTGGAGATTATGGGCCGATTGGCCATGCTTCCTGGGAGAAGCGCTTCATGATTTGGGGCTGGCAGGACGAGCTCGATCGCGTGCCTGACCTGGTTGAGTGGTCCCAGGACTATTCCTCGATACTTTGCCTGCCAATCAGTGACCCCGTGCCAAAACCACGGGTGATGCTGAAGGCCCTTCACAGACGAGACGTTGACATGATTCGCAGGTTCATGCCACTTTCTCTCTTTCCTGGCAACGCCATCTGGCATCGTGATGACATCGAGCAGATGACTGCAGTACAGCATGAATCTGATGCAGAAGGAGAGGACGCTGACATGCAGGTTCAGGATTCGGAGTTTCTATTGGTCGACACCGCCGACCAGGTCCCTGGCACCAAGTTCGATCAAATTGGCCGTGTCCAAGTTGGACCCATCATCAACAGTTCGCCATGGCACCAAGATCAGCGCGCAAATCAGCGTGCTGCCGCCAGCTGCGGAAACGCAGCTGTGAGTGCACGGGCATTGCTGCTGCTTGTCGTCCTGCCCTTGACTTGCATCGCCGCAGTCATTAAGGCCCGAGTTTTGCCGAAGGTTTCCAAACATGTCGTCTGAACACGAGAGCACGGTGATTTTCGGCAGTCGGGCTGACCTTCGCGCAGAGCGGAAACGCAAGCGTGATGAGTCGGGGGACTGGGACGAGCTTAGCCACCCAGACTTGCGGAGCATTCTGCAGCAGAAGGAGCGGCTTGGAAACATTTTGATGAAGTATTACCCCACGCTCCTCCATTTACCTGCGGATGCCATGCCTGAGACACCGCCTGTTGGCAACCATTCCTACACGGTCAAGCCTGCAGGATGCTGCAAGATTATGGTTAAGCTGGACAACTCAAGCTTTGTGGTGAAAGGCCTTGGACAATCACAGAAGTTTGGCTTCGGGATGAAGTTCTACGTGGGGAGTGCCGACGATTTGCCACTGAGTGAGCGAGTTATGCCAGGGCTTGTCGCAGTGGCTTGGGCAGAGGCCCAGGTCCTGGCAAGGAAGTGGCAGCAGAAGAAAGATTCCGAGCAACCTGATGTCTCGCCCAGCTGCGATGCAACAACTGAGCCATCCCCCGAGGATGCCTCTTCCGGAAGCCAAACAACACTGGCTTGGGAGCAGTTCAGCCCTGATCGACTTTGACTCCAGTACAGATTGGATCAGGTGTTCAAACAACTGCGCCCCCGCAGTTGGATGCCTTGCTGTTTTCCCAAACGGTGGTTTTTGCAAGCTGCAATTGCTGCTTGCTTCTTAGTAGCAACATGGTCGGGGAGACATGCAATTGACATGTCGCGGGGAAAGCTGAGAGTGTGAAAAAGGAGCCCGCGTGAGTTTCAACAGCCACTGCGTGTTCATGTGTTTCTCAGACCTTCCACATCACAAGGCCAGCCATGCCTGCCAGAGGCGCCAGAGCTCCTTTCGGCAATTGAATTGTTGAAGCCCCCCGAGGGTCACTCTGCGCAAAAGATGGGGGCAAGCGGGATTTGAATCCGCGACCTCCCTACCAACTGCGGGTCCGCAGGTTGGTTCGGGCGCGCTGCCATTGCGCCACTGTCCCTTGCTCCCTCTGTGGCAACTTCGGGGCCTGAACCCGGCCCAAATTTTGAACAAGTCTTCGGAGCCAACACGAATATTTTTTCCAGCTTGAAAACAATTTAGAGCTTGAACCCGGGGCCCAAATGGAACATCTTTTCGGGGCCCGAATCCGGGACCCGAATGGTATACGACTTTTCGGGGCCCGAATCGGGCCCTTTTCGGGGCCCAAATCCGGGACCCGAATGGAACAGCGCTTCGGGGCCCGAATCGGGGCCCGAATCGAACAACTTTTCGAGGCCCGGGGCTCTTGGCTGTGGATGTTTCTCCAGGGCCTCTTTGGAGGCCACCGTTTCAATCTGCACATTTGTGTCCACCAGCCATTCTTTCGGGGCCCGAATGGTATACGACTTTTCGGGGCCCGAATCCGGGACCCGAATGGAACAGCGTTTCGGGGCCCGAATCAGGGCCCGAATCGAACAACTTTTCGAGGCCCGGGGCTCTTGGCTGTGCATGTTTCTCTAGGGGTTCTTTGGAGGCCACCGTTTTTGTGTCCACCAGCCATCTTTTCGGGGCCCGAATGGTATACGACTTTTCGGGGCCCGAATCCGGGACCCGAATGGAACAGCGTTTCGGGGCCCGAATCAGGGCCCGAATCGAACAACTTTTCGAGGCCCGGGGCTCTTGGCTGCGCATGTTTCTCTGGGGGCTCTTTGGAGGCCACCGTTTCAATCTGCACATTTGTGTCCACCAGCCATCTTTTCGAGGCCCGAATGGTATACAACTTTTCGGGGGCCGAATCCGGGACCCGAATGGAACAGCTTTTCGGGGCCCGAATCGGGGCCCGAATCGAACAACTTTTCGGGGCCCGGGGCTCTTGGCTGTGGATGTTTCTCCAGGGGCTCTTTGGAGGCCACCGTTTCAATCTGCACATTTGTGTCCACCAGCCATCTTTTCGGGGCCCGAATGGAATGACTTTTTCGGGCCCGAGCCCAGTGCCCGAATGGAACGGTTCTTCGAGGCCCGAACGGGTAGTTTTTTCTTGTGGCGCTTGAATACTTTGTGCAAGTTGGACTTTTTTGTTTTTTGGGGATCTAAAGCTTGACTTGCCGGTAGTTGAACCTTTCGACCATTGACAAACTCTTATGGGCCAGCATTGAAAAGATCTGGGCAGGGGGTGGACTCTCGCTACTTTCTTTGTCAAGCTCCAGCCGCCTGACTTCACGTCGCCGTTGCCAAAGGGGGCGTGCCATGGTTGTGATAAAGAGCGAGCTGGGGGAGATGAAGAACACCAAGAAGCTGCAGGCCGACCCCGTGAATGTCAAAACTACAACTAAGAGACGGCAGCTTGGAATAACAGTTCAGTCAATAATTGTAGTATGTGTTTTATTATCTCTTCAACTGTGTTCTTGAGCCTGCCCAAAACATCTTTGCAAACTGCACTGGGCCAGGTACGAGAACAGCCGGCGCTGCAACATCCCAAGGAAGAACTATTGAATCTCCAAAACCATGATGAGTTGCTTGCTGAAGTAGATCGGCTGCGGCTGGACAATGACTCCATGAAGAAAGAATTAGATTTCTGGACCAAAAGCACTACCATGGGTGCACGGGACTGGTGTGACCGTCTCCGCCAGGCTGAGCAGAAATTCCGTGAAGCAGCTGAAAAGAACGCGCGGCTTGAAGAGGCCCTGCGTGATTTAAACAGCAAGTTGGACCAGCTTGCGCTTATGACAAACTGCGCTCGCGCAGTTTGTTTTGAGGCGAAAGCAGCCAGCGCCAGTGCCTGAGGCAAACCTGGCAGCTGCCATATGACGGGGTCTCACTGGCGCTGTCCAGCTGTATCTCTTTTCCATTGGCATGGGGCAATGCCGGAAAAAAAGAGAGCAGCTGCGCGTGCACGGCCTTTTGCTTCTTGCTTATCGGCTGCTAAGGTGGCCAACGATTGTAACCAGTAGGCTGCCAAGTTCCCCTGCTGCATGTTTCTGCCCAAGCGGATCCCGCCCCTTCCCTCTTGACTTTCTTCTTTGGGGTCCTTTTGGCCATGCAGCAACGCAAGTCAAGTTCAAGCCACCTCGGAGTAAGAGCGCATCCCAAAATTCTTCCCCCCCTCCCCCCTCTCCCCCTCCCTCCCCAAGATTTTCGGCAAAAAAAACACTTCCGAAAAACGGATTGTTTTGACAAAGAACGCGCACGCGAAAAAACAAGGTTTTCGGTCCAAAAAAAGCACAAAAAAAAAGCATGAAAAGCATGTCCTTAAGACCGGCCAGACAAAGCTCGCAAACTCTTGACCGTTGCCAAGGAGCATGCAAGAACCGCACCGATGCATTGAGGAGTGGGAAAAAGAAACTTTCGTAGTTTGGCATGGCTGTCAGCATCGCTTTGCTTGCATTACTCAGGGCGTGCATAGCGCCTGCAACATCCAAGGCGCGCTCCAACGAAAGCACATCTGTAGGATCAATGTCAGCTGGGGCGCTGTAAGTCTCCTGTTCAGCCTGTTCAGCCTGGCCATCGTCTCATGAGCATCCCCTCCATCAACCTCGAACCCTTGAGCTTGCGAAACGAAAAAAGGAAACACAGCCCCAAAGTTCACTGAAGGCACATGGACCAAACCTTTCTCAACACCTCGATCTGTGGTTATGGCGACCACAGCCGCGTTGAAGGCAGCCAGAACCTTTGTCCAAATCAAACCTGTCCTGCTCTGCATCCATCTGTGGGCCGTGCCCAATAATGATTCTGGACCAATGTCTAACTTCTTCAGGCATCTCCCTCAAGATGTGAGGATTTTGCAAGTCGTGCGGCCCAGGGTTTTGAGGCTGGCCGCCCTCGTAATTGGCTTCGCACTGCTCCAGAACAGTCTTTGCAGCTGCCTTCAACTGCCCAGGAACAGAAGGCGGCATCCTCTGCAGCACAGGAAAACCTAAGCATGCCCACCTCCCTTCAGCAACTAAAAGTCCGAATGGCGGCGCCCAAGTTTGCAAACCAAGCCTGCAACGCTTAAGTTGCTCAACGCTCCACCCTGACCTTCCAGCAAACTGCTGCACGCTGTCAAGTTGGCACAAGTTCTCCACTTGCTCTGGATGCATGCTGAATAGAACTGAGGTTTGGTGGCCACCTCTTTCGAACGGGATTGCATTGAGGCTCAGGCTTTGCAGTCTGCAAACATCAAGTACGCGCAAAAGAACACAGGGCAGTTGGTTGTGAAATTCAGACATGAACCGTTCTTCATGACTGAGCGCTGCCAGTAACCCATCCTCAAATGTGACAATAGAAACTTTGCAAAGTGCCACCAACTGTTGTTGATTTTCAAGCGTGCTGAGAAATATGCCCTTTGCTCGGTCATAGTTGTTGCCCACTATGTGCAGCACATTGCGCCACATGGATTCCAACACTGTGCCCATGCATCCGCCGCAGGCTGACCACTTCACATACTGCGGGCCTTCTGCAACGCCGCCGCTCTGAGCGGCTTTTGCAGCAGTGGCCAGCACACTGCGGGCCACCACTGTAGGCTCCGCGTCCCGGCGGTTACGCTGTTGACGGAAAGCATTGACAGAGCGTGGCTCGAATGATCGGAAGCGATGCCTATCATTGAAGCCAAAGGCCAGCCACAGTGGCACTTCGAGTTCTTCCTCGTTCCGAAATGCTGCCATGTGAAAAAGGCCAACCGCAAGCTGCAAACTACCAGCAAGTTTGAGCCAACAACATGTTTTGGCTTTCGCTTTGCAAAAGCGCAACTCAACCCAACAGTCTGCAATCTGCAAAGCACCGACCTAACCTAGCACCACTCACTCACAACTCACAGCATGACAGCAAGAGACGGCACATGCGCAATCATCATGGCTCATGGCTCAAAGCCATGTGCCATGTTGCGTGCAGCAAACACTTGGTCACAGGCGCAGTCATGCGCGAAACCCTCTTTCTGCCTCAGGCTCGCTGCTCGTTGCACTCTTGGGCAATGCTTGCTGTGAGCACCGCAGCCAGGCACCCTGGCCCTGGCCGGCCCTGGCCCAAAACCACTGGACTCCAGACTCCGAAAACTTGGAAACTGATTTGACCCCACAATGGAAAATATTACTTACAAGCAAAGCTGAAGTCACTCACAGCATGGCGTGGCATGACAAGCTAATGCTAAGAGCCAAGTCTGAAGGGCATAAATCCCCTATCCCTTGAACTTGAGCGCATGCTGCGCCGTGCGCGCTATAGGCACACAGTAGTGTGGCACACAACGAACTCTGACTCTGTTACTGTTGTAGTTGTGCCGCGCCTATACTTGCGACTCAGCATGCAAAACACAGCGATGCGTCAAGTGGCGCTTGAACTTAAACGGGTGACACACAGGTCTCCAACAAGGATCAGCACAACCCTCAGCGTCGCAAATTGCTCGGCATGACCAGTGCCAAAACAGTGTGAGTGCGCACTGTAGCTCTGTTCCGCGCCCTGGCGGCCCTGGCGTCTGAGTCTGGGCCCGGGCTTCAGAAGCCTCACTCTGCGACTGCGAGCAGGACCCTGACTCTGACAATGACAATGGCCACGACGACGACGGCGACTGCGACGATCGTGGGTCTTCGAGATCCAAGTTGCTGCCATCAGTAGACTCATCGTCGTCTTCAGACACAGTTTCCGCGCAGTCCGCGCAGTACTCCTCTGGCGTCAGGGGACCTGAAGCTGCCATGGTTGCTGCGCTTCCCTGTGTCAGCGTTCCAGGAATGGGTTGGCCAGCTTGGCCCTTGCGCTTCTTGCCGCAGCGCAGTCGGAGCAGTCGCAAGCTGTCCACCTCATCCTCGCCAAGGCCGCCAAGGTTTGCCTTCGACTTCGTCCTGGTCAGGGCCAGCTGACAAACCATTAGGCTGGCTGGCATGCTATTGCCCCGCTGCAAGCCAGACCATGGTCAGGGTCAGACCGTCAGACCTGATGAGCCAGAAGGCGGCGCCGGCGCGCCGATGTTTTGCGTTGTCAGTAAATTCTTCAGTTGTTGGCTGGTGGTGGCTGAAAGCTGAAAGGTCATCACAAACTGTGCTTGGCGACATTGGCGCCAACTAACAGGCCATCATCGCAAAGTCGCAAGTTTCCAGTTCAGAAGTTCAGAGATTACCAAGTAACTCAAGTAACTCAAGTCTCGAATCGAGTCACGGCCCTGAAGTCCTGAATCAGCCTGAATCAGGACCTCAAGGCTGACTCGAGAAGTTCGAAATGTTAATGTTTCAGAGGGTCGAAATGCAAAGCCATACTAGTGACAATAGACTATTCAATAGACTATAGGACTATAGACTAGTCAGACTAGTACTACTAAGTGCAGTAACGCGGCTGCCCTGCCGCCCTGCGATCATCTGCGACTCTGCGATGGCTGCGGCGCACGGCGCACGCTAGACTCGACTTTCAAGCTGCAAACTTTTTAGAAGGCCTAGCCTAGGCCTAGGTGGCCTAAAAAGTTGGCAGTGCAGTTGGCAGTTAGTAGTCAAGGCTGCCAAGCTATCAGCCTATCAGCGCCACTTGTGCAACTTGTTAACATGATGAGTCTGTTTCCAGCGCTAACCGCCTTTTACGCAAAAATGTTGTCGCCGTTGTCGCCTTCCTTTGCGGCGTCTTGGCATCCTGGTCTAGCTAGGTCCAACCAAAAATAGAGGACCCCAGTCGGAATAGCCACATAGCCATACCACCCCTCCTTGCGTTTCCATTGTCTACTCTCATCTTCGAGATAGGTGATCTCCCCATTCTCGTCGACGTCGAGGACTTCCTTGAACCATACCATCTTCTCGGGGATCTCAGATTCACCGGACCATCTCGACGACTCACTCATGACATCGTCGTCATCGCGTTCATGGTAGACTGTTTCGGCTTCTTCCGGTTCCACATGATCAACGTCTTTCTTGAAGCTGACCTTTCCCGCAGGGACCGATTGCTTCAAGACTATCGCAGGCATAGCGATGGCCCCTTTCACAATCGCTGGTGCTGCGGCCTTGGGGGCAGACTTCGACTTGGGTTGTGGTTTGTCCCCTGACGTTGCCGGAGCCGAGTCCTTCTTCTTGATGAGCTCATGCTTGTATTTGCAGGAATTGCAATTTTCGCACTTTCCCTTCTGGAATGCGTAGCACACTCCATCCTCCTTCTTTGGTGAGGATGATCTGGATTTGGATTTTCCTTTCCCCTTTCCTTTCGGCGTGTTCTCCAACTTGTGCTCCGTCTTCTTGCTGTGAGAAAATGAGCATTCGCTTCCCTTTGTGCATCCCTTCTCTGCTTTGAAGTGATACCAGCATGGGTACTCTTTGTTTCCACTTGGACTCTTGCCCCTGTCGTTGGCACCCTCGGATTTGCCGTTCTTGCCTGCGTCAACCTTTGCCCTGACCTTTGGGAGCACAGGAACGGCATCAGGCCCCTTAGATTTGTGCCTTCTGCCTTTGCCATTCTGGCCCTCCTGCTTTTCCGCAGCCGGAGCTGCATCCTTGCCGCCTGACTTCATCATCGATTTGACTGACTTCTCTTTCATGTCGAGCATCAGGCCCTCCCGATCCGACTTGATTTGATGGTCAATCAAAGCCAACAGGAATTCGTACGACTTTTCTGGATGTTTGTCCGGTAGCCTGTGGTAGGCGTTGAGACCAAACTCCATCTTCTTGCTCCCTTTGATCTTCCTGTGTAGGATATCTCTCAGTGCCAACGGGGCCTATCTTCGTTCCTCATCTTCAGCAGCAAATCATACCACTTGTTCCTGAACACAACCAAGTTCGTCGCCAGGAAAGTCGAGGTTAAATAAGCGCTCGATGTGATAGACAAGGTCTGTCCGATCTGACCATCTTGATGTCAATCGTGGCGAACCTGTCGCCGCCGGAGTCATTCAGGAAACTGAGGTCTGGGTTGATCCCGAGAGCCTGAGCCAACCATCTCGTCCATGTGTCGGTATCCGGATCTTCACATGCGCTCAGCACCTTCATCAGCAGTTGCATCTTCCAGTTGTCGAGCTGAAGGATCTTTGGCCAAGTGGGAATGGATACCCTTTCGGCCTCTTTCCTCGATATCCTCGGCCTCTCGTTCTTGATCTCCCGATCATCCCTCAATCGCCTGCGTCCCCTCCGTGACCGACTGTCATCTCCTTCTTCCTCGTTTTCCTCATCCTCGTCATCATCATCATCCTCGTCCTCATCATCGGGCGGTACATCCGGAGGTCCTCCTCCGCCACCCATCAGACTCAGATGACGATGATCCGGTCCCTGTCGGTTTCCGCCAGGAGGCGTATTTTCGTTGTTCCCTCCTCCATTGCCACCACCACCAGTTGTAGTAGATTGTGGGCCTTGCATCTGTGATAGGTGTACATCGATCATTGGATCACAAAAAGACGGAAAGAGAATCGAACCCGGCACTAGTGACGAATTAGGTATTGAGTTAGACGATGATGACAAGAAGATCCCTGTCATCTTCTTGTCCTCCCTAATCGAATTAAGTTGGGGTCCTTTCTCAGGGCGCTTCACTACTCCCTCCAGTATTGAATGTCCTGAGTTCCTCATTATCCGCATCGAGTTGATGAACGAAACTCTCTTCCTGTTTGAGCATCGCTTCCCGATTCTTCAGATGTTCATGGAACTGTGCATCTCCTCGAGGTACTCGTCGTACATTCCTGTAGCTGTCGACTTCCAGAACTCAGCCTCTTTCGGTTTCTCGTCCATCGTGCGTCGTTCTTCTTGTGTCGCTTCCCTAATCTGGGCCAACTCGATGATTGCATCTTGACAATGACCACCCTCTACAGCAATCATCTGATCCTTCTTGGACACGTCGGATTCGTACTGCTTGACGATCTCTTCCTTCTCTCGAAGGAGGCATTCCGCTCTTTTCGACTCTTGTTCCGCAAATGCCGTTACGTCATTCAGTCTTGTCATTAATTGCTCCCTGGTGTCCTCCATAAATTATACTTCCGGACGCTTGACCAGCGCGTGTGCCAGCTGTGATTTCAGGCTTTGAACCATCTCCTCCTCGTTGAACTTCTCGATTGATGTCGACGATTCAATCCCCTGATCTGCTGTTGATAAGCGGAAATCTGCTTTGAAGCTTCACGATGAATTTGATTTGCATGTGTTGCGGACTCCTGCGCAGCCGTCTTCTCGCTTGCCATGTAGGATCTCATCATTGCAATCTCTCGTTTCTGCTCCATGATCATTCCCTCAGCTTGTCGCATCTGCTGCATCATAGCGTTCGACTCCATGTCCTTCTTCTCCCCGTATTGATATGCGTTCATTTCCGCCTCGCGCATCTGTTGGGCCTCTGCCTCAAGCTTGCGCCAGGCCTCTGCCATATGGTGTTGGTGATGACTCACAAGATGTCCCGATTGCTTGCTGGCAATCTCGCATCGTCTCTCCAGTTCCTGGATCCGGACGGTACTCCCATAGTCTTCTTGATGAAGGTTTGCCATTGCTGTCGACATCTCATCTAGAGTCTTCTGATATTCTCCGATCTCCGATTCCATCTTGTTTTTCTCCTTGATGATGGCGCAAACCTCGGCACCTGCGGGCGATTTGGGTCTCCCCCCCTTCGATGACGATCTCACGCTCTTCCGCGATGCCCTGGGGGTCGCGGGCGAAGATGATGATCTCCTCGGCGGAGAATCTCTCTGGTTCGACTCCTGACGAATAGCGACTTGCTTCCATGATTTTGCAGACGTGGATATGTCGTTGAATAGCACGGAACCACCGCTTCCGGATTCACCCTGTGAATCGGCAACCATATCCATGACTGCAGGAAGGGCCATCAATCCGTTGGATCCCTCTGAACTGTCGTTCCCAAAAGTTGCAGTACTTGGGCTCGCTGAAGATTCCATTGTGCTGTGTAGGTTATTGTTCTTCTGCAGTTCCTGTACCCGCAAGAAACCAGCTGCCTCCTTGCCCAGTGTAGAGCTTGTTTACGGCTGATAACCTGTCAAGAGCGCAAGATGACGTCCCGTAGGACGCTGTCCACCAAGCTTCCAGCTGAATGGTACTCAATCACGTGGTGAAGATATACGGCTAAACCGATACAGCTAAACCGGTGTAAAATGTGAAAGGGTGTTCCTCAATAACCATCTGCAGCGCGATCGCACCTGTTTCCTCTCACTCGGATCGAACACAGGTATATGCAAGTCCATGCAAGACCATACGCCCTACTTGAGTCTTGAGCCAAATTGTGGCATCCATCGGAACACTTCAACCAAAGAGAACATGGACATCAGAACGGCTACCCAATTTAAGCGCGGGGCCAGGAGGGTTTTAACACATTTGAATAACTTACAGGCAGAAGGCCAATGTTGGTTTCACAGAGTTGGGCCAAACTCTTGAAATCATGCAAGTGGAATATGCCAAGCCGTTTGCCTACAATATGTTCGTCTAAAGGATACGCGAGGTGAAAGCGTGGGTAAAATGTCTAGCCTTCGGAAAAACAACGCAAAGTCGCAAACAACCGGACATGACTCCCGGAGACGCTGGAGCTAGGAGAAACACTTGCAACAAAGTTGGATGTCCTTAAAAACAGCGCTGTTGCAGTCAATGGTTTAAAACTTGAAATTTCCTCAAACGATGTTCGTTGACATCGTAGTCTGAGGACACGTTCCTATCTTAAACTACACCTAACAAGTAGTATACTGAATGTGTTTTGCTTGTCCCTCTTGGATTCGCTGTTCTCCTAAGAGGTGATGCGCGCCGTATATGAAAGTGGCTCTGGAGCAGGGCTATGGTCGCTTGCTGATGCGCTTTGTTAAGAAGATGCCCGCTGCGCAGAGCACGAGGGTGTAGCCCCATTCACTCACACCAAAACCGTGGGTTTCCGCATTTGGGTTGTTGCGCGCTTTTTAAACTGATTATTTGCGAAATTGTTCCCCCAGACACTCCGCGCGCAAGACAGTCTCAATGAGACTTTCTGCGCCGCATGAAGTTCTGTGACTTGAGCTGCTTTGCTAGACAACTCAAATCCCCACGCTCCTGGGGCACAGGAAGCTCAAATAGAAGCACAATAGTAGTCAGCGCACCGTGAATTGAGGCGCAGCTGATTTTTATCTGCAACGCGGGAAGCCCAACCTCCTGCGTAGCATTCCTCTCGTGATTCCTTCCAAAACGCTGTTTTTCACAATTTCTTCATCAACAAGCAGTAGTGTCTTCTGATTTTGATAGTTGTTGCAAGGCGGCTAAATTTGTTCCATCTGCAGGTTACCTTCGCACATGTAGTACTAACTCTGCTACACATTCTCTGCTGCAGCATATTTTTGCAGCAGTGAGCAGACTGGACGAGGTGTCGGGCCATCGAGGGCCCCTTGCAAACTTCCATTCGAACATTCCAGGACACAACACACGCTCCCTCTCACTATTCAAAGCCCTGGAGCAGCTGCATGGCGCTGCGCTACTGTGCTCAATGAACACAGGCTTCCCCAAGTGCTGCAAAAGAGTTGCTGAAGGCAAATCACTGCGTGAAGCAACTGCGATGGAATCAATCAGGGCAGACAGATTTGTGATGATCATGTTAAAACACATGTTCTGCAAGCGGCTCATGACAAGCCCAAGCCAAGCAAACGCAGGTCTCAAGTCACAGAAACCACGTTCAAAAGCAGTGGAAACTTAGGTTTCCTAGACCACTCCCTCGCTTCCGAAGTAACAAAAAATGGAAATTATGCACCACCAAAAAGATTACTTTTAGTAGAAAATTACTTTTACTCGTGTTTGTACTTTATGAAACTAGTAAATGCATAATAGTAAATGTAAAATTTACAGTAAGTCCATCAATTAGAAAATTTAGTAATTTTGCAGCCTGAGGGAATTGGGCCTGATGCGAAACAATGCAATCATTCCAATTGGGGTCTGAAGGGTTCTTCTAGTATCAAGTATGATATTGTATTGTATTTTCATCTGTTTTCCATGTTTTCCTGCACGTCAGCCAATCCAAGCCCGCCTCGCCTGCGTTATCTGGCTCGCTCACATGCCATCTAGCAAAGTTGGCTGACACTGCGCGCTAGGCAGCTTTCGTCCTGAACTACTCAACCCCATGTGGCCACATGGCATGTGGCCAGTATCCTTCCATACCCCGCCATGCAACACAATGAGACAAATTTAAACAAACTGGAAAACTGCAAAAAAGGAAGGGGGGCCAGTAAATGTAAGCTACATTTCCCCTCCCCCCCTTTCTCAACGCTGACCCACCCTGTCGCGCTTGCAAGGAAATCCGAAAATCCTTGATTGTTCGCATTTTTTCCTTGGGGGTGGGGTGGGGCGGAGAAAAAATAATTTTCGACGTGCCCAGGATTCTCGCTACATTCTAGCCCCCCCCAAAAAACAGATATGAGCATCTGGGGTGGGGCCCTTACCATTTTTTTGGGGGGGGGCGAAGGGGGGGGAAATGCAAATTGCTTCTTCAGACGTCCCCCTGATTTTCGGGCCCTATGGGGGTGGGGGATGAAAGAAGCAGGTTGTTCCCGGTATCATACTCACAGCGGTGTTTTTTCTCAACATCACACCCTGACAGGCCCAAGGCCTGGTCTGACATAAACCAGGGTTTGTTCATGGACCCGGGGCCTAGAACAGCACATGATTTGTTTTAAAAAAATGGCTGGACTATGAAGTAGTTTTGTTTAGGAAGAAGTCCAGGGTGGTGTCAAATGAACATTGGGCCATTGCTGACATGGGTTTCCATAGCAACCAACAACCGATCCTCAAACGCTGCCAATGTTCTCCCAAGAACATCAAGAAAACACACGCAGATCTGCGCTGGGAATTCGGGACAACACTGTCAGGCAGAAAGGAGCACTATGCTCCTGCATCAGCTTGTTTGCATTGCCATTATCTTTCGGTGCCGCAGGGGCATTGCAAACCTCAAGACTCAGCTAAACACAACCAAGAAGCGTAGAGGCAGATAGACAGATAGCAAGGTTGATAGAGAAAAGGATAGCTGAATAATGAACTTGAAAGAGAAAGTAAATAAGTGTCTAGACAGATAAACAAACAGATGGAGTAGATAGAGAGCGAAGGAGTGCTAGCAAAGCAAGGGCAAGTTGGGAAAGAAAAAAGAAAAAGAAACACGGCGAGAGACAGAGAAGAAGAAAAGAGACACGGCAAGAGGAAGATCAAGAGAAAGCAAGGAAGGAAGGAAGGAAGGAAGGAAGGAAGGAAGCAAGCAAGCAAGCAAGCAAGGAAGGAAGGAAGGAAGGAAGGAAGGAAGAAGGAAAGAAACTTAGAAAGAATGTTAGAAAGAATGTAGAAAGAAATGCAAAGACTGAAGGAAAGAAACAAATATCAAGAAAAGAAAGGAGAAATAGAACTATAGTTGTTATATGTTGAAACTGCCGCCCACCAGCTTCGCCGGCCTTACCGGTAACCAAGTCTAGCTATAGTTTCCTTCTGAATTAACTGCGGCGGACACCCCGAATCATCAAGGGAAGTTTTGTAGGAAAACTTCCGCAACAGGAGAGGGAGTTTCCCACATGTGAAGAGCGAAGGATACTACTTTGTGCACGGTTTCGCAACGGGTTCGCCACGAACTCGCCACGGGTTCGGCAAGTTGCCCGACGTCATGCTCGCGCAGGCTTTCGGAGGTGTGTTTTGAGTGACAGGCGCAGCGCTTTGACAACCCGAGGCGCAGACATCGTGGCAGCGCAGCATGTTGTTCCCATGGGCATCAGAATTGGTGATAAGCGCGCGATCTGGGAGTGTGAGCCGCGCGGTTAGCGAAGTTGACGCTGCACGCCGATGTCGTGGCAGGTGCCTGGTTTTCGTGCCCTGAGGTGCAGACTTGTGGCAGTCGCAGCACTTTCGCAAGGCCGAGCACAGATTTCCTGGCAGGTTTCCCAAGGTGGAGCACAGATTTCGTGGCAGGCGCAGCGTTTCTCAAGGTCAAGTACAAATTTCGTGGCAGGCGCATCACTTTCGCAAGGTCACGCGCTGATAGGTAGCGAATTAGATAGACACATCGGACGGAAAGAGAGAGAGAGAGAGAGAGACAGAGAGAGAAAGAGAGAGAGCGATACAAGACAGAGACAGAGAAAGAAAGACACAAAAAATAAAAATAAAAAAAGGAAAGAAAGAAATGAAGTAAAGAAAGAAAAGCAAGAAACCAAAAAAGAAACAAAGCAAGATATAGAGATAGGGAGCAAAGAATGAGAGAAGCAAAGAGAGCAAGAGGGGTGGTTTTTCTTTTCCTACGGGCGCGTCTTTTCTAGGAACTTCTGCTCTTCAGAGCTCATACCTGGTACCCTGAATCATACCCGTCATACCCCCGAAGCATGCTCCCGAATCATACCGAAAAACACAAAACCACGAGTGTGCGTGTAAGCGCAAAGCTAAGAATACATAAGTTAACCATACTTAGTGAGGCCACAAATGCAGTAGCAGTAGTCGTAGGGCTGGTACAAGAACAGGTAGCCAAACAAAGTTTAAAAGGAACTTCTGTTCGTGCTACTGCAACTAAAAGAAGATAAACGGAGAAAAGCGGAAACAAGTATCAAGCGCGCACGGCGGGTAAATAGAAGTGCGAAGAAGGCGTAGCGCTCTCCGGTTTTTGGTGCTTGGGCGCGCTTGGGGCAGAGCGATCTCGGACCAGTCATGGAGCGTGGGCCCCATGGCAAGGGCCCGTGCTTTTCGCCACGCTAGTTTTGCGCGCTAGGCGCAGCACTTTCACAGCGTCTGGTACGAGTTTCGTGGCAGGCGCAGCACTTTGTCAAGGTCAAGTACAGATTTCGTGCCAGGCAGCACTTTGGCGAAGTGAGGTGTGGATTTTGCGCAACACCCTCGGGGCCCCCAGGGCCAGATTGTCTCGAAACTCGGCGCCTGCCACACCTTGCGACCACGAGTTCTGCACCTGATGTGCGAAAGCGCTGCTCCTGCTGGGAAATCTGTACCTGAAAGTGCTGCGGCCGCTGCGAAACACGCGCTTGACCTTGCGAAAGCGTTGTGCCCTAGCAGGCGCAACGCGCCTGCCACGAAATCGGTGACCCGCGAAAGAGCTTTGGGGCTGAGGGTAGGTTCCGCGTTGATTTCAAGGTGAAATGTTGCGTGTTCATTGCTTGTTTCGAGCGGTTGGGGTGGTTTTACGATTGGCTTTGACGCGTTGGAGGCTTCTTTAAAAGTTCCCTCGCGGCGGGTTGCTGGCGGGTTTACGTTGCGTAGGGTTTAGGGTTGGTTAGGCTTAGCACTGACCAAAAATACACCCAGAGAAACACCCCGGAATCCAAAGTACAAAGTGGGCACACCTTGTTGCGCAAATACAAGCCTCCCTGCAAACCGACTTCGACCACATGCCGGGAGCGAGTCCAACACAGAGACATCCACACGCGCACGCATATGTGACTTGCTGGGCTTTGCGACAGGAATCAAGACAAGTTTTAGGTCACAACCTTTCCCAGCACTAGCCCTAGGTCACTAGAGTTGAGGTAAACATTGCGTTTGGCTCCTCAGCAACGCTACTTGGACCCCGGCCTTTGTGCCAATATTGAAATTGGAGGCTGCTGGCCGTATGTCTTCAGATTGTGCAATTTGAAGTTGGAATTGTCCTTACATTGTATTTGCGCTTTTCCAACTTTTCTGCCTGTTCCCGGAAGCTTGGAACCTTTTATAGAACTTATGTTTGCAGTGTTTGCCTAGGCTTGCCCATCATAAAGTTAAACCACCTTGAGCCAAACCCTCAACACTAAACAACAGCGTAAGCCCTCCCACAGCCTGCCCAACCGACCGTGAGGAACCTTTACAGAGACCTTCAACGCATCCAAGCCAACCATAAGAACCATCCCACACGCAACGCACCATTTTGAAACCAACTCTGAACCAACCTCAACCCACCCTCAGCCCCAAAACTTTCAAACAAAATACAGATATAACACAAAATGGAATACAACATGGAATGCGAAATGAAACACAAACCAAGACACATGAAATAGCTTGTCCAGGGACCCCCCCCAGTGTTGAAATACAGATGCAATTGCAAAAAACAGCTTGCGCCGGCCGGGGCCCCCAAGTTCGAAATTGCAATGTAAGGACAATGCCTCCAACTTCAAAATACACAAATTTGAGGACAGACGGCCAGCAGCCTCCAATTTCAATATTGATACAAAGGCCGGGGGCTGTTGCTAGTGACCTGGCGCTGGTGCTGGGAAAAGGTTGTTGTGTGTGCGCTGTCTCCGTGTTGGACTCCTCCTGGCATGCGCCCGTTGACTTTGGAATCCGGGATGTTTCTCCGGATGTATTTGTGTTTTGCGTGCTTATGTGTTTTAATTGGTCGGACAATTGCCCATCATAAGTTCAACGGTGGCAAGACACGGAATCCAGAGAGCGTGGAAGGCCAAAGCCACGCAAACACCAAAACCACCAAAGCGATACAGCCACCCGTGCATAAACAAAACAGCTCCTGCAAAACAGCTGCTGCAAAATGGTCCTCTCTTCCCATAGGTTCAGCGTAAGAAGTGCAATTTGGGGCGTCCAGCCCTCTGCTTTTTGACGCTCGCGCGGTCGAGCCAGGCCAAGCTGCATCCGAGGTCACGTTGCGCTCTCTGTGTTAACCTTGCACAAACATCGGGTGTCGTTTTAAAGGCAAGCCGACATTTTGAAGCAAACCTCTGGCGCGTTGGCGACATGTCTCAGATTCGGGGCCGGAGGCAAAATGCCCTCGCTCAGTCCACAGACCCAGCCAGCACGCTGTCTCCGTCTTAAGCCTTTCAAGCTCTTGACCGTTCCAAGGAAATACCTTCAGTGTCAGCTCACTTTCGCCTTGGCAAGAACGACAGGCGACTGCAAACACTCCCTACTTGTATTTAGGCTCTAGAAGCCGTGGCATGATGGATCAACGGGGCGCAGGTTGCAGCAGCAGAAGCTCACCCACCTGTAAGGATCCCACACAACCCCTTCCTTCCGCGCAAGTTTCGAGTTTCGAACGTTGCCTGAATGTCAGGAAATGCGTTTTGGTGGTCCAAATAACCCCAGTCTTTGTCACACGCCTTCTTTTCTGCCGTGACACGGCAGCCATCATCCTATCTTCTACACGCTGCAAGGGCGTGCGGCTTACTTCTTGCTTTTTCTGGATTTCGTGGCGCAAGCAGAGAAATGTGAAAGACAAGCTGTGTGTCTTCGCATGGGTGTGAAAGACTGAATGGCGGCCGCAAAACGCAAGCGCAAGTCTGTGTTGCAACTCAACCTGTGTTCTTGACAGCACTTCCATCCCCAATTCCCCAACAACAATCCTGCGTTACCGCAGCCACAGTTCACGCAACGCAGCTCTGCTCCGCCCAAGATGATGGAACGGTTCTTTATAAACCTTGGGGTTCAACATGAGACGGCCTCAGTGCGACAGAAGCAGCCTGCCCAGGCTCGGATTCGTTGCGCGCGTCTTGCGCGAACGTCTCGCTCCTGGCGTCACAGGTCGCAGCTGGTTTCAACATCACCGGTCTTACGATTTTTTCGGCAAGCGCGACGAACTCTTGACGGCCACAGGCCCTGTGCAAAACAAGGCAACAACCCCGCCAAAAGGTTGCAGTTCTTTCCCAGTGGGCCTCGTGTCTTCCCCTCCAGCCCTCAAGCCTAAACCCAGCAGCTTCTCAGGTCTGCCCTTCTGGGTAGAAACTTTAACACTACCCACGCCGCCCTGCCATAGACTGAGCCGGACAATATCGAATCTTTGTCGTCTTGCTAATTAGTATACGAGGGCTTCTAGTCAAGGTTAGCAAAAGTAGGAATTGTGTGTCTAAGATAACTAGAACCAACTGTAAAAAATTAAAAGAAGTCCGCCGACCCCTTCTCCTCAAAGGGGGAGGCGCACGGGAAGGGTGATCGACGACCAGCATCACTGCTACAGACGCTGGGAATCTCATCATCAGTCCTGTTGGTGCTGGGGCTGTGTAGTGGTCGTGGTGGTCATGACTAGCTCTTTCTTATACACATGTCAAAGGCTGGATGTGGCTTTCATCATTATCATCATGGTCGTCATCGTCTCTGATTAGGCAGTATTGGTGATGCAGAGGACGCTACGATGATAGTTATCATCACAGTCGGTAATCTGCTGCTACAGGCGTTGCTGGGGATGTTGTTCGGGCCGATCCATCCGACCACTTCCGCAAGTGGTCGGATGAGTCAGATTTGTTTCACTGGTGATGCTGGTGGCGCTGGCGCTGCTCATCATCATCATCATTGTTGTCATCGATGATGGTCATGACTACCTCTTTCTTACATAGATCTCAAAGGCTGGACGTGGCTTTCATCATTATCATCGTGGTCGTCCTCATCTCTGATTAGGCAGCATTGGTGACGCTCATCTCTGATTAGGCAGCATTGGTGACGCAGAGGATGCTACGGTGATAGTTATCATCACAGTCGTCATCTGCTGACACAGGCGTCTCTGGAGATGTTGCTCGGGGCGCTCCATCCGACCGCTTCCGCAAGTGGTCGGATGAGTCAGATTTGTTTCACTGGTGATGCTGGTGGTGCTGGCGCTGCTCGTCATCATCACCATCATTGTTGTCATCATCATCATCATCCTTCATCACCAGCATCCTTACAGTCATCATGACGGTCATCAGCATCCGTCTTTTCTTATACAGATTTCCAAAGTCACGTTAGGCACAGTTGGAGATGCAGGGGATGCTACGATGACACTTATCATCATCTTCGTTGGAGATGCAGGGGACGCTACGATGATACTTATCATCATCATCATTATTATTCCTATATACGTTTCAAGTGTGGCGGTAGGCAGCGTTGGTGATGCAGAGGATGCTACGATGATAGTTATTGTCACAACCCTCATCCTTATCATCATTCTCAGTCTCATCATGGTCATCATCGTCTCTTATTGGGCAGCATTGCTGATGCAGAGGATGCTACAATAATAGTTATCATCAGTCTTCATCCTCATCATCCTTATCATCAATATCATCATGGACGTCATCATCTCTGATTAGGCAGTATTGGTGATGCAGAGGACGCTACGATGATAGTTATCATCACAGTCGGTAATCTGCTGCTACAGGCGTTGCTGGGGATGTTGTTCGGGCCGATCCATCCGACCACTTCCGCAAGTGGTCGGATGAGTCAGATTTGTTTCACTGGTGATGCTGGTGGCGCTGGCGCTTCATCATCATTGTTGTTATCGATGATGGTCATGACTACCTCTTTCTTACATAGATCTCAAAGGCTGGACGCGGCTTTCATCATTATCATCGCGGTCGTCCTCACCTCTGATTAGGCAGCATTGGTGACGCTCATCTCTGATTAGGCAGCATTGGTGACGCAGACGATGCTACGATGATAGTTATCATCACAGTCATCATCATCATGATGATAGTTAAGTGGTTTGTCAGAGAACTTGAAGATTGTGGATCACTCTGGAGTTGTTCTCGGCGATGTTGCCTTGACTCGCCAACTATCTTCTACCGAAGATAACCGGTTCTTTTGTCTCTGCCTGGAATCTTTTAGTTGCTCTTTGGTTGTAGATTTGTGTGTGCGATATTGGACAAGTTTTGCTTGTGTCAGGCGCAAACTTTTTTTAGGCAACTGAACTCTATGGAGTTCCTTGGTGGCGCGATTGGATATCCAGTGGTCGTGGTTGACATGACCGATCGTTTCGCTCGTCTCTGTCGCCGTGCCGGTGCAGGAACTATGGGTTCCTTTGATGCTGCTTCGGCTGGATATGCTGCGGCTAGCAGTGATGGGTGTGCGATGGGGTTGATCTTGTCGTCGTCGAAGGCTTTATTTGCCGTCCCGTCGTGTTGTTTGCAAAAGGCTGCGAGATCAACCCTTGCATGACCGCTACTGGATACTTGTCGAATCATACCGAATGCAGTGTGCTCAATCGTCATGTGAGGGTTCTGCATCTGACCAATGCTGAGCAAATTCGGAACTTGTCCTTGTTCTAGGATATCGATGAAAGTTACCATGTGAGGCCGCAGCACCCATCGCGCCCAACCCAACTTACCTCGATGCTGCGCAACTGGAAAACTTTGAAAGGTTTGCGCGAGGTAAGGGACTAGAGCATTCACAGGCTTTTCCACTGTCAGACAACATGTTTACATTGTTCTTCATCATGCAGAGTTATCTGTCAGAAGGCCAACGAGAACGATTGGAATCTTCATTGACCCTTAGAGGTAAACAGTTTCCTCAGTATACATATGGGACCATTAAGGCCCAGTAGTATGACCTTTTCAATATTTCCATCTTCAGCATCCACATATCCGTCCAAGCGGAGGCAGATCCGAGACCTTGTCTATCCCTGACCAATGGTGCAGAGGGTTTTTGACCATTAGACGACGAAGAAGCTTTTTTGACAGCTGGAGCACCACGATGCTTGTTTTTTCAAAAGATTTCAACCTCGGACTCTTAAGTGCGGCAAGGGGCGACACCACCAGAAAACCAGAATCAGGAGACAAGGCCCACATGGCCGACGAGGCCACCACCGATCAATCCTATTGGGGCAAGAAAGGCAAACAAGCTTGGCGCCAAAAAGGGAAGAGGCAAGCAAATCCAAGGACAAAACGACGAAAGATTCAGGCAAGGGCGACACTGTTGGAAATGCAGGGGATGCTACGATAACACTTGTCATCATCTTCCTTGTAATCATTCTCATCATCATCATCATCGTTACCGTTGTCATCAGCACCATCTCTTATTCTTATATACATTTCAATTCTGGCGTTAGGCAGCATTGGTGATGCAGAGGGTGCTACGATGATAGTTATTGTCACAATCCTCATCCTTCTCATCATTCTCATCATGGTCATCATCATCTCCTATTAGGCAGCATTGATGCAAAGGATGCTACAAGAATAGTTATCATCAGTCTTCATCCTCATCATCATTATCATCATTATCATCATGGTCATCATCATCCCTTATTAGGCAGCAGTGGTGATGCAGAGGATGCTACGATGATAGTTATCACCACAGTCATCATCATCATCATCCTCATCATCACCATCCTTGTCATCATCATCATCACGGTCATCATCATCATCACCCTTCTCATCATCATCATGATGGCCATCATCATTCCTATTCTTATATACATTTCACGTGTGGTGTTAGGCACCATGGGTGATGCAGAGGACGATGATAGTTATCATCACAACCCTCATCCTTATCATCATTGTCATCATGTTCATCATCGTCTCTTATTAGGCAGCATCGGTGATGCAAAGGATGCTACAATAATAGTTACCATTACAGAACTCATCCTTATCATGGTTATCCTCATCGTCGTCATCATCTCTGATTAGGCAGCATTGGTGGTGCAGAGGGTGCTACGATGATAGTTATCATCACAGTCATCATCATCATCACTCTTCTCATCATCATCATGATGGTCACCATCACCTCCTTCTTATTCTTATCTACGTTTCAAGTGCGGCGTCAGGCACCATTGGTGATGCAGAGGAAGCTGCGATGATGGTCATCATCATCTCTTTCTTATTCTTATATACATTTCAAGTGTGGCGTTAGGCAGCATTGGTGATGCAGAGGATGCTACGATGATAGTTACTATGACAATCCTCATCCTTACCATCAGTCTCATCATTATCATCATGGTCATCATCATTTCTTATTAGGCTGCATTGGTGATGCAGAGGATGCTATGATAGTTATCATCACAGTCATCATTGGCAGCATTGGTAATGCAGAGGAGGATGCTACGATGATAGTTATCACGACAGTCGTCATCTTTATCATCATCACAGTCATCATCTTCATTATCAGCATCATGGCAATCATCACTTATCATCATCTTTGCCATCATCATCATGAAGTGGCGTTAGGCAGCATTGGTAATGCAAAGGATGCTACGACGATAGTTATCATCACGGTCATCATCCTTATCATCTTCATGATGCGGTAAGCCAGGGCCGACCGCGGCCACAAGAAAGTACAGCACTTTCAATTGCGCGCGCGCAACCCTAACAAGCGCTGATTGCAGTGCAGGTCACAACACTGCAGTCAAACATTTTCAATGACTGGTTCTTTCTGGCGTCGATGTTTGGATTTTCAGGGGGTCCAGCCACTCCTTGCGAGGCATCAGAAAATGAAGAATTCATGGTAGTTTTCTTTGCAAATCACCCCGCTGTCGACCACAGAGGTTGCAGCTGCCACCCAAAGTGCCGCCCTTCTAGCGAAAAAAGAAGTTTGATAGTCCAAGCCCCGTCAGGCGGAGCAGGCCCTATAAACGAGAAACGTTCGTCAACCTGGCGCTGGTGCAGCAGCTGTTCAGCAGGAACTGGCGCAGCAGGCAAAGTACGCTGCTTCTTGGGCACGCGCCCATGTCTTGCTGCCAACCTTGGCGAACAGCATTGTCTATTCTCCAGCGCCCAGTCATGCCTAGCAAAGCGTGCAGCAAGAAACAAGCATAGGAAAGCCACAGACTCAGACGGCTTTCTGCAACGTCCAGCTTCATAGCACGGGCCAGCAAAAGCAGCCAGCGAAGAAAAGGAGTCAGCGGCGCTTGCTGGACTTCAGTCAGAGCATGCATTCTGCTGATGAAGACCGCGTGTCTGGCAACGCAAAGGCTAGGCATAGAAGAGCCCACCCACGAGCAACTCAGCGTCAGCCTCTTCCGCTTCTGGAGCTGTTCAAAGTCCGAAACATCAGAACGTTGCTGCGGCTCACAGGACCCCCGAATCTTGACACGCCTGGTCAACCACGAGAGTAGCCAGGTCTTTGAAGATGCGGCTCAGCCCAGCGGAAAGGATCAACTCAGGTTCTTCCACTGCGTCCGGAGCCCTGTGCAAATGTACATGTGTGCGCGTGTCAAGTTGAGGGCACCTCTATTGTCGTTTCGGAGTGTATTTCTAGTCCATGGTGCTTTAGAGAAAGGCCCTGCGGCATCGCAAGAACCTTTCGCAAAACGCGTGCCATGTACACACTGCGATATGTCGGAAGCAGCCAGAACATAATTCCTGCACCTGTTGTAACTTATCTAGTTTCGCAAGACATGTGTTAGTTAATAGGTAAAAAGTGGTACGACGGGCCTAAAATGACATGGGCGGTCGATTCGGCGACGGACAACGCCAGGCTGGCGGCAGCAAGACGGCGGATCGACGACAAGCCGACGACGGAGCGACGACGGACAGAGCGGCGACGGACCGACGACGGACCGACAGCGGACCAACGACGGACCGACGGTGGGGCGACGACGAGGTGGCAGCGGGGAGCGCCAAAAATTTGGTCTAGTTTAACTTCTAGTTTGGTCAAATTAGACCTTATTAAGGTCTAGTTTGGCCAAACTAGACCATATGATTTTGGCACGGCCCGCTGCCACCCCGCCCTCGCCCTGCCGTCGCTCCGTAGTCACCCCGTCGTCACCCCGTCCTCACCCCGTCGTCGCCCCGCCGTCGTCCGTCGTCACTCCGTCGTCCCCCCGATCGTCACCCATCAAAAAACATGACACTGTCCGTCCGTCACGTATCCCGTCAAAAATGCTAGAAATCTCTCTCACATGTCTATTGAACATAGAAAAATTGTAACATGAAGCATGCAACTCTAAGAACTTTCCTATGTACCAGCTCAAAGCTAGTACTTCTGCGAAAGGCCCTGCGGCATCGCAAGAACCTTTTCAAAATATCGTGTTTTTTGGTGGGTTGTATGGTCGATCAATCGGCCTAGCGGTCGGTATTTGTTAAAAGAGAAGCCAAACCAAAAGAGAAACCATCATGCGGTGACTTCCCGAAAACACACATCCATATGTTCAATGATCATAGGGCGGAAGCGCGTGTCACGCTGTCGACCACAGAGAGGACGTGTCAAACATCTGGCCCTTGCTGCACCCTGCCAAGCAAAGTCAAGTATTCAATAGGAAACCAGAAGGAAGCCCCTTTGTGGGGTGTCCTTTTCTAGTGGAAGCAGGGAAGCCTCCCGTTTGCTCGTTTACTCGTTTTATACTAAAATCGGTAACCCCTGCTTTACTCGTCCTCCCCGAAAACCAATCAAAAAAATTGACCCAATCACAAGAGTAGCCAGGTCTTTGGAGACGCGGCTACCCTGCCAAGCAATGGGTGGACCCCTTTTATCAAGTATTCTATAGCAAACCAAAGGAAACCAACCTTTTTTGGGGTGTCCTTTACCAGTTTTAGTGGAAGCATGGAAGCCTTTGATCGTTTCCTTGTTTTGTAGTCAAATTGATAACCCCACGCCTGGTCAGCGCGTGTCGAAATTGAGGGCACCTTTCTTTGTCGTTTCGGAGTGTATTTCTAGTCCATGGTGCTTTAGAGAAAGGCCCTGCAGCATCGCAAGAACCTTTCGCAAAACGCGTGCCATGTACACACTGCGATATGTCGGAAACAGCCAGAACATGACTCTAAGAACTTCCCTATGTACCAGCTCAAAGCTAGTACTTCTGCGCAAGGCCCTGCGGCATCGCAAGAACCTTTTGCAAAATGACGTGTTTTATTTAGTGGGTTGTCTGGTCGATCAGTCGGCCTGGCGGTCGGTATTTTTTAAAAGAGAAGCCAAACCAAAAGAAAAACCATCGTGTGGTGGCTTCCCGAAAACACACATCCATATGTTCAATGATCATAGGGCGGAAGCGCATGTCACGCTGTCGACCACCGTGTTAAACATGTGGCCCTTGTTGCACCCTGCCAAGCAAAGCAAGGGGTAGACCATGGGTGCCCCTTTTGTCAAGCATTCTACAGGAAACCAGAAGAAAGCCAACCTTTTTGGGGTGTCCATTTCTAGTCAAAGCATGGAAGCCTCCCGATTGCTCGTTCGTTTACTCGTTTTATAGTCAATTCGACAACCCCTGATTTACTGGCCCTCCCCGAAAACCAACCAGTTATTTTGACCCCCGCATCTTGACACGCCTAGTCAATCACAACAGTAACCAGGTCTTTGAAGACGCAGCTACCCTGCCAAGCAAAGCAAGCTTATCCCCCCGGTGGTAGACCATGGGTGGACCCCGTTTTGCAACCTTTTTGGGGTGTCCTTCTCTAGTGGAAGCATGGAGGCCTTTGCTCGTTTACTCGTTTTGTAGTACGCAAGAACCTTTTGCAAAATGACGTGTTTTATTTCGTTTGTTGTCTGGTCGATCGGTCGGTCTATCGGGCGGTTGGTTGGTTGGCTCTGAGCCTAGATGGTGAGGAACAGGGGTCTCAAGAATTCCTGTTGGTTTTCCTTTTAAGGCGCGGCCAAAGTAGTAGACCCTACCAATTTTTTAGAGTTAACCCCACCCATCATTCAAGCTTCCGACCCGCACTTCCGCAAATGCTTCTGGATGCCTCCTTCCCCCTGATGATTGAAGCAAATTTTTAAGCGAGGGGCCAGAAGTAGTAGAACATGTTGCACCAGGTCGCCGCCCCTGGGGACGGGAGGTGCCCCCGAAGCGTTGGGCGTTCACAGTGGGAAGCTCCGACATGGCCCCGATGCGGTAGTCGTCGTTTGCCCGGCAAAATGACGAGAACCCGTTTTTCAAAAATAAAAATGCAACGAGATATAAGGAACGGATTGATTTTTTCGGGTGGCCGAAGTTCTTGTGGGTACTTCAACCTCACACCCCGGCACAGAACTGCTTGGTCAAACATGAAGCCGAAACACCGCGGCAAGCAGCCTGAGAAACAGCAAACCCCAATGTGTACCTCTCCAAGCCAACAGGGGGTCGGCGGCACTGGGCGGCAGCCCTAGGGCTTTGCCTTCCGAGAGACGGTCGCTGCCGCCGACCCCTTGCATCGTCTGCATTCCCAGCGCCTTTGGTGCATCATCACCACCCGCGCGGCCACTGGAGCTCGAGCTGAGGGAAGGCTCAAAGCACTGCAGATATGCAGCAACCCGGCTGCGTTGCCAGCTTTCGGAAGCCCCTGTGTTTCGCGCATCGCCTGCATGCCCTGCGTCGCCCGCAATTGGGGCCATTCTTCCGCAAGCCATTCCTGATGGGGCGCGCGCGCGCGGGCGGGCGTGCGGGCCTGCGTCCGCTCGCGCGTGCGCGCGCGCGGGGCGGCGTGCGGGCATGCGGGTGCGGGCGCGCGCGCGCGGGGTGGGCGGGGGTGGGTTGGGTGGGCGGGCGGGTGTGGGTGGGTGGGTGTGTGTGCGTTGTTGTTGGGTAGGTGGCTGTGTGGTGTGTGTGTGTGTGTGCTTGTGCGCCGTCCCATCCAGAATCCCATGTATCATTGCATCCCATGGACCCACCCATTCACCCACCCATCCACCCGCTCTTTCACCCTCCATCCGTTCCCTCTTATCCGCCATCCATCGCGTCCATCCATCCAGCCGGCGGACATGCGAGGCCGGCGCGCGGAGCACGAAACTAAAATTAACTAAATTAACTAGAACAAACTTGTTAGACGACTTTTTCGGCACTTTGTTCCCAGCGGAACCTACCTGCAGGAAGCAGGACTTACCTGCAGTGGACTGCTGCAGCTAAAAGCTGATTCTGCAGGCCAGGTTTTAGGCACACCTGGACTCGTTTGCTGCTGCAAACGGTTTTTTTCACGGGACTTCGCAGCCATGTCTGTAGAACGGAACACGCGGGTTTCCACGGCGAGCATTTCAGCAACAGGATTTTTCCACGCAAGCCTTCACTTCACATGTGATGTTTGTCGAATGGAACACGCGGGAAGCGTTTCAGAAGCTGGATTTTTTCCATGGGACCCTTCACTTCACATGCGAGGTCTGCAGAGCATTTCAGCAGGAGCCTTCACTTCATGCGCAAGCATGTTTGTTTTATAGAGAGTGAAACACGTGGTTCGTCGCGACTAGTTCCAGGAGGCATGTGTACCTCTGCAGGAAACCTAAGCTTAATCCGCCTGCTCTTTCTGTGAAGTAGTTGATTTTGCTTCCCACCTTCCCCTTTCAACTGCGACAAGTTTCTTCTGGCCAGGATTTTTGTGTTGGACTCCGTTCGCAAGTTTCTAGTCTCAGGATTTTTCTGCACATGGGCTGCTCCGCAGGAAAGCCGCGGCACATCGCTGCACGTCGTGGCACATTCCACGGGGCCCCTAAAAATAATGTGCCTTTACATATTGTCAAGCAAACAAAGCCGCGGCACGTCCAAAAACAACGCTCCGGGCAAACGCCGCGGCGCATCGCGGCACGTTGCTGTTTTCGGCGGGGCTTCTGCGCTTCTGCAACAAAATCCAACCGAAAAAAGCAGGGTCAGATTTCAGGCAGGGGCCGCTTGCAGGACTTTGGGGTGAGCCACTTGAAACACAAGACACCACAAAAAGGCATGGGGAGAAAAACGGATGTGAGCCCATGGAGGCCAAGCGTCGCGCCTTCAAGAACTGCGTTGCGTCGGCCAGTTTGCGGGCGGAGGCATTCCTGCGGCATCTCTAGTTGGGCCTGCGAAAGCCGACGGAGCGCTCAGCCTGCATAGCGCGAGCTCGCTGCGACGGCAGCCTTCTCCTCATCGTGCAAGGGCTGCGCTTCGACCCACGCACGCAACCGGCGCCTTTTGTTTCGATCTTTTGCGCCCGGCTTGTGTTGTTGCAAGTTGGCGTACGCGTGCTGCGTTGTAAGGCGCGCGCTTCAGCTGGCGCGTCGCGGTGGACACTCAGAGCCAACATGAAGACTGTGACGGAGCTGTGCGTCCGGGAAGCTTTGCGCCCGAGCTGGTGGCTGTGGGGGACGGGTCAATCTCTGCTGCGCCTGCGCTTGCGCAGCAGTGCCGCGAAAACAGCGCGGCTGTATAATTGCATAATTACTGCGCGTGCTGCGTTTTTCAACTGAGGTAAATAAATATAAATATATATGCTATTTCTATTTCATAGGGTCAAGCATTTTCTTTTGCCGAAGTGCGCGGCTCAACCACGCAGTAGCACGAACCAGCTACACTCCAACAAGACTCAAAAGAGTTAAAGCAATCGGATATATAAACATCACCGTTTACTTGTGAAAAAAGCCTTTTGATTTCAAAAACCACGCTTTGAAAAGCTTTCTCAGTCGAACATGCATTTCGCAGAAATGCTCCACTTTCGGCTAACTAATTCGCAACTAAAATAACTAAATCTGATATGGTAGACTATAACTGCAAAACTGCATAACTGTTAACGAACCCGTGTCGGTTGAACTAGCGTCGCCCCGAGACGCCTTTGAGCACATCGGCTCGTTTCAATTGGATCACAAATCGCCAACCGCTGGGGGACAGCCACATCAGGGGCCGAGCCAAGGACAAGACATTGCCTGCGACAGAAGTCAAGTCTGCAAACTTCTTACCCATGGCGCGCAAGTAAGTGTCATGGAACACAAGACGCACGCGCCAGATGAGCGTCGGAGCCACCAAGCGCGAGGGAAACAAGCCGTGACAAGATCCGCGCACAAGCAAAGAGACAGTTCAGGGGAAAGAGCGGGAGACAAACTGCAAGGTCCAAGTCTGCAAACACAAGCAGGGAGGCAAGCGGGGAGACAAGCCGCGACAAGGTCCGAGTCAGCAAGCCCAAGCAGGGCGCCAACAACATCAGTGTTGCCGTCATCATAATCATCATCATCATCATCAACATCATCGCCGTCTTCATCAACACCAACAACAACGACGATACCGGCACCAGCGACGACAACAGCAACTACTATGACAGCGACACTAAGAGCCGGGCCGGGTCCAAAACCAACAACAACACCGCAACCAGCCACAACCCAACCGCTGACAATCAGCAACAAGAAACTACAAAACGCTACAACTACAGCTACAACAGCAACAAGGACGAGAACAACAAGACACGAAGAGGAACAACAACAAAAAGAACAAGGACGACGACAACGGCGGGAAGAACAGCAGCGCCGACAACAACAACGCCAACAACAGCAGCAACCGCAACCGCAACCATGACCACACCAAACAACAAACAAAAGCAGCGAGCGACAAAAACGTGAAACAGCAGCTACAACGACATTGGCAAAACCGACAACAAGAACGAAGGCGATACCACTAACAACAACACTAACGCTAACACTGACACTAACAACATCATCAACAACAACAACAACGACAACAACAGCAGCAACGGCAACCGCATCCACGACCACACCAAAGAACAAAACAAAGGCAGCGAGCGCCAAACACGTGAAACAGCAGCTACAACGACTTCGGCAACAACGACAGCAACAACGTAGGCGCTACCACTAACAACAACACTGACGCCAACGCTACCACTAACAACAACAGCTGCAGCAACAACAACAAACAACCAACAACAGACAACAAACAACCAACAGAGACCAACCAACAACCAACAACCGACAGCAACAGCAAAAGCAACAGCAACAGCAACAGCAATAACAACAAACAACAAACAACAAACAACAAACAACAAACACCACAACAACAACAATAACAACAACAGCAACAACAGCAACAGCAACAACAATAACAACAAACACCAAACAACAAACAACAAACAACAAACAAAACAAACACAACAACAACAACAACAACAACAACAACAACAACAACAACAACAACAACAACAACAACAACAACAACAACAACAACAACAACAACAACAACGACAACGACAACAACAACAACAACAACAACAGCAACAACAACAACAACAACAACAACAACAACAACAGCAACAACAACAACAACAACAACAACAACAACAACAACAACAACAACAACAGCAACAACAGCAACAACAGCAACAGCAACATCAGCAACAGCAACAGCAACAGCAACAGCAACAGCAGCAACGGCAACGGCAACAGCAACAGCAGCAACAGCAGCAGCAGCAGCAACAGCAGCAACAGCAACAGCAACAGCAACAGCAACAGCAACAACAGCAACAGCAGCAGCAACAACAACAACAACAACAACAACAACAACAACAACAACAACAACAACAACAGCGCCAACAACAGCAGCAACCGCAACCGCAACCATGACCACAACAAAGAACAAACAGCAAAGACCAACAGCGACCAACCGCAACCAACAGCAACCAACAACCAACAACAACAAACAACTAACAACCAACAACCAAACAGGCAGGGTAGACTGGGGGTTGGCCCGGGTCCAGGCCGGGGGGGTGGGGAGGGGGGGATGGTGCATTCGAACTGCATTGACTTCGTGCCTGGACATGCAGCAGAAAGCATGCTCTTCGTTGATGCTTCTTCTCAGAACATCATGTTTCCCTGCAACAATATTGCCAGCCTTGTAACTTTCTCAAGGACAGGACCAGACGTCAGCCTGGTTCGCAGCACGTTTGCTGTTGCTCTGTCCATTGGGCTGTTTTTTGTCACAAACTAGCAAAACTTACCTCATTCGCATCAGGCGCGCAGTCAGTCCAAGCCAGAACAAATTCACCTATTTGCGCGCCAGACAGTGCTTATGTTATGGAGGAGAGAGGCTTTCTTTGCTTTCGCTTTCCTGCGCGTACCATGTTCTTGAGGCAGACTGCCCGCAGCCGGGCCGCTGCGGTTATGCGGGCTCTCGAAGCCATTGAACGGACTTGTTGGCACTTGGACTCTGTCCCGCAGTTCAGGCGAAGCCAGCACTTGTATGCCTCTGCGGGGTGGTAGGCTCTGCTGCCAACGAAGCTGCCTTCGCAACCCCTGACTGTGAAGACCGCCCGCAGTTGAGCAGCAGCCAGGACTACTTGCTGTGCTGGATAGAGCTCGAGTGTTTGAAGATTTGCAGGCATGTGCTCCGCCGCAGTCAGCTTGGCCGCCCACGAAGTGGGGGCGCTGCGCTTGCTGTGAGTACGCGCGCGCACCACTTTTATAAAGACAGGCCAATTAGGCTTTTGCGCCACCAGCGCTGAAAGTTCACAGACGGCCGCAGGAACTGCTTCGAGACATGTGGCTTAAGGTGCCACTGCGTTTAAGGCAGTTGCACGCACAGCCCGATGCTTCTTTGAAGCGCAATGCCAAGAAGGACTATTTCAGTGAAACACGGCTCCAAGCGATTTGCAGACTAACAAGGCAGCCCCTAGAGCCGAGACCCTGTTTGGGTGAAGAGAGGGAGACTTGTTTTGGGGCACAGACGAGAGTTCCGTGCCATGTCTTCTCAAGATGGCGGTGGCGGGAAGGCCATGAAGCTGTCCTTGAAAGATGCCAGAGGCAGATATCCGAGTGGTCGCCTGAAGCCAGTCAGCAGAACTGTGGTAAGACGCAGGGGGTGAACAAGGAGTTCAAGAAGCCTGGAATCTCACACGCGGCTACCAAGACGAAAAACCGATGTCTACAAGACCCCAAACAACTGTCTTTTGGAGAAGTGCTCAAGATGAGCGACAAGGCACGCTTTGCGTGCCTAGCGAAAAGATGCATGTTTGGCCAGGAAAGTGCTGCCCCACGAAACAGGGAGGCAGCTCTATGACACTGCGACGCACCAGCAGCCAGTGCTTTGCAGGATGTCAGAGCTGGTTGTCTGGGCAGCCCTGTTGTCTGCTTGCTCTTGGCTGGTATTTTTCGTCAAGCACAAACAGTCACGCTTGCTTTTGTGAAGGAAACGGTAGCCATGCTAAGAAATCCGGTCTCAGCGCTAGACTTATACACGACGTGCTTTGCACCCCTGAATTTTTCTGTATTTTTGAGGGTGGCGTGTTGCTGCGCTGTCCAAACACCTCACGACCACTGGACGCTGTGTATGGCCAATGTCGTGCGGCGACGGCGTTTGCAACTTCAGGTGTTCTCGAAGTAGATCGAGCGCGCTGCTAACAGATGTAAACACGTCCAGCGGTCCTGCGCAGAAGTCAGCCAAGATGTTTGTAGCCAAGAGGCCAGCCCAGAAATGGCCAGCAGCAGCAGCTCAGGTGCATGGAGGTCGCTTTTTGATCGCTGCATCTTGAGCAGACAAGGCCGCTGCCTTGTTTCCCTGAGTCCACCGCACAACTACGCGGGGCAAAGACTTGCGTTCAGTCTAACACGCATGTGATCGCGAGCGTCTCATCGACTGGACTACGCACCTTGCGGCAACTGCGAGACACTCGCTATCGGAGTACACACCAGTTCAGTGCCTGCCGACCCGCCACATCCCCAGCAAAGCCATTTTAGCTTTCAGTTCTAGCAGTCACATCACGCACACGACCGTAGACTTTCTGCAGTGTGGGTGCACCAGCACCCTGAAAGCATTTGCTCGCTATAGGGCTTTCGCCGAAGACAACATGGACCCAATGAAGCGCTACTTTGATTTGTCCTGGCCTGTCGCAGCTCCCGCAGAGCAAGCACCCAAAGCCTGAAAAGAAGAAAATTGCGCGCGCGAAGCGCTGCGACTGCCAGCGCAGAGCACTCGTGTGTATACACACCAGCACGCGGGCTTGAAACCGCTTTTAAGATATAGTTAGCCACGAACCCCTAAAACACTGCTATTTGTGGTACTTTGGCGCGCTCGCGCTTCAAGTGCTCTGCGCCTGCGCCTCAGTCCGGGCTAGCCCCCCCGTTCACCCAACAACCAACAACCAACAACCAACAACCAACAGCCAACAATAGCGACAACAGCAGCAGCAGCAACAACAAGAACACCACCCACACAACCACAACAACCAGTAGAAAGAACAAGCGCAACAACAACAACAACAACAACAACAACAACAACAACAACAACAACAACAACAAGAACAAGCCCCCACGACCCCGCCCGAGTGCAAAGCTTTCATAGCCGGCCAGCGTGCGCCTGAATAAATTATGAGATTTGCGCGCTACGCCTAGACACCCACTCATACACTTGCATCCAAAAACAAAGCCGGGTGAGGTTACCACTTGGGAGGTGCGGCGCGCGCACCACTTTGCAGGGCGTGCGCGCAGACCTTACCATTTGGCGGGCGTGCGCGCAGTGCTGAGCAAGTACGCGTGAGTGGGCGCACTTGACACTTGGCAGGCACACGTGCAGCGCTCAGACAGCGGGCGCCCGCGCGCAGCGCCAAGCGGGCGCATGTGAGCCGGCGCGCCCACCACTTGGCAGGCGTGCACGCCGCTCCGACCGGCGCACATGAGCGGGTGCGCTTACCACTTGGCAGGCACGGGCAGTGCTGAGCGGGCGCGCGTGAGCGACTGTACTTTCCACTTGGTGTGGGCGCAGTGCTGAGCGGGCGCGCTTGACGGGAGAGACAATGGACTTGTTCGCAGGAGCCAAGAAGATTTGTGACACCAAAAAGAAGAGCAGCAACAACAAAATGAACAACAACAAGGCCCCGGCGGCGTTCCTCCTGTCGTCGTCGTCGTCCTGTCGTTGTTGTTGGCTTGTTGCTGCGGCGCTCGGGGCGAAAAACCTCAGCTCCGCGCGCTTGCCAGCCGTGGGAAGCACGCGCGTCCGCTCAGCGCGCCAGCCGCATGGTGACGCTCGCCCGGCGATGCACGAGCGCTCCCACGTGGCACTCGCCGCTCAAGTGTGTTTGCTCAGCGCACGTCCAGCGCCTTTGCTCAAAGAAGCAAGACGATGTTTTTGGGGGGCGCCCCCCCCCCTCATCGTTGGTGAAAGCTTTGCGCAAGTCCTTTTCCAGTCTTGTTCCAGCTTTCCGCCAGAAAGCAACTTCGCAGGCACGAGTGTGAGGCGCGGGCCTCTCCACTCAAACTCGCGCAGCCTCAGCCGTAGCGGAGTTTTGTCACACTTGCGCGCAGCAACCATGTTGTTGCGCAACAACAACCGCCGCTGCCGCAACGACAACAGAAACACGTCGTCGACGACGACGACAGCAACAACCACAACAACATCATGCGCCACACACCACCGCCACCGCCACCGCCACCGCCACTAACAACGCCACCGCCACCACAACCACCAACAACACCAACAACACCACCGCCACCACCACCAAAAGCCACAGCAGCAGCGACAGCAACAGCAACAACAACACAACTACGACTACTATGATTATAATCCTGGATTAATATTATTGTAGTTATAAAAACCGTTCTCATTCACTAATTAATTAACTAAGTAATTCATTAATTAATTAACTAGTTAGCCAGCCAGCCAGCCAAGTAACCAACCAACCGCGACGACCACAAAAATTACGACAACCAACGCAAACAAAAGCTTGCCCTTGCAGGCACGCACAGCAGCAGTCCTCGCAATCGGAACCTTGGCGAAGCCATGCGGACACAGCGCAAACATGGCGACTCTACGCAATCCCCTTAGCCCATGAAGGAAAACTGGTGCACTGTGCTCGAACCTACGATCTATCTTCTGGGCGCGTGTGGCATGAGAGCCCCCTACGCGCAGCGAGATGCGTTTCGTAGAAAGCCACATTGACAGCCAGGCGTCCGTGACGGTGACTCGCCGTGCTGCGTTGCGCGCGACTGGGACCCCCTCCCCAGTTTTGAAAGCATCTTTCTGCGTGAACCTTTGCAGGCCGAATCTTGGGCCCAGAATCGCTCACTTTTCGCAGTACGGGATCAAAATTCAAGCCCGTTGGGGAGTTTTAAGCAAGTGCGCCGAAATCCACAAGCATTGCTTGGTTGATTTGTTCATTGTTGCTTCACCTTCCTTTTGCGCATTTCGGCATCGAAACTACGGAAATTCTGAACATAAAGCCGCGAACATGCTCCCATAGCGGAACTTGCGCTGTTTCTGTCCTCTCCCCCTTCATTCCCCCAACGGGTGCTCCTTTCTGAGGCCCAAAAAAAAAGCAGAAACATTTGCTCGTTTCGCCGATGTTGGGTGTCGGCAACACATTTCCATTCAGGGGAGCCTCTGAGAAGATTGCTTGAGCGTGCATCATTGTCTTTGAGCTTGCGGAGCTGGGCGCCGCTGCCTTTCTGCCGTACTTTTGCCACTCTTACAAGTATGTTCATGAAGAGCGCAAAAACACACATGTCACCCGCCACTGCTCCAACCCCCCATGGCGAAGTTTTAGGAAACCAAAGCCGCTTGGCGCTTCCATAACTTTAGGCTTGCCATTTAGAAAGGCCTCCGCAAGCTCGAGTCACATCTTGTCTCAGAACAACGCATCACACATCAGGCAATAGGGGGCCCTAACATCTTTCTGACAATACTTCACGTGTTTCCCTTTAATGCAAAACTGAGAGCAAATCCCAGTTCTTTCCTGCGCTTCCTGCGCAAACAACGGCGCAGGAAATTTCTTTGGCCACACCTGGAGTTTCCCCGGGTTTCCATTAAACTGGCGCTAGATCAGTGGAATTGAATGTAGGACAATAGGCCTACGACGGCCACAGAAAACTTCAGACTATTCGGGCAGCCCAATTTGCGCAGGCCAGAATCAATCTGAAAATGTGGAATCTTGTTTTGGGTCATGTCAAAACGGTTCACTGGGTTCAAGCCAAACGGTTCCCAACGCCTCCCTCAAATAGCAAGATCACTGATGTTTGGATCAGACCCCTCCCGTGGCGCCCACCTTGCACGCCAAGGTGCAAAGGAGCTGGTTGATTCAGACTTTGCAGAGGAGTCCACCTCGCTCTCAGAGGAGCCCACTGTCAGCGTCCGACGGTTTTCGGACCTGACAGGTGGCTGAAAACACAGGGGAGGCGCTGCCTTTAAGCTATCCGTAAAGCTATCCGTAAAACCCGTGTAATTTGTCTGGGTCTCAGCACACACGTGGCCGTCATCATCAATCCTTTACAAAAGTGAAAGCAATCTTGAGTGCGGCGATTGGCATGGGCGGTATCGCCATGTCCTGCCTCGAAGTGCTGTCAATGACCAAGTGAACATCATAGAGGCCCTCATTGCTTGAAACACTCAGCATCCTCAGCGGCAGGCGCGGGCTCCATTGTTTGAAGGCTGTGGGGGCAAGTTGTGAATACCATCTAACATGACTAAGCAAACTGTTTTAAGCAATTCTTCCACACACAAGAATTCGGAAATACCTTCCAATGCAGGAATCCAGAGTTCAATCATGGGCTTAACCCTGACTCCAATGGCCAATGGCACAAAGGACAAATGCTCAGTTGCCGGCTGCCACGGAACACTCGTCTCGACGCCCTTGTTGCTGGGCAACACTTTGGCCTGCAGCACGCAAGCGGAGAGCACAGCTTGCGCTCGGATGCAAGGAGCGCATACGAATCCACTTGCCCAGTAGAATCAAAGGACGGACACGAGTGTGTTGCAACGCAACGCAGGCCTCATAACGATGACGATTTCAGGCCAAATGTTATGGTTAGGAACGCTCACAGCAACGCTCGTCCCTTTCTGAAGTAGCTGCCCGTCCCGACAACTCGCGGAGCGCGGGCCTCTGCGGAGTAGGTCATGTTACTCCACTGATGCGTGAAGGCCACGCTATAAGCCTAGCACAAATCACGGGATGCTCAAGGGGCAGATGACGCGCAGCTTTCTGGCTTGTTCTCTTTCTTCAGCCCTGGCAGGCCAGGCTCCTGCCAGGGTCAGTTGCGACTGTGCCTTTCCAATTGCCTGGGACCTTGGGACCGTGTACCCATGTGGAGGCTACGCGGCCTTACCCCTCTTCAAAGAACTTCAACCGATCACGCTAACGTCGAGGCGATGCGGAACTTCGCTTTAGCCAGGCAGAGCATGTGCGACAAATTTAACAGCGCAAGCCCTCTTCAAGTTACATTTGATGGGAGCTTGGCGCAACGGGTCCAACCTTGCTTTCTTCAACTGCAAAGCTTTCGGGCCATGCAAAGGGCTACGTGGCCCATTGTTGAGGGGAGTTGCTCCGCGAGTGGCTTCGCGCTGCGCAGCGCACGGCCCTGCAAGCGCGGCTCAGGTGAGGTTGCGTGAAACCCTTCGTTGTTCTTTACGGCCCCGTGTGGGCCACACACTACGCGTGTTACACATGTTACGCTGAAAGCGCCCAGCGCCGCGCTTTTCTACGCGCCGCTCGCCTTACTGGCTGGTTTTCAAACGAGTCCCCTTTGGCGATAGCGACCGCCTCTTCTGATTGCAAAGGCGCTTTCTCAGCACTGTCCGCGAGCTGTGCTGGCCTCCACCATGACGCTCTCGCGTCCACTGCGCATGCGCTTGACGAAGTTGTTGGCACCCTCTTCCGTCAAGGCCTCGAACAGCGCCGCGTCGATTATAATCTTCCGCATCGATCAGAATCTTCCGACGGGAGGAGCCCGCTGTTCAGCACGCGCACGATGCATCGATCGCCAAGCAGCGCTTCCACAAGCTGGCGTCAAGCTTGCAGGACTGTGTCTTAAACTGACTCTGCGCAGCTCGCGCGCGGCCCAAACAACTCTCTGCAAGTCACAAAACTCAAAGGCTGTCGCCACCGTGCTCAATTCCGTCCCGCGCTCGCGCCTCTCGTGTCTGCTCCTTCACCACACGCCAGGCTCCCTTCTGGAGAAGGCTCCGCTTCTGCTTTCTTTAGCGCTTCACGGTAAACTGCCCGCTGGTCATCTCATCTCTTGTCGCCAGCCGGGTGTTCTCGAGGGGTAGGCCTTGAGCTTGGCCCACACTGGAGGCAGCTCTCTCGTTCTTTCAAGAAAACCACAACTGCGGGGCCACGCAAGAGGTATCGCCCCTGCCCTCAAGCCCTCCGCCAAAACTTCGGAGCGGCGTGCGCAAAACTTTGCGTACGTCCAGCCCTCCAGCTCCAGCAGCCCCATGGATCCTTTCGCCTCGTCGAAGAGCCTCGTCCTTCTCCGCGTCCTCGTTGGCCTTGCAGTTGCGGTGATCGGGCTGGCAACGGTGCGCCCCAAGTTACTTGCTCGGTTCACAGTTCTCGGTTTTGTCACTTGCTATCGCTTTGCAGAGCTTCCTGCTTGCTGCCATCTCACTGCCGCGGGAATCTCAGCACAAGTGCAGAACACAAAGTACACCTTGGCAGCTCCAGCTCTGTGGTTGCCAAGAACCCCAAGGGGGTCCAATTGCTAACAGGCCTGATCGTGACTTTATGGTTTTGACTTCGTTGAAGGTGGCACACGTGTCCATCTTGCAACGCGCGCTTCATCCAGTGAGCCCGGAAGACACGCAGCCAGCTGCCCCTCATCCTCTGTCCCGTCTGATGCCAACGCAGGCCAGCCAGCGAATTTTGAAAACTCAAGGAGCAAAGCCTGCTGCCAAAAAGCTGAAGACAGCGCCGCCTGAGCCAACAAAAGCTCCGATACCTTTCTCCAAATCAGAAAGCTTGCCTCGTTAGACCAATGAAATCTTGCGACAGCAAGTTTCTTCTGAGTCAACTTTTTCACGCTTACTAGGCGCCGCGTCCCGGAATCCGTATCACCCTGAACCGAATGTCTTTTCGACTTTTGGGCTGCAAAATTGCTTTTTTGGACTTGGGCCCAACGTTGCAAGATGTCCGCCCAGCTCGCCTCCAAGATGATGGGTGGGGAAGACGCAGTCAAATCTGTTGCCATGGCTGGTGAAGCTGACTCCCGGATCACGACTTGAGCAACACAAACAGAACAGGAACAGGGCGATGAGCAAACGAGAAGCGATCCCGGTCCAAGCGTTCGCCGCACAAGCAGGGCAGCTTTCGTAACGCGTACGCCGCTCTAGCCGCTTCCCACAAGCAGCAACAGTTTTGACACGGCAGCCTGGAATCACGTACGCGTTAGCAGCAACACGTCACACAACAGCCCTTCAGCTCTGGCTCATGAGGACGCTGAGCCCACACGCAGTTTTTCTGGTAGTGCGCGCCTCGGCGCCTCGCTACTTTCGCCATTTTGACGCGTCTCCACAAATTGCTTGGACTCCTTGCTGACCACTGCTTTGCTGGCTGCCGGGGGTTCTGATCGCTTCGGAATTTGCGCAGACTTTGCTCGCCACATCGCGGGCATCTTTGGCTTTGGCGCATTCCTTGGGCCAGGCACGCAGAGCTGCCGCGGTTGTTCCGTCATCTCGCTTGGTTGAACAGACGCAGCTGCAGCTCTTCCTGGGATGCGACGTCGGTGGTTTCGCAAGTTTGGTTGGGAGATTTGTTTTGTAAGGTGTTGAGCTCTCCGGACATGTCCCGCCTGCATGCCCCAGCCAACCTGCTGACTCCGTGCGCTCGTGGCAACCAGTTGTTGCCCGATTCCATGTCAGCTTTCTTGTGGCTTCCATTTCAAGCAAAAGCCTTGAGCCAGCTCTTCGTTTAGAGCGGTGTCGCTCAGTAGGGCTTCATGAGCGCCATCAAGTTTACGGCTACGACGTTGTCAGCGCGAGCGGGGAACCACGCACGTGCACCGAGCCGGCATGCCGGCTCCCATGACAGCAGGCCTACAGCTCTGGCTGCTTTCGCTCACTCCTAAATAACTGATTCTTGCAATTCTTTAGCTCATTAAATGCCCTTAGCTGGAGAAACTTCAGCTAGCTTTTGCTAGCTCTCGTGAAAAGTGACGCTAGACACCCATCGCGCCACACATTGGAGCACTTTGCGTGCCTGTTTTCTTCGTTTTTCTCTTGTATTCTGTTTTGTTTTGCGGGCTCTTGGTTTTTGAGGCCTTGTGGGTCGCTTGCGAGCGGCTTTGCTGGTGCTAGACACCCGTCGAGCACAGTTTTCGGGCTGCAAATTGGAATACTTTTCGTTTTCCGAGGCCTTGCGGCTTGCTTACGACCGGCTTTGCTGATGATGCCGGTGATGTTGCAGCCATATCCAATTTTTTGCACGGTCCAAAAGTGACGTTAAACACAGTTTGGAGCACTTTGCGTCCAAACCTGCTTGGGCTTGGGCCCTTTGAGGCGTGCCTGTTTCCACTTTCCCGGGCTCGAATCTCTTTAGTTCACCCCCCCTCCTCCCTCCTACCAGGCGGCGGAATTGGCTTGTGTTCCTTCGTTTTGACCTTGTCCAAAAACCAAAGTAGATTGACAATTTCCAGTGTAAGTCAAAATAAATTCTTCTTTCACACGCTTGGGCCATCACCGGGGCGGCCTCCGTGGGTTCGCTGGACTGCGAGAGCCTGGGCTGCACCTTTGGCCACAAGCGGCGGAGTGTCGACGGGCAGCGTGGTGTGCGGCGACGTGACGAGCTCGGGCACGGTCTCCGCCCCGCAACTCTTCGCGTCCAACACGCTCACCGTGACCAACACCTCCGACTTCTCGGACGACCTCACTCTGACGAAGAACTGGGCCGGCTGGAGCAAGGTGCAGATTTCCAACAACAGCGCGGCCTCCGACAGCGGCCCGGAGCTGCCTGCTGGGCAACCAGAGCGCGCGGGTCTTCCTGGAGCGGGACGGCGGGGCGCACCAGCGCGAGCTCATCATGATCAACGACGAGAAGAGCCTCTCGACGCAGCTGTCCCTCACCACGAACCAGAGGAACCCCGGCTGCCTGGTGATAGCCGGCAACACGGGCAACGTGGTCTGCAACACCAGCTTCACCAACTTGTCGGACAGCAGGGTGAAGACGGAGATGGCCGAGGCCGACCATGCAATGCAGTGCAGAAATCTTCACTGCTGCTCGTTTCCTTTCTGTCGAAACGTGTGGGTTGGAGAACAAATAAGGCATCCCGGCTGCACATCCGAAACAATTTTTGTTGTCTTCCCCAGTCTTCTCAGGAAATCACCTCGCAGGAATCCGTGCGCAAGCAACATACCCCTCTCACACAACAGCTGCTAGTTTTCGTCGCCGCCCCCTCCTAAATAATTGGTTCTTGCAATCTTTTTAGCTCAGATGATTGACAAAATCAACCTTTCGGCATTTCAGCCCCTTACCTTGCTGACACAAGCAGAAACTTCAGCTAGCTTAAGCTAGCTCTCGTTAAATGCGATACCCGTTCTTGCGTTGGCTTTTGAGTCGGCCCATAGCCGTTGCGGGGCCTACAATAGTGTCACACGTCGGGCAGCGATGTTGGTACTGTTGCGACGCCTGCCCGTCGCGGAGCCGAAGCTTTCAGGTCCCTGCAGCTCTGATTAGGCCATCAGTGATCGTTGATGTCACTGTCGCTGCGCAGTAGGGGCAGCTGTACCTACTCTTCGCTTCCGACACTGCCTCGCGCGGAGCAGTGTGTCTTTTACTTTTCTTCGGCTCGCTTGCGCGCGCAGTAAAATCGGATCCTTGCCGGACGTTCGCCATGTCACGCCAGATGTCTGCCAAGATCCTTCTTCTTTGCTTCTCCCGACAGCGCGTGGCGTGCCCGGCCTTTGCGAGCAGCGCAAGGCAAAGGTCACACGTCTGTTTACCTTTCTGGCAGCCGCTCGAATTTGCATGGGGCGTGAAAATTCAGGCTTTAAGCGCTGTCCGCTTGGCGTTGAGAGCACGCCCAGCGCCCCCTCTGAAGAAAATGCAGTCTCAGGTGTCTCTGGTTTTGCGAGCGGTTGGCATCAGAGTTGGGAGAAACTCTCGAAATAGTGCTGCGCCGGAATGTTGAAATCGTGTTTGCGCTTGTCTTAACACATTGTTTTGGATTTACTGAGTGAGATTCCATACTCGTTCAAACATGTCACACCTTTGAATATGCCTGAAGTTCTAAAAAACAGTGTCTTTCAAAACTCTCGCAAACATCCGCGGAAGTTTAGCCTTGTGTTGGGTTTGTTTGACCTTGTGTGTTAATAGCGCATTTGTTTTTGCACGGAGAATTTTGGCCAAAGCTGCGGAGCCTCGGTGATTTTTCGCGTGGTTGGCATCAGAGTTGGAAGAAACCCTTAGAAGTTGTAATGCGCCGAGATGTTGGTTTGCCATGTTTATACAATTGGTTGTTAACAGGCTTGCTAGGTCATATCCATACCTGGTCCAAAAAACAATTGCGACTGTTAAGCCTTGTGTGTGAATGTTTGGTTCTTTTTTTTGCACAGACGATTTTGGCCTAAGCTGGAGTGCGCAGCGAAAGGCTTAGGCCCAAAACTTTGTTTTTGGAGCCTGGGTGATTTTCCGAGTGGTTGGCAGCAGAGTTGGAAGAAACTGTTGAAATTGTGACGCGCCGAAATGCTGAAAACGTGTTTTTGCGGTATTGAAATGGAGTTTGTTAAAATTGCTGGGTAGAATCCACACTTGTTCAACCATGTCAAAGCAATGAATGAGCCTGTGTTTCAAAAACATCGAGAAACAATCGGAAGAGTTCATTTAGCGTTGGATTTTCATATTTTTCGTGTGTGAAAACCAGGCCCAAAGTTGGTGGAAAAAACCGGACGCGGGGAACCCCACCCGCGAAAAAAGTTGATGTTTAATTTTTGTTCCCTAGCTGCGGGCTTCCTTGCAGCCGGCCTTTCTTCGACCAGCTGCGAGCTGGTTTTACCGGTCTCAGTGGCCGGATTTTTCCCGCCAGCTGTGGGCTAGTTTTACCAGTCTTTGTAGTCGGTTTTTCCACTAGCTGCGGACTGGTTTTACCAGTTCCTGTGGCCGGATTTTTCTCCACCGCGCTGCGGGCTGGTTTGCCGGTCCACCAGCTTTCGGGAACGCTGTAAATGCGCAACAACCCGGCTTCGTTGCCACATTGTCGTAAGCCCCTGTGTTTCGCGCATCGCCTGCGTCCCTTGCGTGGCCCGTGTTTGGGGCCAGCCTTCCCCCCCAAGGCCCGCGCGTGCTGCACACACGCACTTCCGCAACGCGCGGGCCGCACACATGCAACCAACCAACAAACCAACCATCCGTCCAGTCTTCCAGCCATCCATCCATCCCTCCGTCCGTCATCCATCCATCCATCCATCCATCCATCCATCAATCCAGCCATCATCCATCCACCATCCACCTGTCCACCCACCCGTCCACATCCTGGACGGAGTTTACCTGGCACGCGAGGCTGGTGGGCGGAGCGTGAATATTATTACATCTTTCGCCATCTTGCTTTGCACGCTTTTCCGCAAAACTATCTCGCGTTGATCTCGTTTATTTGGGGCGCATCTCGCCTCACAGCAGCATTGAGACACTTTTGTGCGCTACACCGACCGTTGCCAATCAATGCCCAACTGCTGTTGGATGATCGGTCGGCCGCTCAATGTTTAACATCAAACGCCTCCGCGCCGCATTGGCACATGGCGCGCGCAACAAGCCACATGGCGGCTTGCCCAACCGGCATTTTTGGACCGAACTAACGGCCAACCTCCGTGTGGCTCTGAGCTCCCAGCGTGCCCAGCCTGCGCAGCTTGTGTGGCGATTTTGCTTGCTGCGCCAGCACGCGTGGATATGGGGAAGGAGTGAGAGCTCCTATCAGTCCTATGGACAAGCCACATGTGACATCCAAACTTTTGCGGGGGCCCGCGATTTCTCTGATTGCTCAAAGACATGAGCAAAGTTGTTTGGTTCTCGGGGCTACGCCTACTGCCTGCGCAAAACCTACCCGACACCTATGCCACCACACTCAGAACCTACTACGCAGGGCAAACTGAGCATGTGTGTGTGTGCGCCTTGGATACGCCTTGCTTACACCTTGGCTGCGCGCGCAGGCAAACAAGACTACCACTTCCAAAACTGGACACGCTGCATAGACTGGGCACAGGGCCCACACAGCTTCCGAGCCTCGCCTATGCAAAACCTACTAACTACGGCGACGCTCCACCATTGTCTTGTCAAGAGAGCCTGTAACTGGCAATTGCCTCCAACACTAAATACACACCCAGCGCGGTCGTTGCAGGCCCACACAAGTCCCTGCGATGAACCTGCGCCACCAACGCCTTCCATAGTCCTTGGGGCAAACTCCTCAGATGTCGTTTGGGCTACGCCAAACATATCGCTGTTGTTTCTGGCACGATGAGATTGGTTCGCTTAAGCGTACCAACTGCTGTTGCTTCTGCTACCAAACGCAAAATAGGCACCGACCTCGCTTGCTTCAATCGGCAATCAGGCATCACTCCGAATTCAAGCGTGTCTGTAAGCACGTTCAATCGCCGACCCAGCCTCCAGAGCGCTAGTGTCAAGACGGAGAACCTGAGGGACCTGAAGGCGCCGGCACGACCGAGCCACCAGAATATGAAACTCTGACCCATTTTTTGTGCCCTTTTTTGTCGACTATCCGTCTGCCTCCCTCTGACGACGTGCAACCCTTGCACTTTCCAGCCGCCTTGTCAACCTTGACGGGGGGTACTAATTAACCAGAGGCAGTCGTTACTCGAGCCGGCTACACTGCCAAAACAAGTGCGAAGCGCAAGCGCTTGGCCAGTCCAGACAAAGCTGGCCAAGAGAGAAACATCCAGCAGGGCGATTCTGCTTGCCCGAAACAACTGCGACACCATGCCGGGCCACAGAGAGCAAACTGCAGCCGTTGTTTTTCTCTGTGGCCCCCGAGCGCAGCTCACGCGCATAGGCTCCACGCCTTTCAATCGGACCTGGCACATGGGAAAGCAGGCCTTCAGGCCTGCTGAACCTGACTAGTGCGTCTAAGCGCAGTCCACTTCACACGCAGCAGGATTTTTTCGCCAAGGCCGAGTAGGTGGATTAAACATTCAAAACGGAAGGCAGGCAATGCAGCAAACACAGGCTCCGGATGGGTCAACTTTCTGCCGGCCTCCAGCGGAATAAGGATATCTCCATGGCGCGTCATGTCAATTTCAATCCATCAGACCCATTGGTTTCCTGCGCCCAAAACTTCTAGCAATCGTGTGCTACAAGCGCAGGGACTGGATCTTGATTCCGCCTTGCTGACGTCCGACCTGAAGAGGTGAGGTCGTCCCCTTGGAGTTGGGATCTAGAGAAGAGAAGATCATGCGAGGTGGGAGAGGCGGTCTCCTTGTTGATGTTGGCTCGGATGTTGTCATTGACCACGATCATGATCGTGGCGTCCTGACTCCTACGCAGAGTTCCTCCGCAGACAGTCACATAACTTGGCGGCTTCGGGCCTTGGTGAAGGGTTCGAGGGCCGCACCAAGGCCCCGCTCCGGAGCGCTCAATCCTGCGCTAGCGTAGTTCTCTGCGACGGGTGACCGCCAGAACGTGCAAATGGAACGGCTGGCCTGATGGCACGTAAGGATCAATGGTCCGGCGCAGCATGGTGCCCAGGCGTGCAGCAAGATCTTCACGGACATGTTGAATATACTGTGGGAGACTCTTGTTGGGGGGGACATCGGTGGCAGCCAATCCTCTTTGAGGATGGCGGGAAGCCATACTCCCAACCAAGCTAGGCCGGGGTTCCCGGCGTTGTGGAAGCAAACGTCTCTGCGAGGGGAATCTCAACGTTCCTTGCTCGAGAACCATTGCTGGGCGCTCTTGGCAACTGTCTTCCCCTATCCTGCGAAGGTCCGTGTGAGATTTGGGGCACCGCCCGTCTCTCTCCCAAAAAATCATTTGTGATCCCACGCCCGGCGGTTCTTCTCAGAGGTCCTGTTACACCCGCCAGGGAACTTGTTGAAGGCGCGATATTCCTTGCGAACTGGGTATGCGCTGGCGCCACCCTAGGCAGCGTTGGCACTTGCTGAATCAGTGTGCCTGAAAGTGGAGGGGGTTGCCCGTGCGCTTGGAGTTGCAGGCCAACCAGTTCCACCGCTTCCCACTCTGGCGGATCGTGGCGGATTGCGGTTGGGTCAGGGCCCTTTTCTCCACCATCCTGAACGCGTGGCTGCGTTACCAATTCTCCTGTGAGTCCAGATATCTCCGTGGACCCGGAAACTCCAACCGTGAAGGGCAGGTTGGGCATGAAGACGCTTGAACGCGCCTTGCTTTTTTGCCGGGAGAGGACATTGCCTTTCATTGCCTGCAAGTTGTCACAGGCGTGAACTTGTTGCCCAGAATGGGCAGCAGATAGTCCAGCTCTTCCGCCTTGTCGGTGGTCTTGCGCCGGTGTCTGCAGCCGGACAGCAGAGGCGTCCACCACTCTGCTCTCGTGAGCAAAAGCTTCGGCTCGAGTAGCGGCGCCTGGGAGACCTTGGTCTGGCACACTGCAAGGAGCGGCCCTTCTTACTCTCGGAGGTGACCAGAAGGGTTCGCACTCGTAGGCCCGAGCCATCTCTAATTGGGGCATCACACCAAAGTGGTCCGCCACCGCGCGTTGCGATCTTTAGAACTGCAAGAGCCGGTAGTCCGGAGCTGGTTGTTCTTTGTCCAGGATCTTCAGCAGGGGGCTTGAGGAGGTTGGAGATAGGGGTCTGAGCAAAAAAAGGAGAAAACAAAGAAAAAAAAGGACACAAAACAGACACAGACTTCTTTCCACTCGTATCTCAGATTCAAAAAACAATGCCGTTGAGTGATTTAATCACCCGGCCCCTAAGCCTGAAAAAGACGAGGTAAGTAGTAGCACGCTGGAAAATTTGCACCGCGGCCCTTTAAATTTTTGGGTCCCAAAGAAACACTCACGAACATGGAGACACGCAACTTTCGACGGACTCAAAATAGAAAGAAAGACTCCTGATATGACACGGACTGTACCAAGGATCATGGTAGGAAATTCCGGCGAACCGGAGCGAACAGATATGGAAATGCCATCTGAAATGCATGAAACGCTTACTCATCATCATCTGTCATTAGGATGACATCGTTGCTCCAGCGCTGGTTGCTCCTCAGCTGAAGTATCCACGTCCCTTCTCTTTCTTGCGTTTCAACGCTGCCTCGGAGATGTTACTGCTCTTGCGCGTAACATCCAGGTTCACGAGGAGAGGGTGGTGCCTGAATCAGCGAAACCAAGCAATGGCAGCTCGTTGGTCAGGAGCTTGTATCTTTCGCCTGAGCTCGCCCTGTAATCAGGGAGCAGGTTCCCGAGTGGCTGATTCTCATCGGGTTTGAGATCGTCGGTTGTGTTCCGTTGTCGAAGATCTCGCGTTCGGCTTGTCTTGGCCCAACGGAAGACGTGGGTTTCCCGGCGTAGAATCCATGATGCTCCAGTCCAGCTTTAGAGCCATGATTGAGCGAAGATTCTAGTATGGATCTCTTTGAAGCCGCGCTCTCGGAGCTGATGCGAAGCTAGTCCAATGGATCTATCTGAGCCTCGTTGAAACATTTTACGATTCCTTCCATGGCTATGTGCAGGGTGGGTATCTCAGGGCGCGTGGTCAATTGGTTCCTGCTAAGCTTGTCGCGCGCTGGGTTGTCTGTGATGACATCAGCCATGTGATTCAATCCCCGACTTACGAACCGGACCATTTGCCAATGACGGCATTGTACGACTTCGTCGCAGTGTGTTCGTAAAAGTATACTGAAACCGCTAGGAACGGTAGTCCCCCTTTGTCTTGTCAGTTGAGACTGCTTTGGGTGTGTACTGTTCCGTGCCGCCATCCAGGTACAGGAATCTTCCCTTGCGCAAAATCTGTGCACTCTTGATTCCTTGGATCTTGCTAGGAAGCCCAGGTAGGATCATTGCCTGAGGTGCTGCTGATGACATCGCGGAAGATCCTGCCGACGGCTTGGCGACTATGAGTGCAGGAAGTGGTGCTGCAGTTCTGGTTCTGTTCTGGTTCTGTTCAGCGGAACCTTGGTATCTTCTGAGTCTTCCTTACCAAACTCCGAGGTCTGCTCCAGACATGGCAGCAGCAGCTTGGCCAGCATGTCACGGTTGGTAAGTTCAACCCAGCCGATGGTCTTGCATCAACCCTTTGTCAGTGCAATACTTGTATGTCCGGCTTGAAGGAAGATATGTTGGACAATGGGATTAAGAATCCCGTCGCGTTATTGAAGACAAAGTGCACGTCCAGGGTTATTTCGGAGCGTCCCCAGAACATGGAGTCGTCCAGGTCGCCCTTCTTCTTGTTTCCTGGATACACCGGTGGTCGTTCTAGGTTCCCGAGGTCCTTGTAGTAGAGGGAACCATTCTCTTTGTCCTTCACGATGGAGACAAGGCTGGCGAGCCGGAGATTTGTGAATTCGGTGCGGTGTAAACACTGGATATACCAGGGGGTTCTTCTTGTCAGGTCTGAATCCTGTCTCTGTCAGATGAGTTCCACTGCGGTATCATGAAGTCGGTTTGCCATCCCAGCCCAGTTGCAGTAGTTGAAATCTATACTGTTTACATAGTCAAACAGCTCGGTCCTTCGAGCATCGAAGAATGGTCTTCTTGTGGATCTGTCCAGCGTGGAGTTGTTCTGGTTCACGATGGCTCTGACTTGCTGAATCTTCGTCCTGGTACCTGGCTTCAAGAGCTTCTTTGTGTGTGTGGGAGAGGGTCCTTCGGCTTCATCCTTGTGAGGATGCGGCGCCTTGTTTGGAGCTCTCTGTGATGAACGGTGGATCTCTTTGCTAGATCTCTGGCGCATCTTCTCAATAATTTCGTTCGGTATATTGCGTCTGTCCGGAGAGTGGCGCAAGGTGTGTCTGCTGGGCTTCTCTGTCCTGAGTCGAAGATTTAGGAAGGTTCCTGTCTCAAATCCACCTTTCGGAGTCTCGAAATGGAGGTCCAAGAGGATCACCTTGTTAGGTGATTGCCACACAGCGCCGCAATATGAACGAATCTTCGGAATCCCCTGCAGGATGCTGCGCAGTCCGATTCTTCCATCCTTTTCTCTCCTGAGAGGCGCATGCCTATTCGGTTCTGGTGTGCGCGCGTGTGTCGCAGGACTGCGGGTACGGTTCTGGATATCTTCTCTTGGAGGAATAGTAACAATTGGGCAGTTACCCACATGGTTCCCTCGCATTACCCTCGCATTACGGTGTGTCATGGGAAAATCGACATGACCTTGTAGTTGGAAACCGTGGGAACTATCTACGTGCGCCATGTCCGAGATGAACCTGTCTTGGCACCGTTGGTGGACTTCACGTATCGATCATATCCCTTCAGGTCGTCGTGTCTCCGGCATGTTTCCGAATCTTGAAGAATTGCAAACCATGGGCACTGTGCTCCTCGACGTTGTAGTCCTGTTGGTTCTGTGGAAGATATTGAAACCTCGGTCGGAATTATTGTAAAACCAGGAGGTTGCAGTAATGAATGAATCTGCAAATGTTGCAAATGCATGTTCTCGTGGAAGCTGATTCGCCGGAAGTTCTTCTAGTTCTTCTTCTTGCGTGGGTAGTTATCTTCGGTAGCGATAACAAATTGGTGGGGTTCTTCATGCTGTCCCCGTCCCCGTCGGCGACTGACTTCTCGCCTTCTGACTTTACCTGCTCCATGGGAGGTCCAGGATCTGGAGGTCTGACAAACTGAGCCCGTAGGCTTCCGAAATTTCGCAACATAGCGGGAGGTTGTAACACAAAAGCTCCAGCTCAATTGAAAGTAAATGGCTGCGGGGGAAAACACAAATTTCTTGAGTCAACGATTCTGAAAAGGTCATGGTTCTTCATTGAAACCCTCGATGGAGATCCGCTTCGGCGAATGCCAGAAATGGTGTACCTTGTGTGATATGTTCTCTGCCGAGAACAAGGCAAACGGACCCGTATAAGTACTGTAGGCTAACCATTCAACCAGGAACGCCTTGTTCTGAGTCATTGTCCTGAAAGGTGGATGCGAATCAACATTTTGAAGAATACCTGTCGCCGAGGAGCTTTTCGTCCTTGGCAGAGCTCTTCGTCAAACCATCTGCAAGGCGATATTCTGAACGTACATGGGCAAGATCATGTAGCTGACCGCTGTTACTGTCCTTACGGAGCACTTGGATAAGCTGCATGGTTCCTTCTATTCAAGTTGATGGGTTGTTGATGCAGCGGTTACCAAAATATTCGCAACAGTGCGAAGGTGGACATCTGCAAGTTCGCCAGGTATGTCTGACCAGAGCCCTCGAATAAAAAGACACGCGCCGAAGCATCGCATCAGTCCGTGCAACTCTGCTATAGTCGTGGGCACGGTAATTGCCGTAATCTTGTGAGTTTCATAATCAACAAGGGATCCGCTGAAATTCAGCGAACCTCTTTATGAAGATTCTGACCTTGTGCAAGAAAAATCACGTGTTCACGTTGCAAGCAAAGTACTTCAATCGCACGCCGTGGGCCAGCCGGATGACGCCCGAAAGAAAACAAAAATACGGGACGGGAGAATCGTTGGTGCTTGTTTTCGTTTTCGCCGTTTTCGCCGTTTTCGCCGGTTTTTCGCTTTCGCCGTATTCGCCGTGTTCGCCGCATTTTCGTTTTTGCTGTTTTCTCGTTTTTGCAGTTTCCCCATTTTCTTGTTTTCGCCGCCTTGCCGTTCTGGCCCTTTGTAGCTGGCTTGCCGCAGTTTAGTTTCGACGTTTTCGCCGTTTCTCGTTTTCGCCGCTCCCCCGATTTCTTGTTTTCGCCGCTTTTGCGGCTGTGGCCCTTTTGTAGCTGGTCTGCCCAATTTGGCTTCGACAAGTTCGCCGTTTTCTCGTTTTCGCGGCGTTCGCCGATTGAACGAATGAATGAAATGAAGAATGAGAGGGGTCTGCGGGTAATTGAAATTCATGAATGGTTGGATAAGTGAAAGAAATGAAATGATAAGAAAATGAAACGAAATGTACAAAGACATCAATGAAAGAATGGAGGAATGAATGGAGGAAGGTAGGAAGGAATGAATGAACGAATGAATGACTGGTTGAATGAGTCAAAGAACAATTTAGTGAGTGAAAAAAGAATTCACGAACGCCTGCATGAATGAGTGCTTGCATGAACGAACGAATGACTGACTCAGTGATTGAGTGAGTGGGTGAAGGCATGAATGACTGAATGAATGAGTGAGCGGTTCAATGAATGAAGATGAAAAAATAAACAACTAATCACTGAGTTAGTGAACGCATTATTGAATGAGTGAATGAGTGCGTGAGTGACTGAAAGAACACATGCGCCGGTTAATCAATTAGTGGGTTGATGGATGAATGATTGAAAGTAAAGCAATGAAATGAAATGAAATGAACATGTAATACTGAAACGTGAAAATGCAATGACATGAAATGAGATGAACTCTGACAACGAAATCAGTGGATGCATAAATGAATGAACGAACGAATGAACAAGTGGAGTGAATGAAAGAATGAACGATTGCATGAATGAATGAATGAATGAATGAATGAATGAATGAATGAATGAATGAATGAATGATTGAATCAGTGAATGACTGAATGACTGATTGACTGAATGACTGAATGACTCAATGACTGAACCACTGCATGACTGAATGACTGAATGACTGAATGAATGAACGAACGAATGAATAAATGGAGTGAACGAAAGAATGAACGATTGCATGAATGAACGAATGAATGAATGAATGAATGAATCCATGAATGAATCAATACATGAATGAGCGAGCTAAACATCTGATGAGTAGACAAGGAAATAAGTGATTTAATGGCCGTGTGTTTGTTTTCGCCGCCTTCTCGAGTTCTTTTGCTTTGTGCGCCATGTTCGCTGCTGTTTTGCCGGTTCCGTCGCTAAAGCGGTGTGGGGGTAAGGGGTGAAGGAGATCCAATGAAACTCATGAATGAGTAACTGCATGTATGAATGAATGAATGAATGAATGAATGAATGAATGAATGAATGAATGAATGAATGAATGAATGAACGAATGAATGAGTGAATGAATGAATGAATGAAGGCTTGTTGAATGAACAAATGACTGACTCAGTGATTGAGTGAGTGGGCGATCGCATGAAAAATTCAACGAATAAATGAGTGCTTGAGTGAATGAATGAGTGGATGAATGAGCGAAGTAAGGAACGGAATGGATTGGCACCGACAAGGACTGGAACGGACTGGGCCGGAATGGAGAAATGAATGACTGAGTACAAGACAGAATGGAACCAACGAACCGCTGAACTTGTTGACGAAGTATTGCGTGGTGGAATGCGTGAATGATTGAAAGACTGACAACGTTGGATGGATGAATGAACGAACGAATGCATGAAAGAACGAATGGAAAGATGAAAGGATGAAAGGATGAAAGGATGAAAGGATGAATGAATGAATGAATGAATGAATGAATGAATGAATGAATGAATGAATGAATGAACGAATGAATGAATGATTCAAGGAAGCAAGGAAGCAAGCAAGGAAGGAAGGAAGGAAGGAAGGAAGGAAGGAATGAGTTAATGAATGAAGGAATCAACGAACAAACAAACGAACACATGAGCGAATGTATGAATGACTGAATGAATGAATGGATGAATACATGAACGAATGAGCGAATGAAAAAGTGAAGGAATGAAGGAATGAGTGTGTGAATGAATGAATGAATGAATGAATGAATGAATGAATGAATGAATGAATGAATGAATGAATGAATGAATGAATGAATGAATGAATGAATGAATGAATGAATGAATGATGATGAATGAATGAATGAATGAATGAATGAATGAATGAATGAATGAATGAATGAATGAATGAATGAATGAATGAACGGTTGAATGAACGAACGAACAAACGAATGAACGAATGAATGAATGATGTATTGAACGATTTGTAAGTTCAACGATAAATGAATGGATAAACGAATTGCGTGGCTTCTGCCATGTTTGCCATGTTCGCCACTTTTTGCCCAAATCCGCAGCGAAGGATTCCCGTCGCTAGAGAGGCCTGAGGGTAGGAATGAAGGAGACCGAATGAAACTCACGAATGATTGGATAAGCAAACGGAAAAAATGAAATGAGCGAAAGGAAACATTGAACAAACCATGAACATATGAAATGAATGAATGAAATGAATGACTCGATGAATGAATGAATGACTGAATGATTGAAATCTACAATTAAACCGATGAAAGAATGGAGGAATGAAGGAAGAAATGAAAGAAAGACAAAAATGAATGAATGAATGGATGAAGGAATGGCTGGTGGAGCGAGTCAACAAACAATTTATTGAGCGAAAGAAAGAATGAATGAATGCATGAACAAATAAATGAATGAATGAATGAATGAATGAGTGAATGAACGAATGCTTGCAGAAATGAGCGAATGACTGGCGCAGTGATTGAGTGAGTGGGTGAACGCATGAATGTAGGAATGCTTCTGACTCAGCGCTTGAGTGAGTGGGTGAACGCATGAATGACTGAACAAACGAGTGAGCGGTTCAATGAATGAAGCTATGAATTGGAATGGGATAGAAAGGAATGAGTGGATGAATGAATGAAGAAATCAAAGGAATCAACAAATCACTGAGTTAGTGAAGGCATTGTTGAGTGAGTTAATGAGTGAGTTAATGAGTGAGTGAGTGAGTGAGTGAGCGAGTGAGTGAGTGAGTGAGTAATTAATCATCCGTGAAGCAATGAGTGGGTTGATGGATGAATGATTGAAAAGAAAGCTGGGAAATGAAATGAATTGCGGTACTGAAATGCGCTTATGAAATGCAATGACATAATATGATTTAACTAAGAGGACATCAGTGGCTGATTGCTTGAATGGATGGGTAAATGAACGAATGAATGAACCAATGAATCAGTGAATGAATGAATGAATGACTGCGTGACTGAATGAATCAATGAATGAATCAAGGAACGGTTGGAAGAATGAATGAATCAATGAATGAATGAACGAATGAACGAATGAATAAGCGCGTTCAACATCTAGTGAGTGAAGAGGGAAATTAATGAAAGACTAGACTTGTTTTTGTTTTCGCGGTTTTCTCGTTTTCGATGTTTTCGCGACCTTTGCTTTGTGAGCCACTTTCGCTGCTGTGTTGCCGGTTCCCGTCGCTAAAGGGGTGTGGGGGTAGGAATGAAGGAGACCGAGTGACACTCACGAATGATTGGAGAAGCAAACGGAATGAAATGAAAGGAAAGAAAGGGAAGATTGAACAAATCATGAGCGAATGAAATGAACGAATGCAATGAATGAATCAATGAACCAATGAATGAAAGACTGAATGATTGAATGAAGGAATGAATGATTGATTCGACGACTGAATGAATGAATGAATGCATGAATGAATGAATGAATGAATGAATGTCTGACTGAATGAATGAATGAATGAATAAATAAATGAATGAATGGCTGAAATCAACCAACCAACCAAACAATCAATGAATCAATCAACTAATCAATCAATCAATCAATCATTCAATCAATCAATCAATGGATGAATGAACGAATGAACGAATGAACGAATGAATGAGTGAATGAGTGAATGAATGACATCTACAACAAACAATGAAAGAATGGATGATTGGAGGAATGCTGGAATGAATGAATGAAAGAATGAATGAATGAATGAATGAATGAATGAATGAAATGAAATGAAATAATGAATTAATGAATGAATGAATTAATGAATGAATGAATTAATGAATGAATGAGTTAATGAATGAACGAACGAATAAATGAATGGTTGGTTGAACAAGTCAAAGAACAATTTATTGAATAAAAGAAAGCACGAACCCAATGCATGCATTAATGAATGAGTGCTGAAAGAATGAATGAAGGAATGCGCGAATGAACGAACGGTGGGTTGAACGAGTTAAATATCAATTTATTGAGTGAAAGACAGAATGAACGAATGCATGAATGAATTAATGAAAAATGAATCAATATATATATGTAAATAAATGATTGAATGAATGCATGAATGAATGAATGAATGAAATAATGAATGGATGAATGAATGAATGAATGAATGTTTGAATGCTTGCAGGAATGAACGAATGACTGGCGAAGTGCTTGAGTGAGTGCGTGAACGCATGAATGACTGAACGAACGAGCGAGCGGTTCAATGAATGAAGGAACGAATTGGAATGAGATGGAATGGAAAGAATAGATGAATGAATGAAGGAATCAAATGAATCAACAAATCACTAAGGCATTGTTGAGTTAGTTACTGAGTGAGTGAGTAAGTGAGTGAGTGAGTGAGTGAGTGGGTTGATGGATGAATGGTTTAAATGAAAGATGGGGAATGAAATGAAATGCGGTACTGAAATGCGCGAATGAAACGCAATGACATGAAATGAAATGAACTAAGACGAAATCAGTGGATGAATGATTGGATGAAAGAATAAATCAATGAGTGAATGAATGAATGAATGAATGAATGGAGGGATGGATGGGTGAATGAATGAATGAATGAATGAATGAATGAATGAATGAATGAATGAAAGAACGAATGAACGAACGAACAAATGAACGAATGAATGCATGAACGAACGAATGAGCGTGTTCAACATCTGATGAGTGAAGAGGGGAATGAATGAAAGACTGGCCGTGTTTTAGTTTTCGCAATTTTCTCGCTTTCGCTGTTTTAGCGCCCTTTGCTTTGTAAGCCATGTTCGCTGCTGTGTTGCCGGTTCCCGGCGAGAAAGGGGCGTGGGGGTAAGGGGTGAAGGAGACCGAAGGAAACTCAAGAATGAATAACTGCCTGTGTGAAAACATGTGTGAATGAATGGATGCTTGTTGAATGAAGAAAAGACCGACTCAACTCAGCGATTAAGTGAGTGGGTGATTGCACGAAAAACTCGATGAATGAATGAGCGCCAGAGTGACTGACTGACTGACTGAATGAATGACTGAAAGAATAAAGGACTGAACGAACGGCGTGGACTGGAACGGCATGGAACGGAATGGCTGATATCTGGCATGGTTGAATGAATGAATGAATGAATGAATGATTGACTGGATGACCACGTTGAATGGATGAATGAACGAATGATTGCATGAGAGCATGAACGAATGGATGCATGATTGAATGAATGAATGAATGAATGAATGAATGAATGAATGAATGAATGAATGAATGAACAAACGGATGAATGCATGAACGAATGAAAGGGCAAATGAACGAATAAAGGAATATTGAATGAATGAATGAATGACTGAGTGACGGAATGAAACTATGAATGAATGAATGGATGAATGAATGAATGAATGAATGAACGAATGAATGAATGAATGAATGGAGGGATGGATGGGTGAATGAATGAATGAATGAATGAATGAATGAATGAATGAATGAATCAAACAAATCATTCAATCAATCAATCAACCAATCAATCAATCAATCAATCAATCAATCAATGAGTGAATGAACAAACGAATGAACGAACGAAAAAAGGAATGAAGGAATAAAGCAATGAATGAAGGAATGAATGGATGAATGAATGAATGAATGAATGGAATCTACAAGAAAATCAAGTAGGAATGACTGAATGAATGAGTGAATGAATGAATGAATGAATGAGTGAGTGAATGATTGAATGAATGAATGAATGGGTGGATGGATGGGTGAATGAATGAATGAATGAATAAATGAGTGCATGAATGCAAGAATGCATGAATGCATGAATGAATGAATGAATGAAGGAATGATTGAATGAAAGAACGACTGAATTAATGAACGAAAGAATAAGCGCGTTCAACACCTGATGAGTGAAGAGGGGAATGAGTGAAAGGTTGGCCGTGCTTTAGTTTTTGCAACTTTCTCGCTTTCGCTGTTTTAGCGCCCTTTGCTTTGTAAGCCATGTTCGCTGCTGTGTTGCCGGTTCCCGGCGAGAAAGGGGCGTGGGGGGAAGGGGTGAAGGAGACCGAAGGAAACTCAAGAATGAATAACTGCATGCGTGAATAAAGGTATGAATGAATGGATGCTTGTTGTCAGTGTTTAAGTGAGTGGGTGATTGCACGAACAACTCGATGAATGAATGAGCGCCGGAGTGACTGACTGACTGACTGAATGAATGAATGACTGAAAGAAAAAAAGAATGAACAAACGGCGTGGACTGGAACGGCATGGAACGGCATGGATGAATGAATGAGTACAAGAAGGTGTGCAACCCGCAGCTCTCTGAACTAGTTGACGATATCTGGCATGGTTGAATGAATGAATGAATGAATGAATGAATGAATGAATGAATGAATGATTGACTGGATGACTACGTTGAATGGATGAACGAATGAATGCATGAAAGAATGAAGGAATGGGTGAAAGAGTGGATGAATGAATGAATGAATGAATGAATGAAAGAACAAACGAACGAACGAACGAACGAACGAACGAACGAATGAATGAATGAATGAATGAATGAGTGAATGAATGAATCAACGAACGAACGGATGAATGAATGAACAAATGAAAGGGCAAATGAACGAATAAAGGAATATTGAGTGAATGAATGAATGCATGAATGAATGAATGAATGAATGAAAGAAATGAATGAATGAATGAACGAAAGATAGAATGACTGGTTGATTGATTGAATGAATGAATGGGTGAATGAATGAATGAAGGAAACATTAGTTTGATGAATGAATGAATGAATGCATGAATGAATGAATGAATGAATGAATGAATGAATGAATGAATGAATGAATGAATGAATGAATGAATGAATGAGCGAACGAATGAATGAATAAAAAAAGGAGTGAATGAATGAATGAATGAGTGAATGAATGCATGAATGGATGAATCAATGAACGAATGAAACAGTGAATTAATGAAAGAATGAACGAAAAATGAATGAATGGATGGGTGAGTGAAAGAAAGAGTGAAATGACATGAAACAAATGAACAGAGGCAATGAAATGAAATAAGGTGAATGGCATGAATGAACGATTGGAGCAGAAATCAAAGAAACACTTGTTGAAGCAAACAAATAATTAACGAATGCGTGAATGCATGAATGCTTGCACGAATGAACGAAAGAACGAATGACTGACTCAGTGATTGAGTGAGTGAATGCAGGAATGAATGAACGAACGAAGGAATGAATGGATGCGTGAAATGTGCAAAACAATCAATGAAAGAATGGAGAGCTTGAGTGAGTGGGTGAATGCATGGATGACTAAACGAACGAGTGAGCGGTTCAATGGATGAAGAAATAAAACGGAATGGGGGGTGGAATGGGATAGAATGGAATGAATGGATGAATGAATGAAGGATCAAAGGAATCAACAAATCGAAGGCATTGTTGAGTTAGTTACTGAGTGAGTGAGTGAGTGAGCGAGCGAGCGAGTGAAAGAACACATGAACCCGTGAAGCAATGAGTGGGTTCATGGATGAATGATTGAAATGAAAGCTATGGAATAAAATGCAGTGCTGCGCTACTGAGATGCAAAAACATGACATAAAATAAGCTACAACGACATCAGTGGATGAATGAATGAATGAATGAATGAATGAATGAATGAATGAATGAATGAATGAATGAATGAATGAATGAATGAACGAACGAACGAATGAATGAATGAATGAATGAATGAATGAGTAAATGAATGAGTGAATGAATAAATGAATGAATGAATGAATGAATGAACGAATGAATGAACGAATGAATGAGTGAATGGATGAATGAATGGAAGAGTCCATGAATGGAAGGGTGCATGAATGCATGAATGCATGAATGCATGAATGAATGAATGAATGAATGAATCAATGAATGCATGAATGAACAAATGAACGAATGAACGAATGAATGCATGACTGAATGAAATGAATGAATGAAACGAATGAAACGAATGATATGAATGAAATGAATGAAATGAATGAAACGAATGAAATGAATGAATGAATGAATGAATGAATGAATGAATGAATGAATGAATGAATGAATGAATGAATGAATGAATGAATGAATGAATGAACGAATGAAACTCTACAAGAAAATCAATGAAGGAATGACTGAATGAATGACTGAATCACTGAATGAATGACTGAATGAATGAATGAACGGATGAATGAGTGAGTGAGTGAGTGAGTGAATGATTGAATGAATGAATGAATGAATGGATGGATGGGTGAATGAATGAATGAATGAATGAAATGAATGGACTGGGTGAATGAATGAATGAACGATTCATGAACGGAGGAATAAATGAATGAATGCATGACTGAGCGCACGAATGATCAAATGAACGAATAAGTTAAATGAACTAATGTATGAAGAAGTTAAATGCATAAATGTATGAATAAGTGAACTGAAATGAAATGAAAATGACTGAAATGAACTGAATTGACACGCTCAATGAAATGAACGAAGGAAATAAACGAACGCATGCGTGAACAAATCAGTGCATGAATCAATGGATGAATGGATGGCTGCCGAGCGAGTCAAGGAACAAGTTCTTGATGGAAAGAAGAATTAAACGAATGCATGACTGAGTGAATGCTGGCATGAATGAACGAATGACTGCCTCAGTGGTTGAGTGAGTGGGTGAATGCATGAATAAATGAATGTTTCTGACAATGTGGTTGAGTGAGTGGGTGGAACTGAATTATGAGTGAGCGGTTCAATGAAATCCGCCGACCACTTTCTCCTAAGGGGAGGCACATGGGAAGGGCTTGTCTTTGTCCTTGTCTTAGTGATGATTATCATCACCACTGATGTTGGGTGATGCATCCGGGTCATCATCCTTACCGTGGCGCTCTTTTTTTGAACATGAGGATGAAAATGATGATGATGATGATGATGAAAATGGTAAACATGATGATGCAAATGATGATGATGATGATCCGGATGATGATCCTGATGATTATGATCATGAAAGTGATGATGGTGGTGTTCATTATCATCATCACGTTCATTATCATCATCATGTTCATCATCTTCATCATCATCATGGTGTTCATCATCATCATCATCATTTGCATCATCATGTTCCTCATCATGTTCACTTCCCTTTTTCCTGTACGTTTCAAGTGTGCCGATAGACCCGACTGGAAATGCAGAGGATGTGTTGTTATGATAATGCATAGTGATGACGTTAATTGCTGGTGATGCTGAGGATGCTAGTGATGATTATCAGCACGATGATGAAAATGATGATGATGATAACCATGAAAATGATGATGATGATGAACATGAACATGAAAATCATTCTGATGATGATGTCATTTCATCATCATAGTCATCATCCTGTTCATCATCATCATCATCATCATCCTCGTCATCATCATTTTCATGATCATGTTCATCATCATCATCATGTTCATCATCATCATCATTTGCATCATCATGTTCATCATCATCATCATCATTTGCATCTTCATCTTCATCGTGTTCATCATCATCGTGGTCATCATCAGCATCATCAATTTCATCATCATTTTCATGATCATGTTCTTCGTGTTCATCATCAGCATCATCATTTTCATCCATCATCATGTTCATCATCATCATCATTTTCATCATCATGTTCTTCATCATGTTCATCATCATCATCACCCTGATGATAATCATCACTACGCATCCGCAGCATCACCAGAAGTTATCATGACAATCATGACAACGCATCCTCTGCATTTTTAGTCGGGTCTAATGGCACACTTGAAACGTAAATGAAAAAGAAGAGCACCTGAACATGATGATGAAAATGATGATGATAATGAACATGAAAATGGCAATGATCATCGATCATCATCGATCATTTTCATGATAACTACTGCTGATGCTATGTATAGAGATGACGTTACTGCTGGTGATGCTGAGGATGTGTAGTGATCAGATCATGAAAATGAGTCTGATGATGATGAACACAATGATGAAAATGATGATGGGCCCTCTTCGTGTTCATCATTTTTTCATCATGTTCATCATCATCACTACGCATCCTCAGCATCACCAGCAGTCGGGTCTAACGGCACACTTGAAACGTACATGAAAAAGAAGAGCGATGAAGACCATGATGAGGAACATGATGATGAAAATAATCATGATGATGATGAGGAGGAAGATGATTAACATGATGATGGCCATGAAGCATAAATGCTGATGATGATGAAAGCGATTATGGTCGTGTGCAGCATCATCATCCTCTTCATCATCATCATTTTCATCATCATCATGATCGTGGTCATCATCAGCATCATCATTTTCATCCTCATCCTCATGTGATGATGAACATGATGATGGTGATGAACATGATGATGAAAATGGTGATAAAAATCAGAATGATGATGAACATGATGATGATGATGAAAGTGATCATCGTGGTGTGCATCATCATCGTGTTCATCATCAGCATCATCATTTTCCATCATCATTTTCATCATCATGTTCATCATCATCATCATTTTCATCATCATGTTCTTCATGCGGAGGATGCGTTGCCATGATTGTTATGATAACTACTGGTGATGCTGAGAATGCTCAGTGATGATTATCATCAGGATGAAAATGATGATCATGAACACGATGAAGCATTTCCAATCGGGTCTAACGGCACACTTGAAAAGTATATGAAAAAGAAGAGCGATGATGAATGATGATGCAAACGATGATGATGATGATGAACATGATGATGATGATGAACATGATGATGATGATGATGATGATGATGATGAACATGATGATGAAAATGATGATGAAAATGATGATGAAAATGATGATGATGCACACCATGATCACTTTCATCATCATCATCATCATTTTGTATCATCATGTCCATCATCATCATCATCATCATCATCATGTTCATCATCATCATCATCATCATCGTTTGCATCATCATGTTCATCATCGCACTTCTTTTTTCATGTACGTTTCAAGTGTGCCGTTAGACTTGATTGGAAATGCGGAGGATGCGTTGTCATGATTGTCATGATAAGTGATGCTGAGAATGCGAAGTGATGATTATCATGAATGATGAACACGATGATGATGATGGTGAACATGATGATGAAAATGATAGTGATGATGAACATAAATATGATGATGAACATGATGATGATGATGATGACTGATGACGATCATGATGATTATGATGATGAAAGTGAACTATCACAGCAGGCTTGCTTTTCTTGGCGCATATGCAAATGCGCAAGGGACTGGAATCCTGGCCACAAAACAAGGAACGCCTGATTGAAAAGCAACATAGCACAACGCAAGCAGGGCTGAACGAATGTAATGAAAGCACGGATTGAAAACTGAGTGCTGGGTGTGCTGGTTTGTGATGCAGCTCTACACTCAAGTTTCCCTTGCCAGTCTGATTCAACGACAAGTTTTGTCTTCAACATGCCGGACGAAGGGCTTCTTGTAGAAACAAAATGGCTCTAACTCTGACCCCGTGCCATGTAGAAAAAAAACCGTCATGCCAAGCTCGACAATGAATTCATGGTTACCCCCCCCCCCCCACAAATCACCTACTTATTCACAACACTTCACCAACAACTTAAGAAAACCTGGCGTTACCCCCCCCAAAAAAAAAAACACCTTAAAAAAGGGGGGGATAAAGCCAGCACCGCCAAAACCAACCAAAATGCAAAATGCAGACTCGTTCTGCCAAAATTGAAAAGATGCGCAGTCACAATCCACACCTGCCCGACCACGCAGCGCGGAAAACACGCCCAAAACCCCTAGAAAAAAAATCGTGAGAGTTTCGCCCTTCAGAATAATGCAGAATACAAAGAAACGCGCCAAGATCCGCCTCCTCATTAACACTTGAACAAAAAGCTGGAATCCCCCCGCCTAGACGCCGTAAAATAGGGGAGGCAAAGCCAGCACCCACAAAACCAACAGCAATGCAAAACGCGTGCCCGTTCTGCTAACATTTAAAACCTACGCAGTCGCAGCCCCCAACATGGTTTTCCTGCCCAAGTTTCCACACACCAGGGCACTTCTTGTAACATCAAAAGCATGATCATTATCGCGGCGCTCTTCTTTTTCATGTGTGCTTTAAGTCTGCCGTTAAACCCGACAAAAATAGCGTAGTTATAATTGTTCTAAGGAAGCCGGGGGCGGCGGCACAGGGCGGCAGCCCTTAAATCCGGCTACGCCTCCTGGGGTAGCATGTCGCTGCCAGGCAATTAGCCTGCTAGCTTTAGCTATAGGGGCTGCGCTGGTGCCGCCGACGTGATGCGCGGCCAAAGTCCGGCACCTCTGCATCACCAGCTCGGGCTTGCGGTTTTGCTTGACTGTGGGAAACCCTCGCGAAACATCGCGTATATGCAGGGTTTAGGCCATGTGGCTGAGGGGGTTGGGCCTGGGTGATGCTTCAGGGTCTGGGGTTGGGCCTGGGTGATGCTTCAGCGGGGCTTGGTCTGCATCATCAAGACTTCCTTCCAAAAAGCCTCTTGACCCATGAAGCACTGATTTTAAGAAGGTATCGGAGGGGTATAAGCGAGGCTCATTGTTGCGCATTTTGGCGCCAAGCGCTGCCGGGCATGCCGGCGATGCTGGGCCCTCGCTCTACAAAACGCTGTAAATACCGCCAAAAACTGCTGTGCTGAGCGTTGGGCTGTTGTTCTGTCCGTTTTGCTTTTGCTGTGGCTGGCTCGCGTGCTGCGCGGTCCTTGCTTTTTTCCCCTTGGTTTTCGGGCTTTCTGGCGCGCGCGCGCGACCCCAGCCACAAAACGCTGCTATTTACGGTGTTTTGTTGCAGTTGCGTTTCCGGGCTGGCTCGCGGGCTGCTCTTTTTGGGCTGCTTTTTTTGGGTCCTCTGGCGTGCGCGCGCGCGACCCCATGTCAGCCTTCTGGGTTGGGGCCCACCTAAGGCCCAGAAAGCCGGCATCCCCGGCATTCTCTGGGGTTAAGGTGGGCAACATGCATAACCAAACCAGCCATATCATAGCACAGAATATGTTTCTCATACCAAAAACATGACATGACATGGTATAACTTCAAAGAGGCGTAGCCGGCTAGAGGCCGCAGGCCCAGAAAATACGCAGCGGAATGGGACGGAATGAAACAGAATGAACTGGAAGGATGAAAGGATGAAGCAATCACTGGAAACAACGAACCACTGAGCTAGTGAGTGAGTGTATGGATACATGAATCAATGGCTCAATGAAAGGATTGAGGGATGAACGAAGGAACTGCATGAATTGCATGAGATGGAATGAAACAACATGAAATGGAATGGAAGGAAATGAAACCGATGACTGAATGACTGAACGGAACAGTCAGTGTTTGAATGAATGAATGAATGAATGAATGAATGAATGAATGAATGAATGAATGAATGAATGAATGAATGAATGAATGAATGAATGAAATGAATGAATGAATGAATGAATGAATGAATGAATGAATGAGTGAATGAATGATCGAATGAATGAATGAATGATTGAATGAACGAATGAATGAATCAATGAACGAATGAATGAACGAGTGAAACAATTGATGAATGAAAGAGGGAATGACTTAAAAAAGGCGGTGTTCTTGTTTTGCCGTTTTCTCGTTTTCGCTGTTTTCCGGGCTTTTGCATTGTTCGCCGCGTTCGCTGTTTTTTGCTAGTTCCCGTCGCTAAAGGGATGTGGGGGGTAAGGGGTGAAGGAGATCGAATGAATGAGTGCATGTATGACTGAACGCATGAATGAACGAATGGGTGCTGAATGAACACATGAATGACTGTATGAGTGAGTGAAGAAGGCCTGAAATGAAAAGGAATGGAATGAAACGTCATGGAGCGGGCGGAAAGAATCACTGTTGAATGACTCTCTGAGTTGCATGGCTGAATGCCTGAACAGATGAATGAACGAGTGAATGAATGAAAGAATGAATGAATGAATGAATGAATGAACCAATGAACGGATGAACGAATGAATGAATGAATGAATGAATGAATGAATAAATCAACAAATGAATGAATGAATGAATGAATGAATGAATGAATGAATGAATGAATGAATGATTAATTGAATGAATGAATGAATGAATGAATGAATGACTGAATGACTGAATGAATGAATGGATGAACGAATGAATGAATGAATGATCGAATGAATGAATGAATGAATGAATGAATGAATGAATGAATGAATGAATGAATGAATGAATGAATGAATGAATGAATGAATGAATGAATGAAAGAATGATCGAATGAATGAATGAATGGATGATCGAATGAATGAATGAATGAATGAATGAATGAATGAATGAATGAATGAATGAATGAATGAATGAATGAATGAATGGAATGACTGAATGCATGAATACATGAAGGAATTAAGAACGGAAAAAACAATGAATGAATAAGCGCATGATTTTTGGCTGAATGATTAGGTTGAAAAAATAATGGTTGAATACATGCGTGTGTGAATAGATGAAATATTGAATGATTGAAGAAATGAATGAACGAATGGCTGAATTAAGAAACGAATACATTTATGAACTAATGCATGTATGAGCGCGTGAATGATGAAATGAACGAGTAAGTTGAAACAAGAACACGTCGTTTTTTCATTCATTCCCTTCTTCATTCATCAGTTGTTTAACTCGTTCATTCATTCATGCATTCATTCGTTCATTCGTTCATTCATTCATTCATTTCAAAAATTGACTCATTGTTCCGTTCAGTCATTCATTCATCGGCCTCCTTTCCAACCGTTCCATTTCATGTCATTTCATGCCATTTCATGCGTTTCATTCTCCATTCATTGAGCCATCGATTCATGTATTCATACACTCATTCACTCACTCACTCATTCACTCATACCATCATTCGTTCACTGGTTCAGTGGTTCGTTGTTTCCATTGATTGCTTCATCCTTTCATTTTTCGTTTCATTCTGTTTCATTCCGTTCCATTCCATTCCTGATTTCATTGAACCGTTCACTCATACTTCAGTTCCACAATTCGTTCATTCATGCCAGCATTCATTGAGTCATGCATTCGTTTTATTCTTCTTTCCATCAACAAATTGTGCCTTGACTCGCTCGGCAACCATTCATTCATTCATTGATTCACTTACTCATTTGTTCACGCGTGCAATCATTTATTTCCTTCATTCATTTCATTGAGCGTGTTATTTCATTTCATTGCACTTCACTTCATTTCATGTCAATTTACTTCATTTCATTTCATTCAACTTAGTCACACATTTATGCATTCCATTTATTCATACATTGTTTCATTCAACTTATTCGTTCATTTCACCACTCATGCGCTCATTCACGCATTCATTCATTTATTCATCCGTTCATTAACTCAGTCATTCATTCATTCACTCAGTCATCGAGTAGTTTGTGACCCATTCATTGATTAATTTATCCATTCATCCAGTCATCCATTCATTCGTTCATTCATTCATTCTTTCATTCATTCATTCACTCGTTCATTTTTGTCGAGCTTTTCCAACGAAACATCCATGCATTTATTCAAGGGCTATTTCATTGCTTCATTAGTTCACTCATTCTTTCATACCATCAATATTGCACTCGTTCAATCATTCATTAGTTCATTCATTTCTTAATTCGTCCGTTGATTCATTCATTCACCAGCTCATTCATTTAACCATTCATGTAGTACTTTGTTCCTTCACTCATTCATTCATACTCATTCACACATTCCTTCTCTCATTCATTCAGTCACTCATTCGTTGATCGCAGGGCCATCATCCTTTCATTCATTCATACAACCACGCATTCATTTTCAAAGAAATTGAACCAAACACAAGTACATTATATCTAAAACAATACCACACATTCAATCATTGGTTCACTCAGTCATCCATGATTTTTTCACGCACTCACACATTTAACTTTTTCGTCCAGTCATTCAGTCATCTGCTCATGCATTCATTTACTCATTTGCTCATTTACTCATTCGTTCATTCATTCATTCATTCATTCATCCATTCATTCATTCATTCATTTATTCACTCATTCGTTCATTCATTCAGTCATTGAAGACATGGCTTGGAGTCGCTTTTGATGGACTAGATGATCTGTGGCGGGTGGACAACTATACACATGTCTGCACCCCCTATGCGACGAAGGCCCAACTGGCCTGAGGGGCATCTCACCGTAAAAGAACAAGGCCTTGCGACCTTTGTTGTCACTGGCCTCAAAGCCCATTCGGGTCAAATGGCCTATGACGCCGCCCTTATCATGCGTGGAATTGTGCCATCTACTTTGCTTCGTTTGTGGGAGGGGCAGTCAAGGCCGCCCCCAGGCAGCGGGGAGGTCCAGCCACACCAGTTTCAGCCAGGTAAGTACGATATTTTTCTAGGCAGGGGGAAGTCCAACCAGGCAGCCGTTGAGGAAGTCCAAGCCGAGATCGACGCCCGGGCTGCTTTGCAAGCCCATGCGTGGAATTTCGTTTGTGGGAGTGGCAGTGCCTCCACAAGGCCGTAGCCAGGTAAGTACGAGATGTTTCCAGCCAGTTGCAATTCCACCAAGCCGACCTTGGTCACGATGTCCGCGTCTTTCACCGCTCCAGGCGTCTTCTCCACCCTGAGCTCCTTCTCCGCCACCCGGTCCTGCACACACAAGTACCGGGCTTGCACAGCCTCTCCGCTCTGTCATGGCTTTCGCCGCGGAGCTATCCACCAGCATCTTCACCACCACCTTCTCACCCATGTAGAAGGCCATCACGTTCCTCACGAACTCGGCCAAAGTGGCCGTCCTGCGCATCCCATAGCACTCGCTCTCGCAGTTGCTCAGCGCAACGATCTTCTGCGACACCCCACGCACCATGAGGGTGTGGCCTCCGTTCTTGATCACCGCCCCCGTCACCGTCTTCCGTGACAACGGATCGCCAGCCCAATTGTCCGACCAAGCTCGGACCTCCATTTCTCTCACGGGCTGCTGCTTGAAGGTCTTCTTGAGGTAGGAGACCTTCACCAAGTACCTCGCCACGCGCTTCAGACGCTGCATGTCACCTTGCTTCGGTGACCTCAGTGCTGAACTCAGCACTTTCACCGCATGCCCCAAGTCGGGGCGATCCTGGCTCAGATAGGCCAGGCGCATCACCATGCTTCTATAATCCACCGCCTGCTCGGCATCCAGCTCTGGCAGGCGCTCTTCAGCAACTCTCTCGGCGTCCCGCATCTTCTCCTCCAAGATCTCCACGCCCTTGGTCTTCTCATTGAAGCCGAAGTAGCGCATCAGAATCTCCGCGTGCCTTGCATCCGCCTCCAACTCCAACTTCCACCTAGCCGCATCATCTAGCTTGTAGCGAATCTTCCTGTTCAAGAAGAACATCTCCTTGCCGTCTTCTGCGCCCCGGCCAAGCATGGCCTCCAGCCTTGCCGTGTAGCGCGTGTTCAGCACGCCGTCCAACCACTGCAAGTTGGCCCCGTTGCCCTTCGCCATGATACCTTGAAGATGCTGAAGGAGCCGACGTAGTCGCCCTAGAACACCTTGCTTGCCTTGTGTCCCATACATGGACCTGCAGAGTAAGCCCACCATAGGCTCCGGGCTCTCTTCACCATCATCTCCGCACTGGTCCTCCGGCAACTCCACATACAATTCCCTTTCCGCACGCCCCATGAAGTGGGCGCGGCTGATGTCCCAGCAGGCCACCTTAGCGTCTGGCTCTTCTGGGTTCTCCGTCACGAACAGGCTCAGGAGCAGGTTCACAATCTCCAGGGGCGGGGTCGCCGCAAACGTCTCCTCCGCCCGAAGTCGGTCTTCTGGCCGCTTCGCCTTCTTCACATCTTTCGCCACCAATCTGCTCCTTACCTTCACCTGGGTCGCGTCCCCCTTGTTGATGTCCAGCCACTTCCGTCGTAGACGCCCTCCTTGCGAAGCCAATCCAGCTCCTCCTTGGCCGCTTTCACCAGGTGTGCCGGCAACTCCGTCCCGGTCACACTTGCCGAACTCCTCCTTGTAGAGCTCTTCCTGCTCGACATAGTCATCCGGTGTCGGGCCTGTCAACTGCTCCTCCACCGCACTGATCTCGCCTCTCTCTCGTAGCTCTCTCCTCAAGCCACGCAGAATTGCCTCCACCAGCTCCTTGGGGTAGACCTGCGCCGCCTTAGCTCGTCCACCACCCACCAGATGAACGTGCCGATGTACTTCCCGACCTTGTAGTACATTCTCGCACACGCCCTCCAGCTCTTCCGCGATCTTCCTTGAGTTCGTCAGCCACAAAGCTTCCTTTCTCACATGCAGGAGTTGCCTTCTCGGTCCTCCATCTTCATGCCAAATCGGCACATGGGACTCTGCACCAAGTACGTGTCGTCTCCTCTTCCACCTCCGGCATCTTCCATGACGTGGACGGTTTCGGGTGCTCATGAAGATAGAAGGGACCCTGCTCCCGCTGTTGCTTACAGCACTTCATTGCTGTTCTCATCCGCTCCTTACCAAGCTCCTCCTCCTCTTGCACCACGTCCGGGCCCCTCTTGCCATTGGACACGTTCCTCAACGGGCTGAACGTAGTGCACGGCGGTGAGCTTGTCAAGAGCCAAGCTTGGCTCCTCCGCCTGAATCATCTCCAGCACCTCCTTCTGATCTTCCGGCCTGTCGAGGTTCCACCTCTCTGACCCATCCGGGTTCACCTCCTCCAGGTCCACCGCCGCTCCGTCACGCATGCCGAAGCGCTTTAGCTCCTTTGTCACTCGCTGGGGTGAAAACACCTCCAGCACATCCAACGCACCTATGCTTGCCACGATACTCGCAGCCTCCTTGCTCCCAGCCTCTGCCAGTACCTCCTCAGCTTCCATCCTTCTCGGGCCTGCTTGCCCGTTCACATCTTCTTCCATATCTCGCAGGACGTCCTCAATGTCCCTTGCTCCTTGTTCTCTCTCCTGCATCGGGGCCTCGGCTTGAACTTGACGGCTCAGCCTCTGCCCTCGCCTCATCATTCGCTTCCACCTCCGCTGATCTCTTCTTCGCCCTTCTCGCAATTTCTCTCTCATCCTCGTCCTTCTGCTTCTTCATCTTCTCCTCATCTTTCTTTACGTCCTCTGCGATTCTCCTCTTCATCCTTGCTCTGCACTCCTCTGAGTGACTCGCCTGAACTAGCGCGCCGCCCGTGTTGATGGTATGACATCCTTGGCATCCAGGAGCGCTCCCATACTTCTGCATCATCGTTCTCCTCGCCGGCCACGCTCGGCCCTTTGCCAAGGGGCCGTCTGCCTCTGGGGCTTCTACCCCCTGTGCTCCTCCGGGCGCTCAACCGAAACCTCTCCTCCAGGTTCGGGAGCTGGGGCCACTAGGACCACCGGGGGCAGCCTCCGACCCTCACCTCCTCTCTGCTGCGGCTGCTGCTGTTCCTCCGGCCGCGGGTTGACGTACTTCCCGATGTCCCAGGGCACACCACGTAGTCCGGGCTCCAGCCTTGACCTCAGGCACCGTGTGGAACCCAGCACCTACCACCACTCCGGCGTCCGTCATGGCCAAGATTGACCCGAACCTGTTGCGTGTGCCCAGGTACCTCCCCCTGACCATTCTTGCCCAATCTCCTCTCTTTCCACCTCCAGCAGGCTTGACCATGATCTTCTCCCCGAACTCCGGCATGGCCTTCACCCACCTTTTGCCAGTCCGCATTTCTTCCGTTGTTTCTTGCGTCTGCTCCAACCTTGAACCTGCCGCGCTGCTCTGCAGAGTACCTCGGGGCCCAATAGGTGATCGGATGCCCTTCAGGAACTCCACCATCCAACTTCTTGTCCAAGGCCAGGAGATTGGCTTGGCACCTCCATTTGATCTCCTTGACAGCCGCCTCCGCTTCTCCATTCGACCTTGAATCTCCAGCCGGCGTCGCCGCCTCCATCTTCATCTTCACCAAGCTCCTTTCGCCATCACTTTTGAGAACCACCTCCTTGTAGCCAAGGCTTTCCAGGAACCTGGTCATCATCTTCTGGGCTGTCGCATCAGCCCGGTCTTCCGGTCCCGAGCTACAATGTTGTTTCTTCGCTCCTTCGGCCTCGCCCATGTAGAAGTAGTCAAGGCTCACAGTGGACACGGGATTCGCATCGCCATGGTCCACCTTCACGTGCTTCTGGACGAGGGCCGCTGCTTTGACGCACATCTCGCACCAACTCCTGTAGACCGCATGGCCGCTCGACTCGTGCTCCTTTCTCTCACGCTCGCTTGGCTGCGGCGGTATCCAACCTGCGTGAGCAGGTCTGGCCTCCACCAACTCCTCTGGACCTTCTTGCTGGTCTCCGACCTCGTCCTCCAAGGCCCACACCGTGTTGCGCTCCTCATTGGTTCTCGCTGCCTTGGCTTTGGGCTTGCTTTGCATCAACCTGCTCGCCGACGCCTGTGTCTCCAATTCCGCCACCTGCTCATCCGCACTCTCTGGGTCGGCCATCTCCAGGTAGAAGTTGTAGATGCCGTTCTCCTCCACCACCGGGATCATGCCCTTATCCCCGCGCAGGTCAACCGCCTTCTTGTAGGCCTCTTCCAGCGTCTTATAGACAGGATGATCTACCGGCATGATGGTTCCTCCGCCTTTCCACAGCCATGTGCTGTGGCCCTTTCCATGCAATCTGCCCGCGCTGGTCAGGACCTTGTGCACGTCCGTCGCATTCCCACTCACCATGCGCTTCACGCCGTTCATGTCGTAGCCGCGTATCTTCACCGGGCCGTAGTTGTTGATCAGCTCGCCCGAGGCGGTCTTGAAAGTTCCTTTTCCTCCGCCAGTCCCTTCGCGCTTGTGTACCTCTTCGGGATGGCTGTCACCGAAGCACCAGTATCGAAGTTGCACTTCAGCAAATTGATCTCGCCTCCAAGCTCTCGTCGCTTGAGAGCCACCCTTTTCGCAAATGAGGTCGTCGTGGACACCCTCGCCGTTGAAGACAGCGCGCAAAGGTCCAGTCCGTTCGCTTCACCTTCTGGTTCATCTCCAGGTTGCTCCAGCGATGACGCCTCCCGCTTGCCGCCTTTTCCACCTTTAGGACTTGTAGGCGCCGACGATGATGAAGCTCCACCGCCCTTCGCCCAGCAATCCTTCTTCATGTGGCCCTTCTTCCCGCAGTTGTAGCAGGTGCCCTCAAACTTGCCCTTGCCAGCGTTCTGACTGTTGCTTCGGGGTTTCGCACCTCCGCCTTTTGACCCCGACTGCGGCTTCGACCAGCAGCCCTTCTTCTTGTGGCCTTTCTTGCCACAATTATCGCAGTTGCCCTCGAACTTGGCCTTGCCGCCTTTTCCTCCTCTTTTCTTGCCCTTCACGAGCGAGGCCAAATTGCCGTTCACTGCCCGGACCAGGGAGTCCACATCCATGGGAGCCACATCGCCCGCCGAGGACTTGCTGAAGTCCTTCGAGATCGTCAGCTTGCTCCCCGTCTTCGCCTCCATGTAGGTCACCACCTCCTGCTCCATCTCCTCGAAGGTCCGGAACCTCGTGTAGTTCAGCATGAGGTGCTGTTCCATCTCCTTCGGCACCAACTTCTCCAGCGTTCATCGCCAGGCTGTCTTGAAAGACCTCCCGCTTCCCGAACTGGTCCTTCTTGCGGTCGTCTGTTTCTCAATGCCTTCCAACGTTCTAAGGCGCTTCCGAGGTTCTCGCGCGAGGATCTCTCTGGGCTCGTCAATGCTTGAAGCATTATGCGTTTGCGTCCTCCGGTGCTCGGGTCGAACTTCCTGCGCAGGGCCCTCCAAGCTTCCAGTCCAGCACCTTTCGGCGCGTTCTCCACCAAGTCGAAGACCGCCCCCTCTGTGGTCGCCCTGAGGATGGTGTAGGCCTGTTGGTTCATCTCGTCCACCTCATCCCATTGATCTAGAAGATCAGCTCCAGCCCCGAACTGATTGTCGACGTCCATCTGCGCAATGGGGTTATCCTGTTCAGCTGCCCATTCTAGCACCTCCGGGATTTTGCCACCGATCACGCCCGCCACGTAGTCCTCCAGCTTCAAGGCCCAGACCCGGAATCGATCTTCGGCTCCTTCTCCAAGCACCTGAGGCTTTCCAAGGCCTTTCTGATCTATCAGGCCTCCACCTCCTCTCTTACTCATCTTCTCCAGGACCTCCGGCAACCGACTCAATGCTTGCAGCACCTCCGCCGAGCCCCCTGACCCTCCGCTAGCTCCAGCCGTCTGCTGCTCCGCCGCCTGCACCCGGTCACGGAGACCTCATTCATCCGTTCATTCATTCATGCATTCGTTCATTCGTTCGCTCATTCGTTCATTCATTCAACCACTCATTTGTTCGCTCGTTCGTTCGTTCCTTCATCCATTCACTCATTCATTCATTCATTCACTCATTCATTCATTCATTTCATTCATTCATTCATTCATTCACTCATTCATTCATTCATTCATTCATTCATTCATTCATTCATTCATTCATTCATTCGCTCCTCCATTCGTTCAACCATTTCACCATTCAATGATTCATCTGTTCAGACATGCATTTATGCAACCATTCATGCATTCAACCTGTTCATTCATCCAAAAGTTCGTTCGCTTACCCATTCATGATTTTCCCACCCATTCATTCATGCACTCTTCAATTTATCTATTTCTTCATCCATTCAGTCAGTCAGTCATTCAGTCATTCAGTGATTCAGTCATTCAGTTTTCCATCCATTCATCTTGCATTCATTCACCCATTCATTCATGCATTCATTCATACACGCACTCATTAATTCGATCTCCTTCGCCCCTTACCCCTACACCTCTTTAGCGACGGGAACCGGCAAAACAGCAGCGAACATGGCGAGCAAAGCAAAAGCCGCGAAAGCAGCGAAACACAAGAAAACTGCAAATGAACTGATGTATGAACAAGTTGAATGCATAATTGCATGAATAAGTTGAATGAAATGAGTTGAACTGAAGAAAACTGACATGAAGTGAAATGAAATGAATTGATATGAATTACATTGACACGCTCAATCAAATGAGTGAAGGAAATAAATGAATGCATGCGTGAACACATGAGTGAATAAGTCAATGCATGAATGAATGGTTGCCGAGCGAGTCAAGGAACAAATTGTTGATGGAAAGAATAACTAAACGAATGCATGGCTGAGTGAATGCTGGCATGAATGAACGAATGACTGCCTCTGGGTGAATGCAGAAATGAATGAATGTGTCTGACGCTGTGGTTGAGTGAGTGGGTGGAACTGAATTATGAGTGAGCGGTTCAATGAAATAAGGAAAGGAATGGAACGGAATGAAACAGAATGAAATGGAAGGATAAAACGATGAAGCACTGACTGGAAACAACGAACCACTGAACTAGTGAACGAACTATGGCATGAGTGAATGAGTGAGTGAGTGTGAGTGAGTGAGTGAGTGAGCGAGTGAGTGAGTGAGTGAGTGTATGGATGCATGAATCAATGGCTCAATGAATGGATTGAGGGATGAACGAATGAAATGCATGAGCTGCGTGAAATGGAATGAAATGACATGAAATGGAATCAAATTAATGAAGCCGATGAATGAATGTCTGAACGGAGCAAACAGTCAATGATTGAATGAATGAATGATTGAATGAATGAATGACTGGACGATCGAACGAACGAGTTAAACAATTGATGAATGAAGAAGGGAATGACTGAAAAAAGGCCGTGTTCTTGTTTCGCCCGATTTCTCGTTTTCGCTGTTTGCGCGGCTTTTGCATTGTTCGCCGTGTTCGCTGCTTTTTTGCCGGTTCCCGTCGCTAAAGGGGTGTGGGGGGGAAGGGGTGAAGGAGATCGAATGAATGAGTGCATGTGTGACTGAATGCATGAATGAACAATTGGGTGCTGAATGAACACATGACTGACTGTATGAGCGAACGAAGAAGGCATGAAATGCACTGGAACGGAATGAAACATCATGGAGCGGAGGGAATGAATGAAAGAAAGAATGAAACAATGGAACCAATGAATCACTGAACTGATTGACGAGTGTTTGAATGACTGAATGCAAGACTGGTTAAATGACTGACTAAGTTGCATGGATGAATGAATGAGCGGATAAATGAATGAAATAATGGATGAATGAACAAATGAATGAATGAATGAACGGATGAATGAACGAATGAATGAATGAATTAATGAATGGATGCCTGAATGCATGAATGAATAAATGGATGAATGAGTAAATAGGAAAAAGTAAATGAATAAGCGAATGCTTTCTGGATGAATGAATAGGTTGAATACATGAATGGTTGAACACATGCATGTGTGAACAGATGAACCATTGAACGATTGAATGATTGCACGAGTAAGAGAATGAATGACTGAATGAATGAACGAATGAATGAGTGAATGAATGACTGAACGAATGAATGGATGGATGACGGAATGGAATGACATAAAATGAAAGGACCCGGAAGGCAATGCAATGAACTGAGATGAATCGCATGAACGAATGATTTGTTGAACAAATCAAAGAACGGTCTTGGTGAATGAAAGAATGAACGAATACATGAATGAATGCATGCTTGCGCGAATGAACGAAACACTCACCCAGTAACTCAGTGAGACGCAGGAATGAATGAACGAACAAATGAACGAATGAACGGGTGAACGAATGAACGAACGAACGAACGAACGAATGAATGAATGAATGAATGAATGAATGAATGAATGAATGAATGAGTGGAACCTACAAATAAACCAATGAAAGCATGGAGGAATGGAGGAACGAACGAACGAACGAACGAATGAATGAATGAATGAATGAAGGAATGAGTGCATGAATGAATTAATAAATGAATGAACGAATGAATTGTTGGTTGAACGAGTCAAAGAACAACTTATTGAGTGAAAGAAAGAATGAACAAATGCATGAATGAATGCATGAATGAATGATTGAATGAATGACTGAATGAATGAGTAAATACATGAATGAATGTCTGACGCAGTGATTGAGCGAGTGGGTGAACGCATGAATGCAGGAATGCTTCTGACTCAGAGCTTGAGTGAGTGGTGAATGCATGAATGACTGAACGAACGAGTGAGCAGTGCAATGAATGAAGGAATGAAATGGAATGGGATGGAATGGAATGAATAGGAATCAAAGGCGCCAACAAACCGAAGGCGCTGTTGAGTTAGTCAGTCAGTGAGTGAATGAGTGAGTTGAAGAACATATGCATCCATGAGGCAAAGAGTGGGTTGCTGGATGAGTGGTTGACATGAAAGCAATGACATGAAACGCGATACTGAGATGCGCTGATGAAATGCAATGACATGAAATGAACTGAATGAATGAGTGAATGAATGAGTGAAGGAATGAATGAAGGAATGACTGAGTGACTGAGTGACTGAATGACTGAATGACTGAATGGATGAAGGAATGAAGGAATGAATGAATGAATGATTGAATGGTTGAACTAATGAATGAATGAATGGATGAATGAATGCATGAATGAATGAATGAATGAATCAATTAATGAATGAACCAATGAATGGAAGAGTGCACAACTGGAAGAGTGCATGAATGCATGGATGGATGGATGGATGAATGCATGAATGAATGACTGCATGAATGAATGAATGAATGAATGAATGAATGAATCAATCAATCAATCAGTCAATCAGTCAATCATTGAAATGAATGAATGAATGAATGAATGAATGAATGAATGAATGAATGAATGAATGAATGAATGAATGAATGAATGAATGAATGAATGAATGAATGAATGAATGAATGAATGAATGAATGAATGAATGAATGATGAGCGCGGTAAACATCTGATGAGTGAAGAGGGCAATGAATGAACAACCGGCCGTGTTTCTGTTTTCGCCGTTTTCTCGCTTTCTCTGTTTTCGCGACCTTTGCCTTGTAAGCCATGCTGCTGTGTTGCCGCTACCCGTCGCTAAGGGGTGTGGTTGTAAGGGGTGAAGGAGATCGAGGGAAACTCAAGAATGAATAATTGCATGTGTGAATGAATGTATGAATGAATGCATGCTTGTTGAATGAACGAATGACCAACTCAAATGAGAGATTAAGGGAGGGTTGCATGAACAACTCGATGAATGAATGAGTGCTTGAGTGACTGACTGAATGAATGCATCAATGAATGTAAGAATGAATGAACGGATCGAAATGGAATTGAACGGAATGGATGAGTGAATGAATGAGTACAAGAATGAATGCAATGAACAACTCACTGAACTAGTTGACGAAGTATGGCATGGTTGAATGAAGGAATGATTGAATGGATGACCACGTTGAATGGATGAATGAACGAAAGAATGCGTGAAAAATAAATGAGTGAATGAATGAGTGAATGAATGAATCAAAACATGAATGCACAAGTGAATGAACGAACGAACGAACGAACGAATGAATGAATGAATGAATGAATGAACGAATGAAGAAATGACTGAATGAACGGAGTGAAGGAATGAATGGATGAACTAACAAATCAAAGGAATGGACGAACAAACGAACGAACAAGGAGTGAATGTAGCAGTGACTCACTGAATGCATGAACGAAAGAAGGAATGAATGAACGAATTAAGGGATGAATGAATGAATGAATGAATGAATGAATGAATGAATGAATCAATTAATGAATGAATGAATGAATGAATGAATGAATGAATGAATGAATGAATGAATGAATGAGTGAATGAATGAATGAGTGAATAAACGAATGAATGAATTAACAAACTAATGGTTGAATGAGTGAAATCAATGAACGAACAAACGAATTCCTGAAGCAATGGTTTCGTGATGGACTGAATGAGTCAATGCATGAATGAATGAAGGAAGGAAGGAAGGAATGACTGATTTGTAAGTTGCACAATAAATGGATACACGATTAAATGAACGAATGCCCGTTTTCGCTCTTCTCGCGGCTTCTGCCTTGTTCGCCAAGTTGGCGAATTGTTGCCCAAACGCGTTGCGAAGGCTTGCCGTCGCTAGAGGGGCCTGAAGGTAGGAATGAAGGAGACCGAATGAGATCACGAATGATTGGGTAAGCAATCGGAATGAAATGAAATGAATGAAATAATAAACATATCATGAACGAAGGAAATGAATGACTGAACGAATGAATGGACGGCTGAATGAATGTATGTACGAGTGAACGAAATAGTGAATGAATGAAGGAATGAACGAATGAGGGAAGGAATGAATGAAGGAATGAACGAATGAGGGAATGAATGAATGAAGGAATGACTGCATGAAATAATGAATTAAGGAATGGACGAGCAAACAAACGAACAAGGAGTGACTGTATGAATGATTGGATGAATGAATGAATTCATGAATGAATGAACGAATGAAGGAATGGATGAATGAATGACTGAATGAATGAGTGAAGGAATGAATGGACGAACAAACGAACGAACAAGGAGTGAATGTAGCAGTGGCTCAATGAATGAACGAACGAATGAATGAATGAATGAATGAATGAATGAATGAATGAATGAATGAATGAATGAGCGGATGATTGATTGAATGAACGAGTAAGTGGAATGTATGAATGAAGGAGAGAATAGATGGTTGAATGACTGAATAGGCCAACGAATGAAGGATTGACATGAAAGAATGCGTGATTGTACGAATGAACGAAAGGATGAACAACTACATCAACGAATGACTGCAGACATGTGTATAGTTGTCAACCCGCCACAGATCATCTAGTGGATCAAAAGGGACTCCAAGCCATGTCTTCATGGTAGCGGAGCTCTCGGGCACGACCAGGGGCAAGTCCGCGGTCAGGGACAAGCCCTACAGGAGGAGGATCGGGAATCCCCGAGAGCGCCAGCTGGGCCACAGAGGGGAGGTGCTGAGGCGAGGCTCAGCAGCTTCAGGGGTTTGAGGAGCTATGGCAGCAAGGCAAGCCCGTTTGGCGGTGGAACTGCTGGAGGTGGATCCTGGCCTTGCTGGTGGGCATCTTCACCTACGAGGGTGGCTTCTTCGTGTTGGTCAGCTTGATCCTCGAAGAGGGCGATGGCGACGACGCAGGAGCTTACGGCGGCGCTGCAGCAATTGCAGCAGCAGGTGGCACAGTTGGCACAGGAGAATGTGGATGAACGATTGAATCAATGAAGAAATGAACTAATGAATGAATGAATGAATGGATGGATGAATGAATGAATGAATGAATGAATGAATGAATGAATGAATGAATGAATGAATGAATGAATGAATGAATGAATGAATGAATGAATGAATGAATGAATGAATCAATGAATGAATGAATGAATGAATGAATGAATGAATGAATGAATGAATGAATGAATGAATGAATGAATGAATGACTGAATGAATGCTTGAATGAATGAATGAATGAATCAATGAATGAGTGAATGGAGGAACACATGAGTGAGTAAATGAATGAATGAATGAATGAGTGAATGAACGAATGAATGAATGAATGAATGCATGCATGAATGAATGCATGCAAGAAAGAAAGAACGAATGAATGAACGCATGGATGATTGAAAGGATGAAATTACATGAAGGGAAAGGACATGGAAGGCAATGACACGCAATGAGATGAGTGGCATGAATGAATGGTTGGTTGAGCAAATCAAAGAACGGTTTGTTGGATGAAAGAAAGAATGAACGAATGCATGAACCGACGAATGCCTGCACGAATGAACTAATGACTGACTCAGTGGTTGAGTGAGTGGGTGAATGCATGGATGTATGAATGCTTCTGCCTCAGTGCTTGAGTGAGTGAGCGGTTCAATGAACCAAGGAATGGAACGGAATGGAATAGAATGGAATGGATGGATAAGTGAAGAAACCAATAAAATCAACAAATCACCCAACTAGTCAACGAATTATTGAATGAGTGAATGGGTGAGTGAGTGAAAGGGTACATGCACCAATGAATCGATGAATGGTTGGATGGACGAATGACTGAAATGAAACTTTCACAGGTTTGCCCGAGTTTCCAGTGTCAGTCAACATGTTAACATTATTCTTCAGCATACAGAGTGAGCTGTCAGAAGACCGACTGGTATCTTCATTGACCCTGCCAGGTAATTGACCTTTTCACCGCCACTCAGAACCCACATGTCCGTCCGAGTGCGGAAGGAGATTACAAAGGAGATTCTGGGTGGAAGACGAAGATGGTGCAGAGGGCTAGATGATGAGGAAGCTTTTTGGTAGCTGGAGGACCAGGACGCTTTTGTTCCTAAGCGTCTGAGTCGCAAGTCCGTCAAGGGGCGAAAAGGCAAGAAAGGTAACCGAAGAGGCCGCTTCCAACCCCTCAGAAAGCCACAGCCAGGCGGCAAGGCCGATGATTTCACCACCGATCAATCCTATTCGGGCAAGAAAGAAAACCGCAACCTTGGTACCAAAAAGGACTAAAAACTTTCCATGCCACGCAGCCTGTTCTGGTCCACTTTTGCGTATGCTTTCATGCACTTCACTCTGTACCCGCCCTACGCATGCCTCTATGCGTTTCATGGTCTACCTTCCCTGTGCAGGCATCTGTGCACTTCACTCTGCGCTTGCCCTGCTCATGCCTCTAGGCATTTTGCTGTTCACTTTCTTTACGCATTCCCTATGCGCTTCATTGTCTACCCATTGTCTACCATGCCTTTTATGCATTCCACTGTGCGATTTCCCGACGCATGCCTGTATGCATTTTACTCTGTACTTGCCCTACGCATGCCTCTATGCATTTTTACTGTGCATTTTTTTGCGCGCGCCTCTTTGCATTTCACCGTCTACTTTCCGACTTTGCAGCCGGAGCTGCGGGAACGTAGTTCACGTACTACTTTTGTATTAAAACATTGCGACTTTGCAGCCGGAGCTGCGGGGACGTACTTCGATTATGCACGCGCTTAAAAACGACTTTGCAGCCCGATCCCTTGCAGACGGTCGCGCGCAGTCCGCGAAGATACGCAAAGACTCGTTCGGCACCACAGCGAGCGCGCAGCAAGAATCGCAAGAAAACTCCAGGTTTTGCACCTCGCCCACGCAGAGGGCCGCGCGCGCAGAGCAGAAAACGCAAAAAAAAAAAACACGTCTAGTTTTGCACATCGACCCCGCCGATCTCCGAAAAGAGCCGCGCGCGTCGAAGAACCGCAAAAAAAACACCACAGGTTTTGCACATCGACCACGCCGATCCCCGCAGAGGGTCGCCCGCGTCGCGGAAGAATCGCTAAAAGGCCGCAGTTGTTGCACATCGACCACGCCCGTCTCCTCAGAGGGTCGCGCGGGCATGTTGAAGTTTTTGCGCGTCGACCACGCCGGTCCATGAGAGGGCCTCATTTTCGCAGAGCGCGCTTGGTCCCACCGCGCCGAAGACACGAATTTTCAGAAAGCGTGCAAGTTATGCTCGTGCGAGAAGGAATGCAAGATCGCTACGCGTTTCACTGTGCGCCTTGCCTTTGCACGCCTGTATGCATCTCACTGTCTACCTCCCTGTGCATGCTTATACGCACGACACTGTCTACTTTCCCTGCGCATGCCTCTATGCCTCTATGCACTTGCGTCAGTACCCGCCCTACGCATGCCTCGATGCATTTCACTGTCTACTTTCCCTTTCGCATGCCTCTACGCATTTCACTGTCTACTTTCCCTGCGCATGCCTCTATGCGCTTGCCTCATTACTCGCCATACGCATGCCTCTATGCATCTCACTGTCCACTTTCCCTACGCGTGCCTCTATGCATTTCACAGTCTACTTTTTCTATGCAGTTGAGCTGCGCAGAACGCAAGGGCTTTACCGGAAGAACCCTTCGCAATGCTTTCGAAAACCCTTCAACAAATCCAAGGACAAAACCAAAGATCCAGGCAAGGACGACAAAGGCACAAGAAAACCCAGACCTTTGCCGTGGATCACAACGCCGAGGCACAGAAAGCCACGCAACCTCCTGTCGACAGATCGGCAGAGCCAGGATGATGGGGGCCAAAGTGCCTGTCGGCCCACAGAGTGGAAAAACAGTTCTTATTCTTCGAACTACATGGAATCTAGCAGAATGACCCGTACAAGTTGATGCTAGCAGAAGTGGTCCCGCGCGCGACGCCAAATCGAGCTCAAGCTTTGGCCAGTAAACTCATCACGCGTCATCCAGCAGGCCGAGGATCCAACCCATGTCATTCTTGACAACGGCTACGCCAAGTCCATGGGCAGTTGGTATACCAACACCAGGTTTACATTTGCCAATGATCAAACCTCCAAGGTTGACTGGACCCGAGTGTTTTTCAACACTTCACGCCAGGACGGCAAATAAGGCATTCGACGACGACCAAATCAAGCCCATTTCGCGTCCGTCACTGCTAGCCGCAGCATATCCAGCCAAAGCAGCATCAAAGGAAACCATTGTTCCAGCACCGGCGCCGGCAGCAGAGACCACCGAGACCATCGGTCACATCAACAGAGAGGAGAATTACACGACCAAAGAACTTGATAGAGTTCACGCGCCGAAGAGGAGAGCATTGTTCGTGCCTGACACAAGTAAAACTTGTCCAATTGCACACACACACAGAGATTTACAACCAAAGATTCACCAAAAGGTTTCAGGCAGAGACAAAAGAACCAGTATCTTCAATCAAAGATAACTTGTCGAAACAAGGCAACATGACCAAGGACAACTACAGAGTTGTGGACAGGACCCATTCCTGCTGCGCAACCGCAAAAAGCATCGCCAGATGCTCCAACAGACCCGCAAGTCACACTTCCACTTGCGCTCAGACAAACACACGCACGACTCTCAGTTCCAGAAGAGCTCGCAACATGCACCATATGTCAGGAGATCAGTTCTGATTCAGGACTCGCGCCAAATCGAGCGGAGACAGCGGCCCGACCCATCAAGAGACAAGTCTCCCTGATGCTCAATTCTATCACGGAAGGCATAGCGCCAGCCTCATTGAAGGCCATGACCTACAAGCAACTTGCGAAGGCAGCAGCGACCGCAAGAAACCTCTCCGTGACACACGGAGGAGGCACTCCACTCAGTTCCGAAGATGGAAGAAGAGTTGACTGCTGGGCAGATTTGATTACTTGCGCAACAATCTTACCAAGAGGCTCAACACTCTGTAAGATGTCCGACGAGACCTCGCACAGCGCCTGCGCCTCAGCCCAAAAATTGGCGACATATGTTCTACCGGAGTGAAGATAAGTCCAAGAGTAAAACTGGTTAAAGGGCAAGGTTATAGCCACAGACGGCACTATGGTTGGCATAGACGTTGGAAACAAATTGCTCAAGGTCAACATGACCAAGCTGAGGAAAGATGAAACCAAGTCGCCATCCCGACCTGGACTTGACCTGCCGTCCTCTGAGGATGGTCTTCACAAAGACCTACTACAACAGGCCAAGTCAACAGCAGAACGGCCAGTCAAGCGAATAACCAAAAAGACAACACCGGATCAATCAAGTTCCGCAGAACCAGCAGCTTCCTGTTCAGGTTTGCACACCGAGGATTATAGTTGCGAAGCTCAGTTTGCAAATTGGAACTGCGTGACTAGAGGTAAGATCCATGTCTTGGAGGTGTTCGCTGGCGGCGCTCACCTCAGTCAAGGCTGTCTGGGAAATCCTGCATTCACTCCGGTAGTGCGGAGACACCTTAGCACCCTCCGCCACGCAAGCTGCCTGATGCTCCGTTATAAGCAGCTTGCGCATTGCCAAACACCCCCGTATTTGGTTTTGGGCCAAGCACGCAGAGACGTCGCGGTCGGCAGCTGAAGCTCCTCTATGGACAGGAGCAGTTTGGCCTGTGGACCAAGAAGCAGAAGAAAAACCTCCAGTTCACAGAGTTTTTTGTTTGTCTTACGGTTGTATTTGCGTGGCTTTCAACGCTGTTGTTGCTGCCCCCCGCAGCAGCGCCACCCGACGCACGCCCGGTAGCTGCGTTTCACCTTCGTTGGAAAGAGAAGATGCAGCCTGCGGCGCCGATAGGACGTCAGGTTGCCGTGCAGGCAATGTCGCGTGTTGCGGCTCAAGTGTGTAGAGTATGAAAGTAGCAGGGGACGCCTTGTGCGAAGTCACGCAAGCCGTTGCCCGCGCACTCCTGACCCTGTTCGGACCCGAAGTGCAGCCGGCGGTGGTCGAGGGCTTGGAAGCACCGCTGCGACAGGTGACCCGGCATCGCTCGGGTCGCTTGGAGACAGTCTTGCTGGAGGCCGTGGCTGCTGCTCTTCAAGGCTGCCTCGGAGCCCGAAACTCCCTAGCAGGGCTAACAAGTTTGACCGCGAAAGAGCAGCAGCCGTCTCCTACAGCGGCCACGGCCAGGCTAGCCTGCTGAAAGCCTACAACCCTCACTTGATCTTAGGCCACCTTGCGCAGTTCTTACGCGCGGCGCTGCTTGGCGGCCAAGCAGTACGGCCTGCCGGAAAATCCGAGAGTGCGAACTGCTGGTGATGGAGCGCGCTGGGCACGTTTCCTGTCTGACCGAGGCCAGCGCATCGTGACACGCGTCGTGGCCACTGCAGACGACGTCCTGCAACGACATCCGTGGGCAGAACTGCCGTACCGCGGGAATGGACGGCTATGCGCGAAGACCCAGCGCAGTATCTCCCCCACAGCGACAGGGTCGGTGGAAGCAAGCACCGCCTCCAACCACAGTCACCAGAGCAAGGGCCAGAGCCAAAGCAAGAGCCAGCTAGAGCCAGCTAGAGCCAGAGCCAGAGCCAAGAGCCAGAGCCATGGCCTCCGTCTGTCAACCTTTCCTGAAAAGCAGCCAAATCAGATCTCTAGATTCCGTATCATCCCCATAAGCAGTCTATCAAGAGGCTGTTTCGCGCAGAAATCAAGAGTGCTCGACGCGTGCAAATCCCGACCAAAAAGGATGCTGAAAAAGTGCGTCCCAGTGCGCTTGTTTTCATCAACTTCCATGGGCCTTGAAAGCGAGGGGCCTGCAGACCATTTTTTTGTATGCGCGTAGCCGCGCGTCGCAAGCCGGCGCTGAATGCGGCTGCGCGCCACCGAAAAGGACAGGCGTTGCCTCCCCCTGTCAGGATGCACAGCCAAGTGTTGCGCGCGGGCTATGCCATAGCAGTGGGGGAGCACCTTGGCTCTCTCTCTCTCTCTCTCTCTCTCGTTAAAATCGGTGGTTACTTTGCTTCCAAGTGCAAGCGCTGTAGTGTTCAAACAAACAGTCAACCGATTGTAGCCTGCAGCAATCCACCTTTTACACGTGCGATGTAGTGAGCTCAAGGCCCGCAGTACATGCAACACAAATGCAGGAAGTGAAGCATGTAGTTTGACACGCCCCCTCAGTTAAAAGGTCTTTGTAGTACCTTTTCAACTGAAGTGCAAAACATAGATTGACAGTAGTGATGAAAACCATTGTTGTTCATCAATTCTACTGTAGTGACAAAAGTAGTAACCTGCACTCAGTAGTTCTCGCTGTTCAGGTTCCAGCTCGATGTAGTGCGCTGGACGGAAGTAGTGAGGCAGGCGCTTGTTGTTGTAGTAGAGCATGTGCTCAAAGATGTAGTCCCCAGTTCTGGGTGCGGTAGTCTTGGACCTTCTGTAGTCGACTGTCCAAGGTCGCAAAATAGTGCGTGGTGAAAAAGGTTGTCATGTAGTTTGGTGCTCCTCGTAGTCCCTCATCGCCGATTTCGGCACATGACATGTGCTGGTTGTAGTCCCTGAGGAAGCGGTGTAGTAGTGCCTTGTGGTGTTGTGTGAGGTTTGTCATGGTGAGTAGTGTAAATCCGTAGTACTGGATACTCTTGCAGAGAATTGTAGTGATTGCCTTGTGTTGGTAGTCGTGGAGTTGGTCTCTGTTGTAGAGGTAGTGGAGTGGCTCAGGTAGTAGTAGTGGCATGTGATGGTTCCAAAGATAGTTGTTCCTGAGGCTGTAGTTGTCTGGATAAATTGTCCTGACGTGAGGTACCTCAGGAGTAGTGGTTGTTGAATCTGCAGTTGGATGATGACGTAGTTGTTGTTGTCGCCGGTTGTAGTGTGAAGGGAAGACGTATGGTAGTAGTGCACGTTGGCTGCTTCAGGTAGTGAAACGCTGAGCAGGGTGGAGTTGTAGTGGGGCATCCGAAGGTCTCCAGGGATGCAGTAGATGGGTTGTGTGTAATCCAGTTGTGCAAGTGGAGTTGCTTGTTGATGTGAAAGTAGTTGATACTCTTCGAGTGTGAGTGCAGTGAAAAACTGTGCGTAGGGTGTGTTGTCGGGCAGTGGTGGTGTAGTGGTTGTCTGGCGCTCAGTGATGTGTAGTTGGTCCATCACTGTGGTCGGGTTGTAGTAGACTGTGTTGCCAGGTGTAGGATGGTTGAAGTGGTAGTTGGAGTCGTTGTGTGTTTGAGGTGGTGGAGTTCCATGGTCGCTGAAGTCCGTAGTGACAGCCACCTCCGGTGTAGACGCCCTGTCGGGTGTAGTCGCATCTCCCATCGTCGGCCATGGCTGCAGTGGAGTGCGAATGTAGTGAAACGGGTCAAAAACAAAATGAGCCTGAGTAGTTGCTATCAGGCAGGCGGCGCATGCAGACATGTAAAACAAACAACTGTAGTGTTGACTCAGCCGCCAAAAGTGCAAGTGCAAATACATGTAGTTACTGTTACTTACATACTAAAAGTGTCGTGTTACATGTAGCTACTTACATACATGAAATGTCCAAAGTCGTTGTCGTTGTTGTTGTTGTTGTTGTTGTTGTTGTTGTTGTTGTTGTTGTTGTTGTTGTTGTTGTTGTTGTGAAACTGCTGCGCTGGTCGTTCGTAGCGCTAAATGCGTATTCCAATGCTCTGGATGAGCCTGTGTAGCGTTTCTTTGCTGATGCATTTGGTAAACAAATCTGCGCTGTTGTGGAGTGTGTTGATCTTAAGGATTCTGATGATGTCATGCCTGATGAGGTCTTGTGTGTAGAGAAATTTAAGGTCGATGTGTTTTGCTCGTTCGCTAGTGCCTTGTCGTGTAGCAATGCTCTTGCCTGCTGTGGAGTCTGTGTGGATGCGTAGGTTTAGCTTGCTGCAAATGTTGGTTTCAAGTAGGAAGTTTCTGAGGTGTAGTCCCTCATTAACTCCTGTGCAAATGGCGTAGAGTTCAGACTCTGCTGAGCTGAGTGCTATTGTAGCTTGTGTTCTGCTGCCAAATGCAACTGTTGTTCCTAAAAAATGATGTTGAAACCTGAAAATGATTTCCTGGTAGTAGGGCATCCTGCCCAGTCGGCATCGACATGAACGTCGAGATCCAGGATGTTGTTGGTGTTGCTCTGAGTGTTGTTGTTGGTTATATGGTGAATTTGTAGCTTGGTGCCGTGCAAGTAGCGTAGTAGATGTTTGACTCTCTTTTGTGAAAGTTCTGTAGGTGCTGTGAGGTCTCGTGCTAGTTCTTTTGTGGAGTATGCAATGTCTGGTCGTGTGTGTGCTAACCATTGAAGTTTGCCAACAATCCCTCTGTACCTTTTGTGTTGTTCGTGGTCAAGTAGTGCTTCATCTTCTATTGTTGGTTTGTAGTGTGCAATTCCTGGAGTGTTCACTGAGTTGCAGTTGTTCATTCCAGACTCCTCGATCATGTTGTCGATGTAGGAGTCCTTTAGTCCAAGATTGCAGTAGTTGCCAAAGTGGTCGATGTTTCTTCCAAGAAATTGTTGTGGTTTGCCAGGTTCGAGGTAGCCGATGTGCTTGAGTAGGACCTGCTTCTGGATGGCCTCGAAGGTGGAGTCGACAGTAGTCTTGTCACCAAGTACCAAGAGGTCATCCACGTAGACCATGATGTAGCAGTCGCGAGTCGCATTGGTGTAGACGTTAGGTTCTGACTTTAGTCTTACAAAGCTGAGCTTTTGTAACACTTCAGCCAGGTAGTCCTGCCATGCTTTTGGTGAACTGCATAGTCCATACATGGCTTTCTTTAGTCGCCAGATTTTGTCCTGTTGTGGACAAAGTTCTTTAGGTGGCCAAAGGTAGACGTCACGTTGTTTACCGTCGTGGTCTTTTGCGATGGGTGCGTGTAGAAATGCTGTAGAGACGTCACCTAGTCGCGCGATCCAGTTTGGTCGTGACATTTGTAGTGCGAGAAGTGTCCGGAGTGTCGTGAACATTGGTGTAGAGGCGTAGACGGAGTCTTTCGATCTTCTCTGTGTAGCCTTTTGCGACGATTCGGCTTCGTACTCCTGGTCCTTTCTTTCTGTGTACCCATCTTGTAGGTCTCGCTTCTCTGATGACGTTGTCAACGACGGTAGACGCATCTACTTCGTCGTAGACGTCATGTAGCTTCATTTGGTTTGACTCGTGTTTCATTCCTTCCAGTAGTTGTGTTTCGTCGTAACCTTCGTTGTCGAAGATTATGGGTTGGTCTTCTGAAGGGGGTGATGGATTTGCCGTTGGGAAGTGTCACTGCGTTGATTTTCTGTCGTAGTGGTGGTGGTTCTTTGGTTGCTTGCTTCGTTGATCTGATTGTAGTGTCTTTTGAGGTCTTCTGTGCTTTAGTTGGTTGGTGGATGTTGTCGTCCGGTTGGTGAAGTAGCCATAGGACTATCCGGTAGTGGTCGTGAACTTGACGTCGATGTTGACGGAAGTCGTGGAGGTGGTGTAGTGCGTTGTTGTTTTGTTGCGGGTTCCGCAACGATGTCGTCCGTAGCGTTCGTTTGTTGTCCGAAATCTTGCGTGGACCTTCTTTTCTCTGACGGTTGTAGTTGCGTATCCAACAGTGTTGCGAACGATGGGTTGTAGGTGTTCCGTCGTGGTGCTCATGGTGTGCCGGAAACTTTGTTCAACTGTGCGAGGTCGTATTTGAAGTCCGGTTGTAGTCTCCGCACTATTCGTATCTTTTGTACGCCTGATTCCGTTGCGACGTAGTTTTCTCCGGTTTCGGAAACTTTTCCGAGCCAGATGCATTTCTGCATCCGTAGGTCTGCTTTTGGAAGTTTCTTGTGTTGTGGTGGAAGGTAAAGTAGTGTCTCGCCAAATTCGCAGATTGCTCGCTCGTAGTTTCTTCCCCGGCGGCGTTCAAAGCTTGTGTAGCCGTCAGAGTGAATGACGTAGCGATTTACCGTCCATGCTGCATGTCGTACTATCCAAGGTAGTAGACAGTGCTTTGTGGACATCGTCATGCTGTAGTTGCTTTCAACCTGAGCTTTGACGACTTCTATGTAGTCGCTCAACGCTTCCTTGACTGTTGCTGCTGTAGGATGGTGAATGTCGTACAGTCATTGAGCCGACTTTAGATGCTGTTGGTTTTAGTAGTGCATTGAGTGTGTCTTCGTTGTCGCTTTGTAGTATGCCTTGTGTCCTTCCGCATTCAAAGATGAATGCTTGTAGGTTGTTGATCATGTAGTCCATCATTGATGGTTTGTCCGGAACGAATACCGCCATGCACAGTTGTGTAGTAACATCAACTGCTGTTAAGACTGGTATGGTCTTCGGATCTTGTTGTGATTTGATGTAGGCAAAATCCACTTGGATGATGGGTTGTCGTGATTGTTGTTTCTTGTAGTTGTCCTGGCGTCCTTTGCCTTGAACGCAAATTGGACACCAATTTCTGTATGGTAGGTGTGTCAAGTTGTGTTCTGCTATTTGTTGTGGAGTGGGCTGCTGAGGTTGTCGTAGTCCTCTTGCTCTGTGTGCTTCATGATGCTCGTGTTGTTGTTCCTCATCGTGGTTCTCCTGGATGTACTCGTAGTCTTTCTTCACGGTGAACCTTGTTGTTCCTTTCCATTGAAATGGTAGTGCTGCGTTGCCCATGACTGTCCAGTCATCTTTGCGTTGCGAAACTTCTCCAAAGTTGTTGTGAGTGATTGTAGTTCTGTGAGGCTCAAGTGTGCTGATTGGTGGATGTCCTGGTCCATCTGTTGGAGTGAATAGAGTTGTTCTAAGTGTTGTGTGGTGTCTTATCCAGTATTCACCTTGTCTTTCCCAGTAGTCTTGGTTGTCCTCCTGTGCTGTGAGTGGTCTGTGGGTTGTCTCCTTTGGTTGTGTGGTGTCAAGATCTGTAGAAGGTGCTGCTTTAGGTCTCCAAATCTTTTGTGGTGCTCGTAGTTGGATCTTTGATCTGGTTGGTGGTGTGTCCATTAGCCGTTGTGGTTGTGAGCTCTGCCTTGTTTGTGTGGTCTTTGATGTTGCTCTGCGTGTAGGTGTTATCTTTCTTCTGAATCTGGTTTCTCCAGCCCAGTTGTCACCTTCTAGTCTTTTTTCTTGTAGTTCTTGCTTGGAAAGTTGTGTTGGGTTCTCTTGTAGTTGTTCTTGCTCTTGCCCTGGTCTGTTGATAATGGTTAGTCGCCAATCATCTAGTTCTCCTTCAGGTGTTGGGAAACCGCTGTTGCGTGGTGTGAATAATGCTTTGCGTGGTCGTTTGTGTACTCTGATGGCGTAGTCACCATCAAGTTTCCAGTAGTCAGTGTTTCCACCAAGGATCTGTCGTAGTCCTTGGTCTGTGTGGGTGAGTGGTGCAATTTGTTCGTGTTGTTGTACTGTTTTCTCCGTAGGTTGAATCACAGCAATGGATTCTCCATTGTCTGTAGTCATTGGGTAGATGTCGCATCCTGTAGGGATGTCGATCTTCTCTGCTCGTAGGTAGAAAAGTCCTGAGTGTCTTATAAGGTGCGCTTGTTGTTGTCCATGTGTGATGGTGCAGTGTCGTGGAGTGAAGTCAAGTCCATATCCTCTATCAAGTAGTCTTGATGCACTGAGGATTGGATACTTCACATCACAAACGTAGTAGGGCATCATGGTCCTGAAGTTGTCCTGCTTGTAGGGAACGTACCTGATGCCGTAGACAGGAATCTTCTTGTTTGTAACCGTGTAGAGTTGTGGAACTGATTCTCCACAAGGTCGTAGCGGTAGGTCTGGTGCGTAGTCCTTCGGGCAAACATGTGTAGATGCTCCTGAGTCGATCAACAGGTGGTGGTATGACTTGAAGTTGGAGTACATGATGTAGTGTGTGATAGTGTCCTCAATCTTCTTGTTCCTTTGTTGTTGTCTTGCTGCTGCTATGTCAAAGTGTGGCTGTGTGGTGTCTTCTTGTAGGAATTGTTGAAACCTCTTGCTGTGGTCGTTCCATGATGTTGTGTGTGTTGTTCTCTTACCAAGTAGTGATTTGGATTTGTGCTTGTGTAGTCGTGAGTTTGCTTGTCTGATGTGTCCAATGGTAAGGTGTGACTCGTTGATGCCTCCAATGTAGTTTGCTGTGTCCTCATAGCTGTTATCATTCCAATCCCAGCTGTTGTCATAGTCGTAGTCGTTCCAGTTCTCCTCCATGTAGTTCACCTCGCGTTGTCCTTCTTCTCCTTCGTAGTACCAGTCCCAAGTGTCGTTCACATCCTGAGGTAGTTCTTCATTGTTGTCATGATCTGCTTGTTCTTGTTCTAGTGGATGTAGTTCTTCTCCTTCTCCTATGTGCCATACTGGCACTCTGCAGTCTTGTGCCCAGTGGCCAGGCTTGCCACATCGATGGCATGTTGTGTAGTTGTTGTTTCCTTTTCCTTTTGATTTGCTGTAGTTTCCTTGGCCTTTGTAGCCTTTGCTTGATCCATATCCTTTGGATCCTGAGTAGCCTTTTCCTTTGCTCTTGTTGTATCCTCCTTTGTTGTAGTTTCCTTTGCTGCCTTTGTCGAATCCTTTGTAGCGCCCTTTACTCCTGTACTTGCCTTTGCTCTTGCTTCCTTTGTAGCTGCCTTTTCCTTTTCCTTTGCCTTTGTAGTTTCTTCCTTTCCTCCATATGTCGTCAACATCCATTGGTGCAGCTCCTCCATTGTAGTTTGTTCCTACTGCTGAAGTAGATCTAGTGAAGGCTGAAATCGTCTTGTAGTAGTCCAAGATGAGTGCTCTTGCTGCAGTGCTCCTTTGGTTTTGTTGAGTAGTATTGCTATTTTGATTCCATCCGGTAGTGCTGTTCCATTGTCTCTCTCGTAGCGGTTGATGTCGTATTCCCATTGTAGAAATTGTTCCTGAAACTGCGCTTCGTTGAATGTAGGTTCCAGTAGTTTGGTAAGGTAGCCAACGCTTCTTGTTCCTACTGGTAGGCTGAACCTGTTGTGTAGTAGTCGTAGTGTTTCACATCCGTTTGCGTTGAAGCGGTTTTGCCTTACTACTGTAGCTGCTGCTCCCTGACAGATGTTGATGAGGATGTAATGTAGATCTCGTGAGAGGTCTACTCCTTTTTTTGCTTGTGTAGGGTCGCGTATGTGGGCTCTTATGTCTGTGTCCTCAATCTGTCGTGTAGCCACTTGTGCTAGTTGTAGCACCAGGTCGAAGTCTCGGTCTATGAGGCCGAGGTATGCTTGTAGCTTGAACAGCCATTCTTCATACTGGGAGTAGTCACCAGTGAAGAAGGGTGGTGGCAGTTTGTATCTATGTAGTCTCTGAACGTCGTTGTCTTGTTCTGTTCCTGCTCCCGTAGTTGTGGCTCCTACTGTGTCTGCTGTTGGCCCGTTCTCTGCTCCTGTAGTTTGTTGTGTTGAGGCTGATGCTGCTTCTCCTGACATGTCGTAGTAGTTTGGCATATGACTGCTGTTGCTGCGGTTGTAGTACTTACTGCTTACTGGAGCTCCCCTATGTTTAGGATCTCAGCTCCGCTACCACGTTAAAACCGGTGGTTACTTTGCTTCCAAGTGCAAGTGCTGTAGTGTTCAAACAAACAGTCAACCGATTGTAGTCTGCAGCAATCCACCTTTTACACATGCGATGTAGTGAGCTCAAGGCCTGCAGTACATGCAACACAAATGCAGGAAGTGAAGCGTTTGACGTCTCTCTCTCTCTCTTCTCTCTCTCTCTCTCTCTCCCTCCCTCTCTCTCCCTCTCTCTCTCTGCCCGGCAGACTGCTTGGCCCATCCCCGGCATCATTTTCTCTAGCTTGCATCGTTCTTCTGGCTTCCTCGCTGAGAAAGGTTTCTCTAACGGAAAATAGTTTTCTCAAAACCCAAATGGCCCGAAAACTCAATCAGAATTGCCCACTCTGAAACCTAGAGTAAACTCACACTTCAAAGCCAACCAAAAGAATTCGGCTGATACTGGCCAAGGCGGGCAGTGCGAAGCGTTTGTAATTGTTTCTTTCATAGAGTCTTGCCCGTTGCTCAAGTCTTGCTTTTTGCCACACACACAAAAAGCACAGGGGGCCTTATGTTTGAAACCAGGCATTGAGCGCCCGCCTTTCCTCTTGGCAACTCGGAAGGCGGCTGCACAGGGATGGTGCCTCGTAATCGAGCAAAGCATCAGTGCAATCTGCATCCTTCATCCAGACTGGCAGAACTTGACGAAACAGGGTATAGTTAGTTCAAAAAGCTAGAGTCGGGCAAAAACACAGCACGTACAGAAGTTGTTTGCCGGACTCTGCGGACAGCAGTGAGCAACGCTAAGTTTGTACGTCCCCACGTTCCAAAGAACTTGAAGCACTCCCAGAACGCCCCGAGTAGATTTACAAGTAATTGGCCTCGTTGCTGGAAGTGTGCAAAGCCGGATCTCATCCTGCAATTATTGCACCAATACATTCTAAAGGCCAGGCCGTCAAGGCCCTCAACACGTGTTTGAGACTACTAAATGATACATCCACGTTCGGTCTGCATCTGATGGAGTCGTTTTACTACTCCCAGTCCCATTCAAGCCCAGCTCTAGCCCAGTCCAGCCCAAACGCTTCAGGCCAGAGTCCCCTCATGCGCTGTCCTGTTGGGCAAAGGCTAGTCAAACGATTGCGCGAAGCCTAAGAAAATGGCGAGCAACTCAACCTGAGAATAGCTGAACGCAGACCCTCACGCAGTCGGTGTGAAACATTTGACACCCGCATTCAGTTGTTAGTTTTTGAACATGGGTTGCATTGTGTTGTCAGCTACGTGAGTCACATCACAATCGCAAAAATCCCTCCCCTCCCCATCAGCGCTCCCCTTCAATGTCCTCCCTCCCCTCCCCACCCCCCCGAAATTTACCTTATTGGCATGCATCCGCTACTCATCCTCTCTTCGCAGCTCATGTAGGGGTCGGGGCAAAGCAGCACCACAGCTCCTTTAGCCGTGTCCTGCAAACGCCGCGGGGGCACGAAGCACAACTCATAAGCCGCAACTAGTCCTTGGCACGTGTCCATTGATCAAAGAGCTCCTCGATCATCCTGTCTGTCTCTCGCATTCCGCATAACTTTGAGATTGAAAGTGCCACAAACAAGGGTGGTGGATGGAACCTCCGTTCACATTTTGCAGCGCATGAACTTTGACCACTTGTCTGTGGCTGCAAGCAGGCCATTGAACTGAGATTGCATACAAGGTTCCTTTGGACAGGCAATGCGGTCACGAAATCTGCAAGGCGGTCAACACCCCATGTGCAAGCCTCACATCGCAGGTGCGTCGCTGGAAGCGGTCGGCCTCACCCTCTCGGCTCAGCCAGTTTAGGCCTTGCCAAAGCACGAGTCGGAGCAAGAACAAGTCCCTCTCTGCCAATACTCCATCTGGAAAAGATCAATCGAGCCGAACGTAGTGGGGTTGCCTGCTGCATGCGTCAAATTCTCATGCGTTGAGCAATTGGAACTCCTTCATCTCATCTAAAACAGGTTTCATCTGCGACAACTAAGCGATTGCAGGAATCAAAGACTAATTCATCGAGACTTGTGAGGTTCAAAAGGTGTCAGGCCAAACTTTCACTGGCCTGCAAGAGGCTGCCCAGCATGTTGCAGGCATAGCCGGTCGAGCGCGGCCAGGAACTGCTGTTCTGAGTCAGCCTGCGCGCGAGACGGGCGCTGTCCAGCTCGAGCGCCAAAACTCTGCCGGCTCTAATGACAATCGGCCCCTTTGCAATCTTCTCTTTACCCATGAGCCTCTAGGGAAGCCCGAGATACCATCTCGTGATCGACGGCTCTGCGGAAAAAGGAAATACAAAAGGCTATATACAAGGCAAGCATTTGGCGTAATGTAGGTCCGTATACCAGTCGGCAATGCAAGCTACCTGGAGCTCCCGTTGCTCAGGGACACAGCGCGCTAGTGTACTGTTGAGTTGCTTATGAAACTCCAGGGAAAGAAACACAGCGAACCAGAAACCGGGACCTTTATTAACCCCAGTCCGGTAGGCGAGCGCAAACCCTGCTTTGATGATGGGCATTGATACTTGAGCCAAATGCGCATTGGCATTCGACATGTCTTTGGAATGTGCAATCAACGGGGCCTCTAACATCGCATGCGTGCACACCCTTCTGGGGTACCTCTTTGGGGTCAAGGGGTCGTGATTATTCAACTTCCCCCTCCCCGTGCTCACTAAGAGACTTGTACTTTACAGTCGCGACCCATGTGATGCAAGGTCCTTTACCAGACCAATAAGAGGGCTGACCTAAGATTTCTGCACTTTTCTCACTGCTTGGTCATCTCAGGCCGGACATCCTTCAACTTTTCGGGCAAATTTGTTCTGATGCCCAAAAGCTTGAGAGCGTGGTCCCACTTCAAGGCTTGTAGTGCTTTTGTGAAGATGTCGGCTGCCTGGAGATCGGTTGCTACGTACTTGATCACTACACCTGTGCCAGGTTCAAGTTGCTCTGCAAGTGCGGACAAGTTCACTTTATGAGAGCGCTGTGTGTGCCGCATTTTTTTGGAGTAACCTTTCTTAGCAACCAGGATAGTGGCTTGGTTATCTTCGTGTAGCACCAGTTCAACCGGGCGTCTAAGCAAACGTTCCCACAGAGTCAAGGAGGGGAGACCCTCTTGATACAAAGAGAACGTGAGTGAAACAACCCCGGCTTCGGTGGTGGACCTCGACACTGATGCCTGTCGTTTGCTGAACCACGCTAACGGGAAATGGGTGTTCGGTCCTTTGAGAACCAAGACGCCACCGGATGTGGACTTCGCATCCATTTCTCCCGCATAGTCGGCATCTGCATACAGGGCGAGGTGAAGATGTTGCAGATTATCCTTTATGACTCCTACCAACCGGTAGCGCGTCGTCGAGTGGATATACGCGATAAGACGGGCGAGTTGCCTATCGTGGTTGCGAGACCACTTCTGCACGGCGGTGGCTAAGTCACCTATGGGCTTGATAATGTCAGGACGCGCTAGTCGTCCCAGCCATAAGGCCTTAATGGAGTAGTTACCTTCCGGAGCTTCTCGGGTTGAGTGCCGGTTATAGAACAAAACAGTTCTACAGTCTGACGGGCATCGTCGTTCATGTCAAAGGCAACGGCACCCTTTAATGCGCTTACAGATGCATTCAGATCATGCTTTTGAGGCTCTGCGGGGCCATCTATTAAGACATGATTACGCCCAAGCACCCGAAAGATTGGCTCGGGAGGCTCTACATTTATCATTTTTGTAAGCTTTGCCCACAAGGCTTCGTGTGCATCTGCGGGGCCTGAGAGGGTCAAGTCATCGACGTAAGTCGAGAGCATAAGGCCTACCCCTCTACAGAAAATTTAACAGGAAAATCTGGGATTTCTTCCCCTCCCAGCTCGAGCAGTTTCTTAAGGTGTGCCTCCCACAGACCTCCTGCGTCGGGGTGTCCATATAGGGCACGGATCAACAAGACCACGGGTTTCACAAACTTGGAACCCACTCCTTTGGCCGCAGCTCCGGCAGGAGTTCGATCCACGTCTGGAATTGCGAGCTAAGGAATGCCTGGACGTAGGCCTTTACCGCGTCAGCGGTAGCGACCGTGTGTCCTGGGATACACCCATACGCCAGGCAGGCGTTTAAGCCTTGTACCGAGGTGGGGTTGGCCCCCAGTTCCTGGTACACAGCAGGTGCACCGGCTTCATCTTTTGCACAGTCTCCCCTGAACACGATGCGCCCCTTTACCTTTTGGAGGTGCTTTGCAAGTTCATAGAACTTGATGCTGGCGATCGTCATGAGCTAACCAAAGTGCACCTTGATCCCAGACTTCGGCACGCGGAACACTGGGCCGAGAAGAGGCAGCCTCTCCAAGCAAGGCGCGGACGATATCGGGGTCTCCCTCCTCAGGTGCCTCGATCTCTGGGGCCTCTGGGGGTTCCAGGGAAGACGCCTTTGCAGCGCGTATAGTAGCTGCCTCATCTGCACCCTTACTTGGCCGCGATCGGGAAAACAGGATCGCCTTCCTCGACGGTACAACTCAGGTTCGGGCACATCATGGACAGTAACATTTCCATTGGCCCTGAAACTTTGGTAGTCCATAACTTTTAGCACCCTTCGACATCGCATCCCTGGATCGATACGCCAACCCATAAACAAGCCTGGAGCCATGTTAGGTTCTAAGGTTCTCTTTCCAGCTGACTTTAGGCGACACCAAACGAGTTGTCCGAAGCAACAGCGGACGCCGTCTAACTTCTCCTTGGTGAGTGCTTCCCATTGCGTCTTTGTCGGATCGAACGTGGACGGTCGGTCGAAAGACATCGAGAGGCATGCAAAGGTGTAGGAATGCGTGTGCAGGGAGTAGGGCAAACCTGATTGATGGTGTGTGCTCCTGCAACACTCTTTCTCCTCTCGGACATCTCGCCCGAGCTCGGAGTTGTGCGGCCAGCAATTCGGCAACGAGGTTTCGGGAATCATCCCTACTTCCTCGGCCGCTCCTCTCCAGCTTCATCCATTTTTATGAGACAGTGTGGAGCGAGTTCGTTGGCTTTGAGGCCAATGAGCCTGGGATTCCTTGCGTGCGACGGAATGTCTCTCTTAGAGACCGGGTATGCGACCCTTGCGCCGGAAAACACATCCCTGATTACATGGTGGGATTCTATTCCGCCTATGCCGACGCCAACGTGTTCATCGCCTTTCGCCAAGATCACGCTATCAGTAGCGAGCTGCTGGTAGGGAGCGGCGGGTGCGTCGAGAAGATCGGCACTCCGTCCCCCTGGTTTCCGGCGACACGCGTTGAGGTGTTCTTAGCGATGTTGCCAATCTTGCAGAAGGGATTCTTGGGGAAGTGAGTCCGTTGGTGTTCCGGTGAACTGGCTTCGGCCCGAAGCCGGAGTTCATCACGAAGCTCACCACCTTCTGCAAAATCGACAAGCCTGCGCCCGTCATCAGGATGTTCGGGCACCGCTGGTGCGGGTGCAGGAGGTGCTCCAGCAGGTGGTGGAGCTGTCGGCGGATCCGGGGGCTCGGCCGGAGGCCTTTCCTCCGGATCTGGCATGGCTGGCTTTTCGTTGCGCATAAAGCTAGCAACCTTAATCTCCTGGACCATATCATCAGTGAGCGCATTGAGCTGCTCCTTTTCTTCTTCTGGCACTTGGGGAGGTGATGGAAAATCCTGGCATGGATCGATGATGAAGCACTCACCATCGGACAAGGACACCGCATCATCCTCAACTTTCACGGGAGAACCAACGACATTGATTGGCCGAAGATTCGCGGCTTGATCAAGGATCTGTGGTTTGACTACCTCATCGTACTGTGGCACGTGCTCAACAACCCTGGAGGCGTTGGTCCTAGAACGGCGAGGAACCCGAAGCTTGCACTTACCAATCTCAGAAGGAGGCACAAGATAAGGAACGTTCTCTCTGGGGTCCCAGATGAAGAGGTAACCTCGATCAAAAACGGTTTTGCCAATTGATTGAGCGGGTGGACATTCGTTCAAAGTTCAAAACGTAAACCTGCTCATCAGGTGGAATCACGCGGGAGTCCTCGAACGCAAGAGATTTATCTCCTTGTTGTGCTCCTCCGCCTGTGGCAAAGCCTACCGGTGTGTTGGTCTTGCGTACGCAATGCATCATGGTGCTGTTCAAAGCCTGCTTACCGATGAGGTGGCGACCTGCAGCGGTGTCCCATAGCCAGCTGATGCTATTGTTCCTGGCGGGGACACTTGGGACTGCTGGGACTACGGCGGCAACAGCGGCCGGAGACTTCGCCTTGTTGAGGGCCCGTGGAGGCGGCCCAGTGTACTTCTCAGCCGATGAGTGGAGGAATGCGCAGGACTTGGCCCTACACGCGTCATAGGCATAGAACACACACGGAACTTTTGCCTTTTCAACGGCTGACATCTTTGCTATCTTGGACACAGCCTTCGACCTCGGCGTGAGATTAGAAGGGGTAGTGTCTCCCTTGTTTGCACTTTGGGACTTCGGAGGAGGAGGAGGCTTAGGGTTAAAAGGACTTTTACCTTTAGGCGCAGGAGCAGCTGGGGCGCCGCCTTTATCCTACCCTTAATCCCCTTTCTTCTCACCTTTCTTGTTCTTCTCCTTCTTCTCCTTCTTGGTCTCTGCTGGCAAAGCGCTGGTAGCTGCTTCCTTGCCCGCGCCACGAGCAGCCGGGTTGAGCTTATTGATCAAACTCATCACGCTTTGCGCTTTTGCTGGGCAAGATCAATGGCCAGGTCTGCATTCGCCCAAAGCCATGCACAGGTGCGGCGGTGACTATCATGGGCGGACTCACGGGCCTTCTCAACGCGATGCTTCATTATTGGACACTTCTCAAACTCGTCAATGAGATGATTGAAAAGGGTCCGTTCCTTGGGGAGCTCATGAAGAGGTATCGCACGGAGAATATAATTGAACTTCTCTCGGAAAGCCTCGATGTCTGCTACTGACTGGCCGGCAAGTTTCAACCCTAGAAGATTGCGTTCTCCAAGGACGCCGATCCGGTCGCGCTCCAGTTGAAAGTGCTTGAAGATCGATCGCAACATCGCGCGCCCATTGGGCATTGTACCTGCGGTGTTCCGTTCGTGCTCCACCATGTTTGGAACAACAACCCAAACTTGCCTTTGCGACAGGTCTTCAACAGCTTGGCGGCTATCTCACGGGTTGTGCGTGGGAAACGTTTACCTGCCCTGAGTTGTTCCTCGGATGAGGTCAGGCAATCCTGAGCCCACAAATAGAGCTCGTCATCGGTCGTCTTTTGCAAACGTCTTACGGCCATGAGGACCTATCCACACGCCTGACCGGCGTTCTCTGGCGGAAGCGGAAGCGCTAAATCCTTAAGGTCCTTGATGCGAACCACGGTTTCCTCATATGAGGCCGGATCTGATGCGCTTGTAGCAGCATCCCCACCACTTGCATCTGCTGCTTGAGTACCTTGTCCCTGCCCCCCATTCATGGAAAGGGAGGGGCAGGCGGTATCATCATGCGGGCCACCACAGACTCGGCATGAAGGGGTATGACCCTCGTCACCGGATTCTGAGGATGTGTCGGAGCTTGCCTCCGAAGGTGCGAGTGGGGAGGATGGGAATTACTTGACTTGTACTTGCACTTGTTAGCCTAAGCGTGGGAACAGCAGTTGTGTGCTGTGCAGCTACGGAAGGTGGGGGTGCCTGAGCCGATGCGATCGGGGGCGAAGCCCCTGATACCCCTACCTGGGCCACAACTAACATTTGAGAGTTGATGGACCAGCTCAGTAAAAGAGGACATTTGTGCCTGTGCGTCTACAGGTCCCCTTACACCCTGAGTCCGAGCGACATCCGGTGGCACGTGGATCACCATCCTGGATTTGAACACGCTTGGCATCTGACTTGATGTCGGCTACCTTAAGGTCACTACTTGAACTTCCTGATGCGCCTAGAGCTGCATCCTTCGGGGAGCTGCTCACGTGTGGCATCACTAGGCCCTTGAACTTGGGGAGCCTGTGATCCAACCTGGATGTCACGTCCAACGACATTTTGCCCCGATAACCCGGGATCCGTAGGATTTTGACTTTCATGACTTTCATCCGGAGGTACCGGAACATTTTGTGCCATGGGTGCGGCCTTTCTAGGTCAGCAAGGCGTTGCGACAACAAAAGGTTTTCACTACCTAATGTATCTATCACTTTACTTTGCTGGAGGATCTTCTGTTCCCGTGAGGTAATTTCTTGAATAGCCTCTTGCCTCAACCTGGACACTTCGGCTTCTGCAGCCGACCTTGCTTATTGCGCTTCATGCCTAGCACGTTCAACATGGCCTACGGCTTCCTGTCTTAGCAGATGGGCATGGCCTTCAGCTTCCTGCCTCACCTGTTGAACATGGCCTTGGGCTTCCTGTTGAGAATGCTGCGCAGCTTGTTCAGCTAATGCAAGCTGAGCACGGGCTCGTTCGACTGCTTGCTGGGCTTGGTATGTCAGTTCCGTTGCCTGTTGTCTAAAGGTCTGCTCCCTTTGTTGCGCGACAGCTGCAACCTCCCCTAGCCTTTGTCGGGCCTCGTCCGCAGCTCGATGCTCGTGAAGGGCAACGTTGGCAGCCTGGTCAGCAATGAGCGAAGCTTGATGCGCACGTTGCAATGCCGATCCGGCCACAAAAGCGGCAGCATTCATGTCCCTAGATGGGTCGGGAGCAGGCACCTGTGGGCCATACACAGGGGGGTTGCTGTAGAGTCTGAACCAGGTTCCTCTACAATGGGAGTCCTACGGGGAGGAGTCGCGTTGCGGTCGCGGCTACGAACATCTCTTGATGAGGATGCCCTGGAACCTACGGCAACTACGGACATTGCGGGTACCGAAACATCACCGAGTTCAGGGTCTTCCATCATCCGAAGGTGGGGAAATGCCTGGCGCCATGTCGGATGCACCTCAGGCTCACGTATGCTGACACACCGCGCTTCAAGCTGCGGCCGTTTGGAATGGAAACCGGTGCACCTGCTGCGCTTGAGCTGCAGCCTCCGGCACTGCGAAATCAACGGAAAAGTCAGTGGCCGTTTCTTGCGGAATGGGGGCGGCGGCCAACTTCCTCGAGGCACTCTGGCAGGATGGAGCAGGCGTCGATGCTGGCTGAGGTATTCGTGGAGCTCGCGCAGCGCGTCGAGAGCGCCCGATTGGCGTCTCGTCGCCCGACACCGATGCCCAGGGCGTGTGCGGTGCGACACTCTTTGATGTCGTCCACGATCACACACGCTCCCAGCTGCGCTAAAGCCGCAGCCCTTCCGGATTGCCCAACTCGTTTCCAAGTCAGGACAACGTCTCCAAACGGGCGAGTGACTAGGCTGTCAATGGCGTTGTTGCACACGTTGGAAAAATTGCCGGCAAAACGGAGTGTGTTCTCCCGAGTGTCTCGGGGCTGGCAGTAGCCGACGATGCGGAACTCGATGGGGTAGTGGCTTGACAGAGATGTCGAGGGTGTTGTGCCAGTCCAGGCAAACCACGATGGGTTGCCTTGCCTCTTGCTGAGGCGCACCGAGCTGCGCCCCGTTGCCGGAGGCGGAGCCTTTGTGGCACCGGGGCAGCTTAGTACCTCGCCTGTGGTGGTGGCGAGGGTGGGGCCCGCTTGTAGTTGGACTTAGGCGGCGTCTCAGGCTGTTTCCCCGCTCATCGCTCTTGGGACCGCCGCTGCACGTTGAGCTGCAGCCCCAGGCACTGCTGCTGGGGGTGCAGGCGGTGCCCTCAACGGCGGAGGGGGAATGGCCTTCGACGCAGCGCGATCCGCAGCTGCCTGGTCGAGTACGCTTTGCGGGGGCGCCTTGGCTCTCCCGCTTGGCAAAGACTATCCGCGCAGACTTTGTTGCGGGTGCCGCGGATGCGTCGGTGTGCGGCAGGTGCAGGTCGTTTGACGCTTACCTGCTCAGCTTCGTACACCCTGTCCGGGCTGAAGGCCGCAAGACCTGAGTACACAGCGTGCGCTGTCCTTTCTGGAGGTGGTGATGCGCTCAAGTCGTAGTGTGTGGCTTTTTTCCTGACTTTGTTGGACGGCGCAGTAGGAATCCGGCAGGTTGTATGGGTCGCCCGAGGGCGGTGGATGCGGTGCTACCGATGCTGCAGGATCCAGACCCCTGTGCTGTCAACCCTGGTTGCAGTTGGCCGGCGCAAGGATCAGCGGCCGGCTGCTCAGGGAAGCACGGGCTGGCTGAGCGGTGTCCTGGATCTTGGGCGCCTTGACAACGCCTTCGGTACAGAGGTAAGCTGATGCCTTGCCGCTGGCGTCCTCCTCCGCAACGAGGATCTCCCTACAGCTTCGTACCTCCTCTCGCCCGACCTTGATGCTGGTGGGTAGGAGGAGGCCCGACGGGACGGGCTCTCAGTTCAGGCTCTGGTCGGAGCCGCTGCGCTTGGAGCTGCAGCCTGATCTGCCGGCCCTGTTGCTGTCTGTGTCACCGCTGCGCTTGGAGCTGCAGCCTGGATGGTGGACACAGTTGTGGTTGAGGATGGACTTGATGGGGCGCTCGGTTGCTGTTGCTGAGCTGGTGCGCGAGCCTGCCCTGCCGCGCCTTGAGCTGCAACCTGCGCCCTTGCAAGAGTGGGATGGGTTGATGTCGGCCTCGGGCGATGACGGCGGGGTCCCGCAGATGCCGGTAGCTCTGCTCGGTGAAATCGGCGTGCCACGCCAGGAGGGAGCTCCAGCGCAAGTCCGAAGCTTCCTCCCAGGGGACTTTTGCCACCCCTACCTTAAACTGCTGCCAGGCCCACCGGGTGAGCGCGTCGAAGGCCTCGTAGTAAAGCCTTCGACGGTAAACCCACCTCTGTCCCGAGAAGGCCGGAGCCGGGTCCATGCACGAAGTGCGCTGACTACCAGACTGAGGGGGCCTAATCCCAAAAAGCAGTTACGGCTGATAACCACTCAACAGGGAAAGAAACACAGCGAACCAGAAACCGGGACCTTTCTTGACCCCAGTCCGGTAGGCGAGCGCAAACCCTGTTTTGATGATGGGCATTGATACTTGAGCCACATGCGCATTGGCATTCGGCTTGTCTTTGGAATGTGCAATCAACGGGGCCTCTAACATCACACGCATGCACACCCTTCTGGGGTACCTCTTTGGGGGTCAAGGGGTCGTGATTATTCAGGGTATATAAATATGTGAAGCGGCTGAAAGGCAAAGCAAGAACCATAGCTGTCCGCGCCTGCACTTGCGTACGGGAACCAAAACCCCTTCACGGACACAACGGTGTTGGCAAAAACAACAAATCAGGCCCCAATGTCCAGAAGCAGTGTGCATCTCACTTCATGGAAGCGAGTGAGTACTTTGCGCCAGCAGGCACTTACATGGAGGATCAACATACTTGCAAAGCGACTACTGGCAGCTGTCAGGGTTGTTGTTCTCAACATACTCACGGCATCCCCTTTGGCGCAAACGGCCTGGAGCGGCGCGCTGAATCGGATTTCCTCTTCTCCGGACACGCCATTCAGGATGCGTACCTGAGATCTTGGCGCTTGCAATGAGCCCCCAAAACTGGGAAATGATAAGCGAAAGTGCCATCCCTACGCCGATGCTCCCAAAAATGAATGCCGTGCTGCACCCGTGACTACACACGCGCATCGAACACCAATACCGCGTTTGAGCAGGGTCTCGCCACTGTGGGCTCTTGTCCGTGCACCGTTTAGAATCCAGATCACTGGAGGGCTTTCAAACACTTATGCAATGTTGGCAAGTTCCAAGATTCCAAATCTAGCGCTATTTTCAGAACATTGACCGCTGACGCATGAGCCTTGCCAAGCACGCTTTCCGAGCTGCGGACGCTCAAGCGGTCTTTGTCTGTGTCCTCGTATTGCAGTGGCAGCTTGCCCAGTTGCTCAAGCAAGCAAGGCAAGCCTGAAGTCAGGATAAAACCAAGGCCATCGAAACTTCACCGCAAAGCAGCCAATGTGGACCAAGCTTCTCCGTAGCTATGAAAGGTCGAGAAGTTCAGCGATCCACCTATGCGCTTGTAAACTCCAAGCACACTTGACGCCCGAGACTTGGCTTCATCGAACCATTGGCTCTTGTTGCCCATTGAACACCACAACTTCGGAAACAACCAAGTGCCAAGCAGTTTGGTCCCACTGCGACACGCACCTTTCGCGCACTGGAAGCAACGCTCGCCAATGAATCATTTCCGTATGCTAGCTCCGCATGAAACATACAACTCGACGGGAAACAAGCAACAGCCAAGTGCGACATCTGCTGTAGAATTCCAGGTCTGAAAGTTTGGCCTCTGTGACCTTCAGACATCCAGCCTGGCATCAAAGAGTCTTGCCGCAACATTGCAGCCATCGGGTGCCTGGTGCGCAACGACGCATTTGTGCATTTGTGGCTGGGCCAGTACTACTTTATACTTTTGTAGCGAGGCTTGGCGCGGTTTGCCGGAACAACACTCATCCGCTGCGAGCGGTGTCTTATGGTAATGCTTTGGAACACCGGGAATGGTTCTCCAGCAGGAGGAAGAACAAGGTGATCCACCTACAGGTGGAATTGTTCTGCAACTGTTTTCCAAATCGCGGATACTCCTGCAGATTAACTCGGAAGGCCATCACTGTAGAGGACTCTCCTACACTAGCTTTGTAATGCCCTTGTTTGTGGGTTTGGAGATGGAACATTGCTGGAACATGGATGGAATGTGTGGAATGGGATGGAAGAATGGAAGATGGATGGAAAAACGGATGGAAGTGCCCAGCTGTACGGCTGTGTCGGATCCTTTTTCTTGGTCCTTTCATGTCAATGCAGCACGTCCCTTGGTCTTCGATTTGACTTCCAAGGCCCATACGGCGAAGGGGCAATGGAAGGGGCCATGGAGGGGCAGTAGCTGCCCGCCACTGACAGGGTGTCAGTACCTTGGCAATCTCCAGCCAAGTCTTTGGCAGTTTGCGGATCCTTACATCTTTGCCGCTTGACACCGTTCTGCAGGCCGGTTTCTGGCTTGGGTCCCGTACGCAGCGCCCTCTGCGGTGTGGACGGTGACACCATGCGTCCTGCTGGCATGTCATCTTGTCAGCCCTGAGAAGACAATCAGTATCCGCCGACCCCTCGCCCAAGATAATATCGTTTTTTCTCCAAATAGTGTTGTCGCTACAGAGTTCTTGTGGTAAGAGTTAAGAACGAGTTACATCGAGGGTTCGCACTCAAACTATTGGCCCTGTGCCTAAAAAACTGCGACAGTCTCGCTCGAAATGCGGTGCTCTTTTTTTGGCTTTTGCTAGAAGGAACAACACAGTGAAGGTGAGCACTGCGTTTTTTCTCGGGAACCCTCGCGCGAAACGTTTTTTAAAAAAAATAAAAAATGGAAGCCTCAGGCGCACGGAGGTTCGCGCTACGACGCGGGCTATGTTTGATAACGCTGCACATCAAGTCACCTCACCTTTTTCGGCCACTGTAACGTCGCAATATGTGTCACAAACACATTCGTAGCCCATGATGCTTGAGTCACCTCAAAATGTGCGTTGCCTATGCGTTTGTAAACCAGGGGAAGGACTTCGTCGCAAATGTTTGCGAGGGTTTTCAACACGCAAGTTGGATGGAACGCTCACGATCACTTGGCGACCTTCGGAACCTAAACTTGCGATTGTGTTCAAGCACGCATACAGTGGATCCTTCTCCACGTACTACTGGGCCAAAACCAGGATCTCCTTCACTTAAAGCCCACGCTTCCGTGCCCTTTGGCGCAAGCCTGCGCCGAGAGATCCAGACGAGACCAGGACGCGTTTTCGTGGCGGGCGAAGTATGTCTTGTTGATGCCATGGGTTGCGTGGCAAGCGCAGCACTTTTTGCAACAGGGTCCGCTGGGCAACGCATGCGGTGGAGGAGGACGCAGAAATCGAGAGCGCGCCGTCGTACTGCAGGCGCCGCGCGAAGGGAGTGTTGTTCTGAGGTTGACTTTGATTTGCTAGAAGAGGGGAACAGAAGAGACAGTTTCACCTGAGCACGCGATCCGAAGGGATTGACCCGAGGATACACCGTGGCCGGGGTTGCGCGGGAATGTGTCTCGCTCGGCGAATTTTCTGCTTCGGCGCCATGCGATTGTGTCTTGAGCTCGGCGAGCCCGCAGTTGGTCGAAGCGCCGAATGTATCTTGAGCTCGGCGAACCCAGCGGGGGTCGTGCGTGCCGAAGCGCTCTTGCGATGGCGCCGTGCGAATGTGTCTTGAGCTCGGCAAACCCTCTGCGAACATCTCGCACGTCGAAGCGCTCTCGCTGCGGCACCGTGCGAATCCTGGAGGCCGATCACAATCAATGCGGACATGCCGCTCGCGACCTCCTTCACGGACAGAAGCGGCTTGACGGGACAATTGTGGCCAATGATTTTTTCACGATTTTCACGCACTTGGTAGCATTTTCACGAATTTTCGCGGCCATATTTCGCTCGTGGGGTTCTCGCGACGGACTGACATCGGACCGACGACGGACCGACGGTGCGACGACAAGATGGCTGCGGCGCGCTGAAACTAAGGCCTATTTTGGCCAAACTAGGCGTTCTGTTTTCGGCGCGCCGCACTGCCACCCCGTCCTCGCCCCGCGGTCGCTCCGCCATCGCTCCTTGGATGGTGAACCTGATCTTTCACAGAGGAGCTGGAGGAAGCAAATCGTTTGGCAGACCAGACTGAGATGGACAGGCTTGAAAGCACGGGAGTCTATGAGAAGAAAAGCCAGGATGAGATTGGAGATTCTGTAGTTTTGACGATTTGTGTATGACTGGCGACGAGATCATCTCACTCAGCAATGGCACAGAAGAAGTCGTTTGGTCAGCCGTGAATTTCGGTACAATGATCCAAGGAGGACCGATTTGTTTGCAAAGGGCGGCCTACTTGCTATGTAATTGGTTAACTTAGGCGATTTGCTAAGCCACATGCAAGTTGCCTAACTTGCGTTAGTAAGTCCGATTACAACATGGCTAAGTTCATTTGGCGGGTTAGAGGACTTAGCTAACTACTTAGAACTGCTCAGCGTCTACTTAGCTAAGTCCTCTAACCCGCTAAGTGGGCTTAGCCAGGTTGTAAGTCCGCAAAGTCAGACTTAGCGGACTTACTAAACTCAAGTTAGGCAACGTGCAAGTGACCTAGCGGGTCGCTTGCTATGTAGGCCGCCCGCCCAAGTCCGTCGTCGCCCCGTCGTCGCCCACAAAAAAAAAGACACCGTCCGTCCGTCACGTATCCCGTCAAAGTACTAGAAATCTCCCGCGCATGTCTTTTGAAAATAGACAATGTGTAATTAGAAAGCGCGATTGTGCAGCTGGAGCTCCGGAAATGCTCTTTGCGCACTTCTTTTGTACCTAGAAGTTGCGCAATCCGAGCTGAGCTGCGAGTGCGCTTTGCGGAGTAGCCTTGTACGTAAACGTTGCGATTGCGCAGACGCAGCTGCTGCAGCGCACTTGGCACTTAAGTTCGACACGCGCGATCTCGCAGAGGGCTCACCGGGCTCAAGACACATCGTGGTCGCCGCTCCGTCGCCGCCCCGTCGCCGCTCCGTTGTCGGCTTGTCGTCGATCCGCCGTCTTGCTGCCGCCAGCGGCGTCGTCCGTCGCCACTTAGGCCGCCCATGTCATTTTAGGCCGTCGCAGCCCGTCGTACCACTTTCGACCTATTAACCAACACATGTCTTTTGAAAATAGATAATACACAAGCAGTCTACGCGAAGCGGACTCCTGCAGGAGGCTCAAAATTCGCAAAACGTACAAGAGTAGTTTGCGGCTGAAAGCTCGCACGTTTGAAGTACAAAAGGAGTACGCGAAGAGCACTTCACAGCTCCGGCTGCAAAATCGCAGTTGTTAAGTACAAAAGTAGCACAGGAAGTGCACTCCCGCACCTCCAGGTTTACGTACAAAAGTCTTACGCGAATCGCGCTCCAGCTGTGCGCAAAGCGCATCCCGCAGCTCCGGCTGCAAAATCGTGAGTGGCAACGTCCAAAGGTGGTGCGCGAAGCGCGCTTCCGCAGCTCCAGCTCGGAAATCACAACTTTTAAGCGCACAAGTGTTGTTCGGAAGTGCGCTCTCGCATCTCCAGCCCGAGAAAGCTGCAACTTGAAATGGAATACCAGCACGCCAATTACACGTCCGCATCTGCATTACGAGCACGAAAATCACCACTTGTAGCGCAACAGTAGTGTGCAAAGTACACTTCCGCAACAAAAGCCGCCAGCCTTCTCGCGCAGCCAGATATGGGCAAGAGAGTTTAAGAAAGGACGTGAAAGGTTTGGCAGGATAAGTGCGCAGCATCATGCGCTGCAGCGTCCGCAACATCAGCGCGTGCGAGAAGTTGACATGAGAGATTGTGACGCATGATGCTATAGCTTGCTCATCAGAACTCGCAGAGGCTACGCTTGAGCAAGCACATTGCGATTTGCTTCTCGTCAGCGGGGAGAGGTGTCAGGATTTATTTAGCGTCTTGCTATGCTCCCGGGCCACCTGTCGTCAAGTAACAGCTAAAACTATCCGGGGTCTTGCCGGGATGACTCCTATGACGATAGTTATCCTCATCATGGTGGTCATCATCTTCATCATCATGATTTGACAGTGGCAGTTCTGCATAAACGCATGTTTTCATATTTTGGGTCCAATCGAACAACCCCCCGGCGGACAAGCCTCCGGACAGCCTTGGCGGGACAAATCCCCCGACAAGCCCCCGGACAACTCTCCAGACAGTCTTCGGACAGGTTTGGATCGGAAACCACTTGGAAACCGCTCGAGAACCGCTCGGAAACAACTTGCCAAACACGGAACCCGCTCAAAACCACTCGGAAACCACTCGGGACTCACTCGGAGGGAAGTTTTTCTCGTGAGGGGGACAACCCCCCACACAACTTGCCGGACAGGTCCAGCAGTTTGTCCCGCACTTTGTCCGGCACTTTGCCCCGCACTCTGTCCCGCATCTCGAGGGGGTGTTTACAGAAGGCCATTCGTCAAATCATAATCATCATCTGTTTTGCTACGGCGTACCATCGTCATGATGGTGACGCAAAGGGTGCTATGACGACAGTTATCATCATCATGATGGCGATCATCATCACTGTCATCCCTTTTGGTGCGATGATACTTATCTTCATCATGATACTGATGCAAACACCATCATCATAATCACCATCTTCCTTGTGATGGTGAACGTCATCATATTGGTGACCATCTCCTCGGACGCAAAGGATGCTGTGGTCTGATGAAAGTGGTCATCATCATGTTGGTGATCATCATCATCGTCATCCCTTTTGCTACGGTGACAGTTGTCATCATGGTGGTGAAGCAAAGGGTGCTGCAATGATAGTTCTCATCATCACGATGGTGATTGTCATCATAGTCAATCATCTCCTTTGCTACGATGACAGCTACCACCATCATGATTTTAATAAAAGGATGCTCAATCACCGCCATGATGATGGTGACCACCATCATCATCAACATAATCATCATCTCTTTTGCTACGGCGCTTGTTCATCATCGTGGTGGTGCTGAAGCATCCAAAGCCCTCCCACCTGAGAGAGGCCAATCAAGGAATCCCAGCAAACGCCAGCCAATAGCTCGAAACGTAAGGTCGGCCGCCAAACGGCTGTCTGGTCCTTCGGAGCAAGGCTCTAGAACAAGCTCTGGGGGCTGCCGCCAAACTGAAGAGGAAATGAAGAGCATCACCTGCATCGTTTGCTTCCTGCGGGTGCGTTTTTGGGTCTTGGGGCTTGCGAGTCTGCGACTTCCCGTGATGCGGGTGATGCAGGTAATGTTGGGGATGTTGCCGCAGAAAGCACCTTACAACACCGAAAGACCGCACGGATTTCGTGGCTGAAGACTGGAAAATGCGTGGTTTTGACGAGGCTGTCCCAAGCTGTCTGCGCATGGCTCTGCACGGTAATCCCGAAGCCTGCGAGCAAAGCCGCAACAAGGTTGGTCTGCATGTCCAGCGCCCTTGGTGCACCATTACCGCCTGCGCGGTCATTGGAGCTCGAGGTACAAACATGCAGCAAGCCGGCTGCGTTGCCCCCTGCTCACACTTTCGGCACCCTGTTTTTCGCACATCCACATCCCTTGCGTCGCCCGCGTTGGGGGCCAACCTTCCCCAAGCCAGCGCACGGGCGGGGCGCGGGCGGGAGGGCGGGCAGGCGGCGGGCTTGGGCGGGCGCGCAGGTGCGCGGGCGTGTGTGCTCGCACGGGTTTGGGTGGGTGGGCCCATCCATCCATCCATCCATGCAGCCACCCACCCATTTTTGTCCATCCATCCCCCATCCCATCCGGACGCGCCCACAGCGCGGAGCAAGAAAATATCACATCATAGGAAGCGGGCAACTGATTCAGCTTCGACCAACAACTGCACGCCTGCACCAACCGTTCACACACCATGTCATGGTTCTTCAGCCGCGCACAAGTCTAGATGTCAATTGCTTTCAACCAAACTGCTGCTCGGAAACCTGCTACGTCAGGCGCTGTGCGTTTGGTTGACGAGATATTGAACAACCTGCGCATCTACGTGTGTGTGCCCAAATCACATTGCAAGGTGTAGTGTCTTGTCGTCAACTCTGTCGCGCTTCGCAAATTGACAGCCGCGGTTGTTAATCTTGTTCCGTCATGTGAAGCAGAACATGGTTTGTCCATCGCTGAGTTTGCTTGCCAATGTAAGAATGCAATGCTTTGAACTGCGTCTGGAGCTGCAATCACTGCTTGGCCTGGCTACTTGTCTGCTCGCCTGCTTGTCCGCCCACCATGTTCAGGCTTAAGGTTGCTTCGGGTCGAGACGAAACCCGCGCGGAAACAAAATACTGCGGGGTGGTTGCGAAAACCATTTGGCACCTACAGAACCGTAGAAGATGATGGGCTCAACCATGGTCTCAGAGCGGTTCTATCTCTGTGCAATCACCAGGCTTTCGGCGCAAATTGGGTCTGTCAGGCGGGGTTGTCCTTTTGATAAAGGGTGTGCGCTTGCCTGCCGCTTGCTCGCCAGCGTTTAGTTTTTGTTTGGGGTAGAACTTGAAGGTGCCGGGAATCAGACCACCTGAGCAGTGTGCACAAAGCCCCGGGAGTGGAAACCGATCCTGCGTAGCTCATCGTAGTTCGAAAGGTTCAGGTTGTGTGCGACACCAGGAATCATGTTTTCGTGTCCGTCGTCAAGCTCTTCAAAGGAGAGGCATCAATCCTGTCTGACATCGCCGAGAGCATTTGCCAGACGGCCCTCCATGAACTCTTCCCCAGTCATGCGTTGAGCAAGAAGGGGGCGCAGGAAGCCGCCGGTCAGGTTGCACGTCGGGAGATAGCTTTATTAATAGCACCCTCTGTTACAGCACTTTTCGCAGTTCAGGATGTTGGTTCCCCATTCTCACCTTAAAAAAAAGGCTGCCAGGAAGTCTTGAAGACTTTAGCAAACAAGGGCTTAGTGTAGCCTGAGCCAGACAAGATCAGAGCACTCCAGCTTCACTTTCTTGGCTGCTGCTTTTGCCGTACAGGCGCTTGCTCTGCTAAAGCCTCCTCTCAGGCTTGCAACAATGCTTGGTCTGAGCTTGCTCCCAGCCTCCTTCATGCCCTTAACTGCTTTCATGAGCTTTGGCTGACCACCTTTGGTGGCTTGAGCGCCAGGCCAGTGGGGCGGGCGCTTGTTTCTGTTTTTGAGGTCCATCAGCTGAGTTTGGTTCTGAGGCCCATCAGCTCAGCATCATCACTGAAAGGCTGAGCACGCCCTTCAGCTGCAAGATAGAGTTTGGGACCCAAAACCATCAGCATCTTCCTGGGCAACATGCTCAAGATGAGGGCTGCCACGGTGCGCACCTCAGAAAAGAATCTCAGGGCAACCCTTCAAATCCTTGACAGGAAACTCTCTCAGGAAACCCTTCAAGCTAAGAACCTCTCAGGGAACCTCTCAAACTAAGAACCTCTCAAAAAATCCAAAAAAGAAGGCTTCTCGGAAAAACCCTTCAAACTCAAAACTTTTAGGGCAGCTAACCCCCCCCAAACAAAAAGCCGAGAGGCCAAGGCTGAGTAGCTCAGTCCAAAGTCCCTGAACTGGTCCTGCAGGGCTGCCAGCTCAGGTGTACCAGGGCCTCAGATGCGAATTTGTCACTCGGCGCAAGCTCAGCCCCCGCCCTCTCAAGGAAAAAGGAAAAAGGAAACACACCCTGCCCGCTCAGACTTTTTTCTCACACGCATCTGGCTCAGATTCTGACTTCCTGAGTGGGTTTGCCACCAAACAGTGTGAACTAGTTTAGTTCAGGATTTTGGTTTGCTGCTTGCTTAGTTTCTTCCTCCATGGCAGAGAAGGCGCGTCGTCTGTAACAAGAGCTCGCTGGCTGAGCAGGTCTATAAGCACCGCACTGAGGTGCTGGGCCAATTTTCTGAAGTATCAGAGAGGAGGCCACTAAGATCTACGCCTTAGAGAACAAGCACGAAGAGCTGATGGAAGAGCTTGAGGGCACGATCACTCAGCTCTCCTCAGCTAAGGAAGATCTTAGCAGGTGTCTTGAGCGCAGACTAAGGCATAAAACTCAACTCTCAGCCCTCCTCCTCCACACCTTCCTAAAGAAGAATATGCCCAGTTGCAGGCCAGGCTAGGAAAGCAAAGGCTTAGACAGCATCCACCTCAGTCTAAGGCTGCGGTGCAATTAGCTGGACCCGGCTGAATGCTCTTGGGTTTACTGACTCAGCAAAGAGGGCCCTGTCTTAGGAACAGCCTTGGCAGGTGCGAGGAGGCCGCGCTTGAGCATACATAGCTTCCTCAGGATAAAGCTAGGATGGGAGCACCGAGCAAGCAAATGGCGCAGGTGCTCAGCTTGGAACCTAAAAGTGCCCCTCTCAGAAAAATCAAAGAGCCTCTCAGTAGAGTCCTTCAATCCGAAACCCTCTCAAGCACATCTTTCAAACAAAGCTCTCTCAAACAAATCCTTCAAAACGAAACCCTGTCAGGAAACCCCTTCAAACAGAAACCCCTCTCAGAAAAAGAAACCCGCTCAGAAACCTTCAAAAGGAACCCTCTGGAAAACCCTTCAAGCTAAGACGCCCTCTCAGAAAACCCTTCAAAAGGAAACCCTCTCAGGAAAACCCTTCAAACTAGAACCCTTCTCCTCCCCTATCTGGGCAGTGATGCCACTGAGCAAAAGAAAGCTCAGGAAGCACACAGTCTGGAGGCGCAACTTCATGTAATTAGGATGACGCACCTCCTCCCGGCGATGGCTAGCGCCCCACACCCGCGCGGGAATGAGCCCTTGGCAAAGGTGATGTACGTCATCGGTCGATGATCCGGGTGGACAGGCTGTGCTCTCGAGACCCAGGCCAACACACCGTCCGGGCCTCCGAATGCAAGTACGCAGGCGAATCCTCTCGAAATCTGGGGGAGCTTCATCCATTCCGAACATCGTGCGGCCTCCGCCGCCGAAGACCCGTGTTGGCCAAATCGAAGGCCTGTTCGTTGGTCAACCAGGGGAGCTCGCCGTCACCAGCCGTGCCAAAGTCTTGATGACAGTCAACGAGGAGTCGTTTTCACGGCCATTTCACGCAATTTCACGGATTTTCACGCCCTTGAAACACGTTCATACGCATGTCTAGGTCTGAATCTTTCCCTCGATGAAGTCACGTTCCAGCTTTTGTTCATTCACCACATAGTCGCCAGTGCGGCGTTCCTTTTGGATGCTGAGAATCAGATCAGCAGGAAGCGAAAGCCCAAAGCGCGGACCGACGTTCTCAAGCGTGCCACTGCAGAGGACAAGGCTCGCGATCTACAAGCAGGGACATCGCTCTGAACGCTCCAATCACGCTTGGCGCCACAACTGAAAAATAAATAAAAACGAAATGCTCCCAAGACAACGCTGACCGCGCTGGTGGACCGTGGCAAAGACCCATCCAAGGTCGCTTCTTCCAGCTATCTCCACACGAAGGAGGAGCTGGGGAAGCTCGTCAGGCCGAACAAAATCGAGATCAGCGCCGAAGAAAGGAGCTGGCGCAAAGAGGATGGCAAGGTGGTCAGCCGCCATTTGCCCGGCAGACCCTTCAACCCTGACGGCGGCCACCGCCAGCGCCGCTGAGAGCAGGAGGCTGCCTGCGCCGCTGTAGTTCGTGATCGGCATGGAAAGAAACTTCGTCATCTGCCCGAGGAAAACGGACTACGATCTCCTGAGGCTGGGGGCGACTGCACGTGCGAGGACGCAAGGGTGCGGCGCAGGCCGAAATCTACGGGCGCCGATTCATTTGGCCTTGCGTTTACTCATCAGGCCACATTCGTGTCCTTGCGGATACTGGCGCTGCGCCTACTTCAGGGACGACGGGGCCATAATCTACGCGCGCCTGAGCCCGTTCCGTTCCGTGCCACGCACGCCTCCTCAGCACGTTCAAGAAAAACGAGATCGGGCGAGAGATGTCTGACTTCCAACTTCGCAATCATCAGGCGAGGTATGTGCTGTCCCACACAGGTGCTTTACACCCATCCTGGTCGGCACACGCGTCTGCCCTCGCTGCACCCTCCCCGTCTGTTTACAAGCCCGCCGCGCGCGGAAGCCACGAAGCGCGGGTGTGGGAGATGTCGAGATACAACCGTCGCATGGCCCGCGGAGCCCGTGCGCGTGTGGAACGCCAACGAGATTGCAACACGCCGGCCGGCTTCTCCAGGAGATGAAAAAGCAGTTCAGGAGAGAGTTGGAGGCTCCTTTTTGAGGGAGAAATTTGACGCCAAAATGGAGCGGTGGGTTGCCACCATCATTGAACCTCGGGGCATCAATTTCCAAGGTCGGACTGTATCCGACTTCTTTGAAAAGTACCCCGCTTACGCAGCTGCACGGGACGAATGCTCACCACCAATGCCCGCAACCTCACCAAGGGCGATGTAATGTTGGACCCTCTTTACCCCCCTGCTAGGAGTGGAACCAATCAGCTGCTCAGATTCCCAGCACTTGCCTTAGTATTGCAAATTCTACTCTAGTCTTGCCAAGGCTGACCCTCAGATTCCCAGCACGAACTTTAGCATTGCCAATTCTACTTTAGTATTGCCAAGGCTGACCCTCACATTCCCAGCACTTACTTTAGTATTGGCTGACCCTCAGACTTTCAGTACTTCATTTAGACTTGCAAGTGGTTGAGCTGAGCCGAGCCATTCTCTTGCTCTTGCTTCTGCTTAGCTCCAGCCTGTACTTCACCTTTCCTCTGGCTGAGTGGCTTAACTGCATTTGTAAATCTTAATTCGCTTAGCTTCTGTTGTAGATTTCAGTCGCCCCGCCAGAGCAGGCCAGCGTTGCGCATGCCCTGGAAGTCAGCACGAGGAGAAACTTCACGTGACGGCGGTCTCTTCTGCAGTTGTGTTAGAAGCGAGCAGTCAGTTCACAACTTGGCCCAAACGCAAAGCGCAACGGAACCGTGACCAATAATGTCCACCTCTGATTATACCCCCCTGCCAAAAAAAACAACTGAGGTCCCTCAAGCAAAGCTGGAAAAGTATACCAACACTAAACTAAGTATTGGGAAAACTAGTCTAGAATTGCAGTTTGGGGAAAATCTTTTCAATTGACTTTAGCATTGCAACTGCAAATTTGGAGTTGGAGGATCTTTCAATTGTTTTAGTATTGCTGGGGCCAACCTTTGGAGCTTTCAAGCTTCCAGCTCGAGATTGGGATTGCCGGCCTCAGCTTCTTGATGCAACTTGCAGATTTTAATTTGTTCAGAATGTCACATGGCTTGCTTTCCTGCTAGCTGCAGTTGTGATGCAGAGACTCTTGGCTAGCAGGGTCTATAGTCAAGTTTAATAGTTTTGGGTTGTTGTTGTAGTTGCTGGGAGGGGTGCTTGGGGAGAGCGGTTTCCGCGGCACGGAGCTCAAGGCGAAGCTTGCCGCGATCGGTTGCAGGACATAGCTGCAGCCACTGAGGTGGTGGGCTAGTTTTTGGGTTGGGGTGTCCAGTTGCAAGGTCTCAGAGTTGCTTGCCAAGGTTGCAGTTGTGAGTGTGCTGGGCTTTGTCAGTTGGCAGATGGTGCGGACCAGTGAGATGGCCAGCACCATCTTGACATATGCATGGATAGCTGCAGAGAAGCTGAAGTTCCTGAAGTTCCTAGAGATACAATCCTAACCTTAGATTAGCAAGTTCGTCACAATGTTTTCAATTGTGACAAGTTTAGGCCTAAGTAGTTGGCCGTCTGTCATTGCCCCTGAGAAGGGAGCAGATCGAGATGCAGCTTCAGTTGCAAATCAGTTATATGAGTGGGAAGATTGCTAGTAGTTTAGCTTGGGAAGGTGTAGCTGAGAATAATTCCAAGAGTGAGCCAGCTTGGGCACCAGCTGGGGAGCTGCAAATGGCTTCAAGAGCTCAGTTCTCATGTGGAGGGCAACAGCTGCAGGTGGAGATCCCAACTTTTGCAAAGTTCGAGCCGCAGTTGCAGATCTGCAAGCTGGCATGTTTGAGGTCAGGTTCTTGAAGGAGCTCTGTGCAGAGAAGGAGGAGCCAGACGAGGACAAGCGCCAGCTGCGCAGCTTGGGGAACAAACGCAGTTCGGCCAGAGTTGATGGAGCTCCAGTTCTGGCCTGTTCCCAGCGTAGTTTCGGCTGGGTTAGTTTAGGTTTGTGTTTAGTTGCGATAGTTCTAGTGATGGTTTTGATTGACACAGTAGTTGCTTGGCCAGTTGGTAAGACGTGTCATCCCAAGAAGTTTCAGATGAAGAGCTCGCGCGGAAGATTGCCCCGTGGAGCACTGCAGGTCAGCAGTTGGCAGGGGCCAAGATGAAGATGGAGGTGCTCAAGTGCCTTGTTGCGAGCTGTAAGTTTTTGAGGGGGGCTGTTGGTTTTAAGGCTTGGCAATTTGGGAGGTTGTTAGCTCTAGCGGCTGCCGCTGGCCCTGCGCAATCTGAGGTTCTTGGGGGAGCGGTTCAAGATGAATTGGGATGAGATGTTCAAACCTCTCAGTTCCAGCTAGGGCTGGCAAGCTTCAGCTAGATGAAGAGATGAAGCAGCTGGAAGAGGCGCAGTAAGCTTGCACACGCTCTACGCAGAGAGCTGCGCAAATTTGAGCTCAGACTTTGCAGCTAGTAGCTGCCCGGCTGGGCTCAGATTGTTTTACTTCAAGTTTCATCCGCAACCTAGTTAGGTGGTGTTGTGAGTTGACAGGTTTGAGATTCAAAGCTGGGGCAGCTTAGCGCTCTCCTCAGCTTACAAAAGCCAGCCTGGAGAGTTGCAAGCTTGCTAATCGAAAAGCTTTGGATTGGGTTGGAGCTTTTTTGGATTGGCAGATGAAACCAGGAAACTTTATTTAGGGGGGGCCCTAACCACGGCCCGCGACCAGCCACAGATATTTGCTGCGCGGCGAACCTGTTGTTTAGAACTTGAAGACTTAAACGAATCAGACCCCATGAGCAATGTACACAAAGACCAGGGGGTGGAACCCGATCAAATAACCCAGTGAAGCTGGGGCAAGCCAGGTCGAAGGTTGTGGAAGGTGAAGTAGATATCTTCGGGGCAGGGTTGGGAAACAGGTTGCAAAAGATGAGAATCAAGCCACGAGAGAAACACGTCGTAAAACCACTGGATAGAATAGCTTTGCAGAACACCCCCGCCCACCCAACGCGCTATGCCGTTTTGCCGCTCTACTCTTGTCGGGAGTGAGTCACTTGAGCCAGTGATGCGATATGCAAACATTGTCAAAGATTCAATGATCTACACCGAAACACAGGATAGACAAGACAGCGCGCTGCTTTGGTTGACCTTGCTTTGCTCGTTGTTGCTTGCTTGCTTCCAACCCTACCCCCATGTCACCATCGTCATCACCAGCATCGCCACCGCCATCATCACCAACATCATGCTTGCAAGGAGGCAACGTTAGAAAGACAAAAGCTAAACCGCCCATAGTAGTAGGAACCGTCCTTCTTCTTGGAAAACTGCCCATTCATAAACAAAAAACAGCTTGACTACTCCAAGTGGTTACACACAACTGTTGGGGTCAGCAACACAGCGTTCAACAGATAAAGAAAGGCCTCGACAAGACTGCCGGAATGGTTCCCTCACACCCTCGCCTGCGAGGTCTGACTCGCCTTTGGAGGCCTGCCGGCTCTCTGTCCTGGCACGCAAAAGGAACGCGCCCAAAGGTTCACATGTTTCACGCCAAGCGCCTTCAAGATCTCTGCTGACAGATCAGGTCTTGCACCCCGGGCTGCTTCTTGCCAACTTGCACAACCAGTGACACACCCGCGCGCGCACCCGCACACCTTACAACTTGTCTTTTAGCTGCGGTGCCTGGGACTGGGACCTTCGCTTGCGCATTCCAGCAACGCACGTTGCGCAAGCTTTGCTGGGTTTCCATCTCCATTTGCAATTTTGTGGCAGAAACTACAGCAGACAGCACACACGCGCGGCGTGATCTAGAGTTCTACCGCGTAGCTAAAATATTATTGGTATGCAGCTTATGTGTGGACCCTGCAAAGCAAGACTGCGGGCAACATGTCCCAACTGCCCCTTGAGAGCGCCAAAGCTCCCCGCTATAGCCCTTGGTGGTGCTTCACAGGGCGGCGGCACAAAACTGCTCGGCGACGCAGAGCTCTGACGCCACATTCCCAGCAGCCACATTGCTCCTTGACGACGCATTGCTGGCTGAAGGCGCATTCCGCCGCCACAGTCCCTGCCGCCACTTTCCACCTTGACGCCGCAGCACACATTCTCTGGCACCACGGGCGCCGCATTCCTGGCTGACGCGTTCTGGCTTTCGCACCACATTCACCCCTGACGCCGCGTGTCCTGCTTTGGGCGCGCTCCGGCGCCACATTCAACTAACGCGCTTCCAAACCAGCCACCCAAAGTGGAACACCGGCCCGCTCAAACCACACACCCAAAATAAACGGAAACATGCCCCCAACCACCAACGAAAACAATGATAAAGCTAGAACTACCAGTTAAAACCAACCTTTTTTTTGCAAACCCAGGCTTCGTTCATTATGACTGTGGCAGCCTCAACGCGTATTTTATTGCACCAGGTGCTCAACTTCTGGCGCCAGGATGCCATTGTTTGGATATGAGTGTGTATGGCTATGCAACGGGGGCGCTCACTAGCCTGTAACGAGAGAATAATGCTTGACACCTCCGCAGCTCCAGCTTGAAAGTCGCAACTATTGATTCACCCGGCTGCAATGTTTCTTCTGCTGACGGTAAGCTCTTTGCAAGCTCGTTACATCCTTCTTGTCATTGTCTTCCTACAAAAAGAAACGGTAGAAAGAGAAACCTGGCTATCTTTGTCAGTCTCTTGTTGTAAACGTCATGTTGCCTGGCACTTCTAGCTTCGAATGCAGAAAGGATAGGTGGCGTTAAGCCTCTAAGATTTTACAATTTCACTCGCCCGCCATCTGCTCACCGCCGTTTGCTATGCCCAGGTGCCACAGCCCCGCAAAACCATGCAATGAAGCACAATCAAATAAGATCATGACAAAAATGCGCCAAGCATTCCTCAGCAGGCAAAAAAGTAAAAGAAAGGTGTTGCGAAGAAGTGAGAAGGAAAACAAGAGCCATGGAAATGGCACCCTGCTTAACTTCTTCACGCGTGAAACTACGAGACTCGACTGTCTTCGCCCCTCCTGGCCTTGGGCATCTCTGGGGAGGGAATACCATCAATTCCTTATGCGTGTAACTGCGAAATTAGTGCTTTCTGCGCCCCGGCTGGCCTTGGGCACCTCTAGCCTGGAATGCAAATGAATGGAAAGCAACGGCAAGAAATGAAAGGGAAACGGCAAGAAGCGGGAAGGACGGAAAGATAATGGAAAGGAAACCCGGCGCTAGTAGTTTCTTCACGCGTGAAATTGCGAAACTAGACCTTTTCGGCTCCGCGTGGCATTTCTAGCTAGAGACGGCAAGGAACGTCACCTGCAGTGGGAGAGGCGCCCTTCGTTGCAGAGTTAGACTAGCTCCACGCCAGCAGAGAAAGCAAGAGAACTTGGTGCGTATACCCCTACGTGTAATATGTGTACATGGGGGGCCATCACGACCCGTGACAGACAGGAACACAAAATCAAGCGCGAGAGGGACCGTCACACGCAGCATGCGCAGCACCACGCACGGCGTCGCGCGCAACGTCACGCGCAGCATCATTTGCAACATCATGCCTGCGCAGCAGCGTGCGCAACATCACGCAGTGCATGCGCGCAGTGCTGGGCGGGCGCGCGCGAGCGGGCGTGGCTTTTTTTGGTGGGAGGCGTGGATGCAGTGCTGGGCGGGTGTGTGTGAGCAGCCCCACCTCCGCCCCCGTGGCACGTATAGAAATGGAAAGGAATTGGAATAAGATCAAAGGTTTTGCAAAGAAATGGAAAGAAGTGGAATTGAATTGACGTTGAAATCAATGGAAAGAACTCGGAACAGATGGAGACGACATGTGCAAACTTCGTAATAATGGAATGGACAGGATGTAGGAAATACTAGAAACGGGAATGAAACGGACATGGAAAAGGAATGGCAAGGAAGCGAAAAGGACATTTAAACATATTCTTGCAAGTGCTTGAAAGAATATGTTCAAACTTTAAACAATTGAAATATCAATCAGAGATTGACCTTTGAACATCAGTGTGGGGGCTGTCGAGTAATCTTCATTGAAATCACGCCGCCCCCCCAACTTATCACTTTTCTTTACCTTTCTCCAAACACCTTGCGCGAATCATCTTCTTAGACTGCCGGCCCCCCTCTCTCACCCCCCCTGGCTCCGTTCATGTCTTATGGGCTTGTCTAGAGATAACCGCAGATGCACCTCCGGGAGACGCGCGCCCTGTGCTGTGTTCATTGAAAATCATGTCGGGGCTGCCAAACCATAGGGGCTGCCGAGTTCATGAGGGGCGCCCAACCCCAAGACCCCTTGCTTTTGGCTTTCTTTCCACACCCTGCGCCGAATCATCTTCTTGGGACATCATGGGAAGGCTGCCGCACAGCCAACCCCCCGCTCGTTTTTTATGGATGTCTAGTGTAAGGGCTGCCGAATAATAATTCTTGACCGCTATCTTCTTGGCTGAGAATCGTGCGGGGTCTTTGAACATCAAAGGGGGTGCCCAACCCCAACCGGCGCAATTGTTTTTGGATTTCTAGAAAAACCCTGCGCAAAATCATCTTCTTGGAGAATCATGTAGCGGCTGCCGAATAATCTTCTTTGAACGTGGGGGCTGCCACCCTGCCCCGAGTCATCTGATTCTTGGAACCTCAAGAATTGGCCTTTCACTTAGGCCCTGCGTGAGTCGGGTGATTCTCTACTAATAGGTTAAGAAGGTTAACAAAAATAGCAAGAGTTTAACAACAGAGTAGCAAGGTTTATGTTATGTTAACATAGTTATGTAATAGTTAGCTAATTATATTAGGGGCTTGCCTAAGTATGTCTAAAACTTAGGTAACCTTAGGATAGTAAGCTGTATTTAACATAACCAGTGATATCCTTGTCAGTATCAACTTTTGTTACTGCGCATTTGGAGCTTTTTTGATTCATGCATTGCAGCTGCTAGCTGTTTGTCACCAAAACCAAAAAGTGTCCAATCGTTAGCACACACTGCTGACACGGCTTTTGCTTGTTGTTTCTGCAGCACAATAGCACACAGCGCTTTTGGTCAACGTCGGCTGAAAAACATAATATAATCTGCCGCCCGTGGCCCAAGCCAGCAATAACAAAGCAACCAGCACGTGCAAAAGCCATGGAACCAGCAAGAAGACAGGCACACAGGGTTCACCTTTCCACTGTTGCAGTTGCTTGCTTCTGCAGCCATGGATAAGCAAGTGGCCAACTTGGTGGCCGAGTACAAAGATGACCCGCAGCTCCCAATAAACACCAAGTGGCTGAGAATCCAAGAAGCTTTGGACAAAGGAGGGCACCTCTACCAAGTGATTGTGGCACCAGAAGCCTTGTTTGTGCACCCCCCCAACAGCGCCACGTTGTCATGGCATGACTGCCGTGAGAAAGGTTCCAGGATCTTGCAGAATGGCCCAGCCATGGATAAAATCCAGCAATCTGTTGCTGTGGAAATGTCTGCAGACCAAGACAAGAGATCCAAGCAGTTGGCTGCCAACCAAGCTGCGCCAGGCCAGCGCTGGCCATGTGGCACCCGTAGCAGTCTTGGCCAATTGCCGTACTGACCATGAAGAGTTGGGCCAGAAGGGGAATGGCCACTTGTCCATGGAAAGATGCCAGTCACTACCAGTACCTTCTACCACCCACCTTTCCAGATCTGCCACGCTTGACCAACAAGCTTTGAACAGCGACCACAATGTGGCCATGCCAGCCACAGGGATGGAAGTCGTGCGACAAGTGGCAGAGCTGCACCAGCAGTCCAAGAATTTGCAAGCTGCCTCGGCCCAGGCTGCTGCCACCAAGCCCATGCCATACATGCATGCAGTTAGGCAATTTGTCCAAGAATTCGGTGGCTGCATCGACTTCTCTACCATCAAGCTGCTGTCGCATGTGAGTCCCTTGCTTGTGTTAGCATGGACACATTAGCACCCAGCGCTTCTTCTTGGCAGGCTGTTGGCCAAGAGTGACATTGACAAGCCCAAGGCCTAGAACCAAATGGTCAACCTGCGCCAAGCAGAAAAGGCCATGGCCATCAACTGGAACTTGATTTGCCAGGCGCAGCTGGAAGACCACATGCTTGATCAGAATCATGCTCCATCTGACCAAAAAAAGATGAAAGGGAGAGAAGGCCTGGAGTTTGAAGACTTGTTCAAGATTTCGGAAGCCTTCTCTGCTGATTTGCTTGCCATCCAGGATGGCGCCGCAAACCAAGCCACCGCTGCCGCCAGCAGTGCAGAAGAGTCGGACACCCAAGTGCCAGCTTCTCTCCAGGACTGCTGGGCATCATGTGTCATAACTCTTTGACACAGGATTAGCACACAATGCCTTTCGTTTTGTTTGGAATGAACGCAGGGTCTTGGGTCAGGACCAAGAAGACTTTGTGAAGATTGCCTTGGCCAGATATTGCTTGGAAGTGGGCCAGTTCTACAAAACGAAAAGTGAGGACAAATTGTGGAAGTTCACCCAGATGGATGCCACCAAGGCCTACTTCACCCACAAGCCTTTCTTTCCCAAACACCAGGAAGAAATTTTGGAAGTTGACCGTTCAGACTTGGAGAAACCCAACCAGGAGTCCCACAAAGCCAAAGTGGCCATTGCCTTTTTGGTCTCCGTGTCCAAGAGGCTGGACTTCTTTGGGCCGCAAGGGAGCCGGCTACCAAGTCGAAGTAGTTCAGCCGCAAATATTCAAAACAAGCTCCAAGTGATTGATGTTTTCAAATGTGTTGAGCTATGATGGTTTCTGGATTGTGCTTGCTTTCCATTAAGGCAATCCACTGAAGTGACCAGCCTGGCAAATTGCTGGAGTCTTTGCCAACAAGGCCTTTGCAAAGGGAAAGCTGAAAGTGTTCCCAGTTGGGCCATTGGCTCTGTTGGTGAAAGGCAGCAAGACAATTGTATGTTCCAGATCCAACCACCCAAGCTGGAATTTGAGAAAGGAAAAGGCATTGCAGTCCCATTCTTCCATGTGGGGAAGACCACTGAAGTGGACTTGGTAAACATGGAGAAGGCCATGTTGAAGGTGGACCACTACCAGATCCCTTACTTCAAGAATGCCAAAAGGTGGAAGTCGGTGCTGCACCAGAAAGAAGAGGCGAATTCCAAGAGAGCCACGAAGGCCAAGACTGGGTGAGCCACTACGGGTTTGCACCAAAACAATCTTCCCAGTGGCTTTGCAGAACAAAGAGTTGTTGACTGAAGCGTAGCACCCCAGTGCTTTCGAAACAGGTAGCGCTCCAGTGCTTCCAGCAAAGGTATAGCGCTCCAGCGCTTACAAGCATTGAGCGTGTAACCACTGGCTGCTACCCCTCCAATGGTTTGTCTGACTGAAGCCAAATTAGGCCCAAGCAAGCCAGCGTGGCTCAAGTAGCTACCAAGTACGAACTTTCGTGGATAGATGGTGGAACCATTTTGGCTCCAGATGATTTGCTGGTCCTCCATCAGCACAGCGTTCCTGCAAATTGAGGGGCTCGCGCTGTTGACTCTTCTGTGTGGCCATACTGGCAAGAATGCCACACTTGCCAATTCTGTGCTGCTGCAGAAATTGAAAGAACAAAGAGACAAGGCTGTCCAAGATTTGAATGAAGATGATGCTGAAAGTCTGGGCATGGAACAAGCCACACCAGGAAGCCAAAACTACACGAGGATGTTGTGGTGGACATGTGAATTCCATGTTTTGTGTCCAAAGAAGAGGCTTTGTCAGGCCGACCTCCAAATGGAAATGAAACTGTAGCAGCCGACTGCAATTTTTGTACCAAAGTGACAGCTGCGCCAAAAGCAGATATATGCCCAGTATGCTGAAAATTTCAATACACACAGCGCTTTACAAAGTTGTCAGTTCGATTCTCTTTTTGGCTGAAAGCTGCAGTAGCACTCAGTGCTTTCACTTTGTGGAACTCCAAACTTGACGTTGCCACGTGGCCTTGCTGCTCAAGTTGGTTTTCAAGACAACCAGAGAACCAAGCACCGCTGGGCAGACCCATGCTGGAGGCCAGAAAGCATTGACTGCACAATCATAGGAATGGTTGCAGGACGTTGCTTCCAGCTTTACCAAAGAAGAGGCAGGAGTTCAATACTTGGATCCAACTTGTTGCTGCGTTTGCCTGAGGCCACGCAGGCTTCCTGGAAGCCTGTTTTGCAATGTCCCAGGTCCCAAACGCAGAAACATGCACACCTGTCAAATGCGAAGCAAGGAGCCAGGTCCAAGGTGGCCACCGTTGTGAAAGAGATACCTTCCAGCTGCTTTCGTTGCACGATGGTGGCAGGTGCGGACTTGTTCAGGCCACAGAACGGGCAAATCAGAGAGGCTTTGAGGTGACTGGCGCAGGCTGACCGGACTTCCCTCCGCACCGTGCCTCCTGAAAACACCCAAGGCCACACTTGCCACACCACCAGGTCCAGGCGCAGCACCAGAAGCCGAGGTCAGCTCCAGCGTTTCAAGCTCCAACTGCCAAGACCCACATGGGCTCTATAGCTGGCACGCCGCCAAGGCTTGTTTTTCTTGCTTGATTTGACAGTAAAGGTTTCCAAGCTGTACCATGATGTGTGTAACTGAATGCATATTTGTCAGGCTACTGCAGCAGCAGTTCCCTGAGTTGTTGTTCTTTTGAAAACGTAGTTTCAGTAGAACTCAGTGCTTCTGTTACCGCACGCAATGGCATCCAACGCTTGCCAATTCTGTTTGCCATGTTGATTGGCAGTTCCTACTGGGTACCAGCTGGATTGCGCCCACTCAGGAATTGAAGCTCTGGTGCAGAACCATGCGAACCTTTGCATTCACTTGCTGAGGCCCGCTGGCCACCATCAATGACAGGTGGGCCAGACAAATCCATTTAGGCGACGAAGACTATCAATGTGTCCAAGACCATGAAGTTCAGCACCTGTGCTGCAGGGCCATATGACATGAAAGCCCAGACTGCCAAGGCCATGAAGGCCATAAAGGCTCTGAAGACCAAGAGGACCAGGATAGGAAGATGACACGGCCCAGGCTCCGTCGCCCACATTCCAGCTGCCAACCGCCTACAGAAAACCACTCAAACCCACAAGCAGTGTGTCCTTTGGCACCAGGAACCATCTTCTGGAGGTAGCCATGAGCAAAAAAGTTGCACTGAAGATGCGGTAGCACTTGGACCAATAGCACACGGTGCTTCATGGACACTACACTTGGTGCTCACATATCATAGCACTTGGTGCTTACGTGTCATAGCACTCGGTGCTTTACAGAAAAAAGGCAAAGGGAAAAGATATATTCAAAAAGGAATAAGTTTAAATATATGTAGTATTTATATGTTGTGAAATTAAGGATAAACCGAACATTTGATTTGCAACTTTTCAGTTTAGTGGACTAAGCTGAAAATTAGATTTTTGGGGCTTCAGTTTAGTAGACTAAACTGAAAATATTTTGATTTTCGGTTTAGTGGGCTAAACTGAAAATGAAGCCTATTGATTTTCAGGTTAGTGGAATAAATTGAAAATTGCCGTATAAAAAAATATTGCTTATATGAATGAACAATATATTTGCGTATAATCCAAATAAATAATTATAATCTTGTTTGTGGTTGTGACAAAAATAATTTCTAATTTCCACAACTGTAAGCTTCAACTTCTTTCCATGGCCATTCAGGTCGATGCCCCAAGCAGCTCTCATAGATGACCATGCTATCACTATCTACAATGGCCAGCAATGGCTGACCATCTTCTTTACCAATGGCTGGAAGCAGTGGTAACTAGACTGCAGCTATGATATACATATATATATATATATATATGTATATAAAGATCTATTTGGCACACCATCCTGATTCCTATTGGTGTCACTTTGCATCAAGGTGTAGACCACCAGGTCCTTTGAGGAGATCCTGGCAAGTCCGCACCAAAATGGATGTGACCCGCGGAGAGGCCATCACCCAGAACTACCAAGGGGAGCTGGAGGCGGACAACACTTTTTGTGGGTAGCACTGTGTGCTGCTTGCATGTTGCCAAAGTAATAGCATTTAACGCAATATGAATGGATACCACTTTGGATACTATATTTGAATACCCATTTTGTTAGATAGATATATATATATATACGCAAAGAAAGTGTTCTATGATGTTGCTTGTAATCATCTAACCATAACCTCAGCCACCTGCTGTACCAAAGACCTTTCTGTCGCTGCCAGCCAACGTCAGTATGCATAAACAATGAAACAGACTTACCTCTTCTGGTTTTGCACCATGTCTCCAACACTTGCTTTCTCAGACTCAAGCCTGTAACGCATCCAGCTCTTGCCAAGTAAGCAGCCATGTTCGCTGCCGCTCTCATAGGTGAGGTTGCAGCAAATGAGTAGCTGTTGACAGCCAAGCAGCCAGCATCTGGAGGGTCTGACCCAGGCATTGCTCCACAAGCTGGAATCTTTGCATGGCTTGAGCAGCAGTGATGCAGCCCAACTCTACCAGCATTTCGATCAACGCAAGCTGCCCCAAGAGATGAAAGGCAAGTTGAAAACAACTTTGGATGGGAAGCTGCTGAAGGCAACCTTTGCCACCAAGCCATGCTGCAGCCACAGCAAGTAGATGCGCTCCCCAATTACTTGACCAAGTCTGACTGGGAAGCGCTGGCTCAATCCAGTATGTGGCACGGGGCTGCCATCTTGAGCTATAAGCCGAAGTTGTTAGATAACAAACCAGCTCCCACCTTACCAGGCCAAGTATGAGCTGGTGCTGCATGTCTGCTGCAAAACATGCAGGACAGCAGCTGCGCCACTTGCACACCATACCCAGCTTGGCCACTTACCCAGCGGATGCCAATTCTCTGGCGCGAGAGGCGCTCAAGCTTGCATACAGGAATGAAACGCCAGAGCCCAGGTACCTCCAAGGGTTGCCCTTGTTGGTTGCTCACCATAGCCCAGTGAGAAGCACTTTCAGGCTGCTTAATGGCACCATGTATGACAAGAGGCCAGGAGCCAACCAGAACGCACAACCAATTCAAAGCCTTGTGCCTGTACAACCTCCGGCCAGCCAAGCAAGTGCGCCAGCGCCGCAACCAGTGCAAGCACAAGCTGCACCAGCTACATATAGCCTCTGGTCCAACCAATTACACAGAAGCAGCAACAGGCACCACAGCAGGCCAGTCAAGACCAAGTGGTGGGCAATGCAGCCAGCCAAGCGACAAGGCGGTTGCAGCAGTTGCTGGGGCCCACAAGCCAAAATAGTCCTTCCAAGGCTGGTTTGGTTGATTTCACCAAAAACGCTTTTGAAGCCCCTTGGCCAGGAAGAAGGGCACCAAGGGCGCACCAGTCTTCAAGAGACCAGCTGCTGCCACAAGCACTGCAGCCAAAGCAAGTGCCAAGGGCAAAGCCAAGGCTAGATGCCAACCACTTCCAACAAGTTTGGCTGTCGCAAACCAGGCTTTGAAGCAGTGAGTCAGAAAAGGCCCAGCTGATGTTCCAGCACAAAACAGAAGAAAACATGCCAGTAGCTTGCCCATTTGGCTCTCACTTAAAACGTATTGACACATTTTATGTTTCATTTTATGTTTCATTACTGGAACCAGCTGCTGGGGCAGACCACATGCTTCAAACATGTGCAAGGTTGCGACGCACAACCACACCCGCCAGACGTGTTGAAGCCATAACCATTTGACATCGGCGATAACAGATGCTCCTGGGTACTGCGCAGCACATGGTGCTTCAAGTTTTGCTTTTGGATTTTCAGTAGCGCTTAGTGCTTGCCACTTCACTTGTTCAGTGCCAACAGCCACCTTGACCAGGCAACAGCAATTGTAGCACCAAGTGCTTTGCACCAAGGTTGGGTGGTTTGCAAACCCAAGCTGCCAACCAAGTCAGTGCCATAAGTTTGCATTCCTTTCGTGACAAATTTGCAGCCTTGTTGATACATAATGTGGTTTGTATTCCATGTGCTTTGGAAGCATGTCCAAGCAAAATATCAAACTGCAAATACAACTTGCTACAGCATCAGCCTACTCCAAATTTCCTCTGCGCTGCACATTCTTCTTCAGAGCCAAGCAGAGCTGCCAAGCTCCACAACCTAAATGACTTGAGAAGGTCAGCGCCATAGGTGAGCCAAGCAGCTTTGGAGCCGGGTGTGCCCAGCATCAAGAATCCAAAAAGAAGCTCCAATTTGGTGTGTTTCCTTGTATGGTGTTCATGCTTTCCTGCCGGTTTTTGGTGGACAAATAAGCAGGCATCATTTGTCATGTCAAGGAAAAGAGGAGTTTCCAGGCGTTCTACCAAAAACGCGACATGGTTAGCAGATACTTAGACATGCGTGCTCTAACTATGTTACCCTTCTTAACCTATTTGTAGAGAAGCATCCGACTCAAGTAAGCTGATGAATTGCTGCTAGCCCGGCCGGACGCGGCGTGCAGCAACATGAATGAATGAAGCAACCAACATACTGCCAATACTACAAAGTATGTGTGATGTTTGGCTGACGGTTAGGCGCTAGCTTACGGCTCAGGAGCTGAGCCGCCCAGATTTGGCGCCACATCTTTCCTCCATCATTCGTCAACACATGTAGCGCCTGCCTAGCCAAGTCAAACCACTCAGGCTGAGGAATTACCACGATGCGTCTAAATTTCCAGCTTCTTGCCCGCACAAATCACGGAAATAATGGTCGTGAAGCTTCATCAGTTCCATGAACGTCGAGCATCTGCACTTTCTGCACTTCCCGTGCATGGCGGGCAATGTTCGCCTGCTTCGCCTACAGCGTGCGCGAACGCGCGTGTCAGAGTGTGCGCGCGGGCGCGCGCGTGGGTGCGTGGGTGCGGGGGCGCGTGCGTGCGTAGGTGCGTAGGTGCGTGGGTGCGTAGGTGCGTAGGTGCGTGGGTGCGTGCGTGCGTGCGTGCCTGCGTGCGTGTGGGCGGGCGCGCGCGCGTGTCCGTGTCTGTGTGTGTGTGTGCGTGTGCGTGCGTGCGTGCGTGCCTGCGTGCGTGTGGGCGGGCGCGCGCGCGTGTCTGTGTGTGTGTGGCGGGAGTATGTGCGCGCGCGCCCTTTGCGCGCTTGCCTGCGATTGCGGGCCAAGGGTATCACGTTTCTGGACGCACCGTGTTGTTGATAGAACTTAAAGGCAAAATGCGGACCTGCGAAGATGAGCTCACGAAGACGAACTCCCTCCGAAAGACGAGTTGCGAAGACGATGACCCGAAGCTGAACTTCCCCAAGCCTTACCTGAAAGATCCTTTGAGTCTAAAAATAGCCTCGCGAAAATTTAGACTACAAAGCTGCGCCGAGTCTAAATTTGTAGTCTAAATAGCGCGTCTAAACTGCGAGTCTAAATCACGCAAATGCATATAAACACCTTGTTGCACCACTTGTTTTTGCATAGAACAGCGCAGCAAGCGCGCCATTATTTGTGTTTCTCTCGTGTTTGTTTATATGCGCAGCGTGGCGGGAGGATGTGTGGCTGCGAAGCCCTGAAGTGTGAGAGCTTGAGAAAATTGTCAGAGATTTTGCGACGCACACCCATTGTATATAGGAGCCACGGCCCAAAGTTTAGAAAGCCCAGACACTGTTTTTGTCACAGGCCGCAAAGCAAGCAGAAAACCATAGCGGAAAAACTAGTTCCACACAGCGCATGCGCTTGTACATGTCCAAAGGAGGAGGTTTTGCAAGTTTCGCACGCAGCATGAACAATATTTATTTTCTGGCGGCTCCATTTTGGCTCTTGCAAAAACAAGGAACCTCCGATGGGGGATGCATGAAAAAGGACATACACACATGCACATGTGATACAACCGAGGTGGGTATGATGTGCAAAGCTGCATCGGCACTGCACAAGGAGCATTCCACTACGCCACTACGCAGCCTGCATTTGTTGCACACTGTGCAAGAGGTGTACTTGCGTTTGACAACTTGGTACCTGGAGTGCGCCATGGAGAGCCGCTTGTACACAGCTGATTGGCCGGGGAATGTGACTTGTATAAGCATGCGCCTTGAAACTGCGAACCCTCATGAACTGACTGTACACACACGTGCACGAACTTGCGCCGCTACCAAGGATGTGCTGGCGAGGGCGCAGCAGTACAATGCGCCAAAGCCGGTGGCAGTGCGAATTCTGCCATGCAGGAGCGCGTACCAGCCGCAGACAAGTGCCTTCCTCTACTACGACAGCGATGCGGATATGACGGAGGCGCTGAAGGCGTTTCGGGCGGCGGACCACCATGCAGAGCGGGCTCGGCCGCCAGCGGCAGCAACGGCAGCAACGGCGCCAGCACCAGCACCCCCCCCCTCCCCCACTACCATCCTTTCCCCCACAGCCACCGCAACTGCAGACACAACAACCACCACTGCCACCGCCACTGCAATCACCACACCCACCACTGCCACCACCACTGCAGCCACAGCCAGCACGGCAGCCACCACCCCCGGCACCTGCTCCACGGCCACCGGCCCAGACGAAAATCCAAGCGCCGGCGCTGGTGGTGTCACACGCTGTGAGCCCAATCACACCGCCGAAAACAACTGTGCCGCCCCGGCACCCCGCCGAAGCAGGTCAGCAGCCCGACAAGCCCGGCCACCCCTTTGTCGGCTGACCAGCCAACCAAGGCCGTCCCCAGGCCACCCCCTGAGAAGCGGAGGAAATTCGATGCCTTCGGAACCCCGCGTTCCTCGAAGGCTGGGCTTGGGAGTCGTGTGAATGTATAAGAGGTGTGCTTGGATTGTACACAAAGCGTTGCCCTTTTGCATGTACAATGTATACCACACTTCTTTGCTTGTACTCTGTGCTTCACATTGTGAGTGTACGATATGTGCGCACGTTTCCGCCGGCTGGTACACACTTTTGTGAGGCGCTCAGGACCCTCATGAACGTTGAGAACCCTGAGGAAGATGAGAATGCTGAGGATTCAGAGGCATAGCGTGACATGTACACAGCTGTGTACAATACAAGTGTACAATGTACAATTGCACGAGTGTACAACTGAAGACTCTTTGCAGTTGTATTTTCATTAGACTTGACTCCGTGCGGGCTTCTTCACTGGCCAGGCGTGCCCGTCAAGCGCGCCCACGCAGCCCGTCCAGGCGTCAGCCTGGGCTATCTGCGCCGCATGTCATGTGTGCGTTGCCGGTCCGTGGGTCAGCCAACCCGGCGACAAGGTTGGCTAAGGCGCTGCAATTTCAATGTTGTTCACCCTACTTGGATGCTTGTCAGGCCTAGCTGCGATGCCATCGCCGGACGAGGCCTTTGCGCGGCATGTGCACAGTGAGCGTTTGGTACACTACATGTCTTGTGCTTGTGCCAGGAGAGCGACGGCGAAGACTCCTTGCCCACGGAATCCAAGGACTTTTGTGCTTGCCCACGCTTGTATGCATTGCGTTGCACTGATTCGCGCAGGAGCTGAGTCCGACATCGCCCGCTGAGGAGCCGGACGTAGCGTGGGATTACTTCTAGGCGGCTCAGGGGTGAAAAGGCGTAATCACAAAGGCTGCTCCCTTAAAAATTACAAGGTCATTTGCTTTGTACACCCTGACACGCGCTTGTGCACTCTTGCATTTTTACGGTTCGCCGTCGTCTGCGCTTGTGTGCAAGTCAAGGGAGCCAATTGCAATGACTAACGCGTGAGTGACTCAGGGACCACCATGTAGTCATGTATATAGCGGCCTTGACTTGTATACCGTGCCCTGGCCTGAAAACTCTGCATTTAATGTATAAGAGCGCGGCCACCCAGCCAAGAGAGAATGTGAGCAACTCCTAGAGGAATGAAAAGAGAAACAATGCTTTCTATAAAGGCTGGTGTGGGACTGCTGCCACCGCTTCGGGCAGCGTGCTTGCTGTCGCCGCTCAGGGTGACCCAATTTGCAGTCTCGATCTGCTTGGAAAAAAAGGCGCGGATTGGGCAATTTGCGAGTTTGTCAGAGCCTCCGTGACTGAAAACAATGAAGTCCCAGCCAAACTGCATCCAAACTGCATCCAAACTGCATCCAAACTGCATCCAAACTGCATCCAAACTGCATCCAAACTACATCACCATGATGCACTTTGTACCGAAACTGCATTGGCGACACATGAAACTGCAACACGCCAATGCACTTTTGATACAGAACCTCACCGGAATGCAGTTTCAATGCAGTTTGCATCAACCCTGCATCACATTGATGAAGTTTGGATCAAAACTGCATCATCTTAATGCAGTTTGGATGTAGTTTGGATGTAGTTTGGATGCAGTTTCAAACAAAAGTGCATCATCATAATGCAGTTTGGATGTAGTTTGGATGTAGTTTGGATGTAGTTTGGATGCAGTTTGAGTGCAGTTTGAGCACTCGGGGCTCTAAAATTGTGAAACCAATCACTGCGGGCAGCAATTTTCTTGAAGGAGGAGCCTCTCTTTTTTCAGGAACAGCTCTTTTTTTGTAAGGGGCAGCACAGTTGTGTGACCAGAACTGCTCAATTTTTTGAAGAAACATCTAAAGATTTCAAGGTTTGAGCAATGCCGAAGGTGTACTTTGGAACAGCCGCTGCAAACAACTCTTGGTGGCAACAACTCTTGGTGGTCGCAAGTGTACATGCCCCTACCCAGTGCAAACTTGTATTGCACTTGCCTGGCCACGCTTGGAGTACATGACTTGTGTTGTACTTGCCTGGCCACGCTTGGAGCGCATGTACTTGCCTGGCCATGCTTGGAGTATACATGACCGCGTGGGACACAAGTGGTGGAAAGGCCGAGCAAGCTCAAAGTCCAAGCCCAAGCTTTTTCAAATTAATATTTCTGCATTGGCTTCTGAGCTCGCTCAGCCTCTCCTGGTTGTACTTGCTTCTCCTGGTTGTACGTTGCACTCTCGCAAATGTTGCCCGTCGCCTTTTGAGCCTTATACTTACGGTAGGTGCAGCGCCTGTGCACAGTGAACTATATAGGTCGTTTGGATGGCAACGCCTGTGGAAGACGACACACTGACAGAGATGCTTGAGGGTGAGATTACTGCGAGTCAGCCTGATCCACCAGAGCAACCGGCCGCAAAGAAGAGTCCGGTGTTGAAGCGACCTGCAGCTGCAGTGAAGTCGAAAGCTCGCAAGCAGGGCAGGGATGCCGCTGATGGCACTGATGCCAGAGATGATGCCAGCGTGGAGCTCACTAAGAAGCCAGCGCCGAAGGCCAAGCCCAAGGCCAAGGGAAAGTCCACAGAGAAGAAAAAGAAGGCTGATCCAGCGCAGCCGAAGCCCAAGCCAAAAAGGAAGAAGGAACTCCTCCAGGACTTGTTTGACTCGGGCAACCAGGTGGTGCGAGCTCGCGAAGAAGATGCAGGCGACGCAGAGGCTGAGGATGGCTTGGAGTCTGGCCGTGACCGGTCGAAAGCGCAGAAGTTCAAGAAGATGCTGGCCGAGGAGAGCTTGCCTGCTGCGGTGCTGGCGGAGTATCAGTCCTGTGGCTCCCGTGATGACAAGACCAAGCTGATCAACACTCTCTTTGTGAAAGAAGGTGGGGCGCTGAAGCTTCGGCCGGAGAAGTTGACCTTCAGCACGCAAAAGCGGCTGGAGACCACAGACTCGAAGGCGGAGAAGGAGAAGGGCATCGGCAAGAACTTGTTCATGTCCAAGTGGCAAATCAAGGATGGTGAAGCTTCAGGAGGGCGGCAAAGAGTACTACGCTGCGGCTCAGATTGAGCGTGAAAGAAAGATTTCTAAGCAGAGCAACGAACAGATTGAGGGGCAGGCCGTCGAGTTCGATGAGGACCAGTCCAAGGAGGTGAAGAAGCTCTGGTCGAAAATGACGCCGGAGTTTGCGGAGGGTAGACGCCAGCCGGATCCCGGAGTTGGTTCGGATATGGTCCCGCCGTCAGTGCTCTCTGGCCAAAATAGTGCTCTCTGGACAAACTTCATCCCCATTTGGCCTGGTGCTGGCAAGGTGAGGACCTCATGGGCCGCATTTCCACCTTGATTAGCAGCTGTGTGAGCGGCCGGACGGACGTATCTGCCACCTTGAAGGCGGCAGAAAAGTACGGGCTGGCTTGCCACTATATGTGGTCTGCTGCTGACGGGCCGCGTCGCCTTGAAGGCCGCTAAAAGGTACAGGATGGCCAGTCTGCCTTTTTTTGTAAAACCTGCTGCAGCTGCAAAATTGAAGGCTTTCTGCTCGTGTTGCATTTGTCCTCTGCGCCTTCACAGTTTTGGGCTGCCAGTTGCACCTGCCCACACTCACAGTTGTATACCGTGGAAAGCCTTGTATGTTGCCGCTTGTGCACGTCGCAGCACTTCTGCTGCGGAGTCGCTATATAAGCTCCCCCACCGCATGTGCACTGTGTGAGCTATACTTTTCCATTTTTGTACTGCGCGGAGCTGTACACAGAATTGTATGCGTTGCGCAGTGGCACAGCCACCGCCGCTTGTACGACCGGCCACTCATGTATATAAAAAGAAATGCGCCGGACGCTTGTACTGTGCGGAGCCGGCGTTTATAGGGTTGCATCACGTGCCAGTTTTGAACTGTGGGCGGCCCACGTGTGAGACACCTGTTTGCTTCCCACTTGCATTGCGCGCAGATCATATAGCAAATGTGGACTTGTATTGTGGGCATGCCCAGCATTTCCAACGCTTGTGCTTCCGGCCGCCCGTGGGTTTTGCGAAGCTTCCCTCTTGTACTTACCGCCCAAGCCAACACAATTTGCACCACAATATACCCTTGCCTGTGGTTTTTGCACAGCTCCATCTTGGGCCGCGGCGCAATTGTCCTCTGAGTAGGGTGCTGAGTTGCTGTTGGTGGACAAACACTAGGGCTCACGTTCATACCATTTTTGCGCGCGCTTGTGCGGATTCCCTTGCAGTAGCGAATAGTTGGCAGTGTTGGTTCCAAGCAAAAATCTATGGACAATTGACATAAAATTGAGACTAAATTGAAGCTAACTTGAGGCTAAATAATGTTTCAACATAAATTTAGCCTCGCCTTATTTAGACTCATTTTGAGTCTAAATTCTTGTAGGAGTCTAAATCGCATCCGAGGCTATTTTTAGACTCAAAGGATCTTTCAGGTAAGACAAGCAGCGAAGACAAACCCCCACAGCTGCAGCCCCCCTCCCGAAAACGAGATGCGCCCCCGGGAAATGTGCACCCTGCGCCATATCCGAATAATCTTCCTCGCCAATCATGTAGGGGCTGCCAAGTGATAGGGGCTGCCAAACATTATTCCGTCAGGGGCTGCCCCTCCCCTGCAAACCTCCGCTGCTGCGCTGCATCATCTTCCCGCATTCTACACACACCCTGCTCCAAAGCATCTTCTTGGCTTTCTTTGGACACCATGCGGGGGCTGCAAAAAAACCTTCTTTGAACATCACGGCGGGGCCCAACCCTAGCCCTTGTTTTGAGATTTCTATACACACCCTGCGCCAAACATCTTCTTGGAACATTAACCCTGGATTTGTCTACAGAGATGGGTTGCACTGGTAGATGCACCTCAGCGAAACGTGCGCCTTGCACCGTGTCATCTTCTTTGAACGTGATGTAAGGGCAGCCGAATAATCACCTTTGAGCATCATTGCAGGGGCTGCCACCCTGCGCCGAATCATCTTCTTGGATCCTCATGGGTGGGCCCTCCCGCTTGTTTTTAGATTTCTTTACACGCCCTGTATCATATGAAGTTATCGACGTTCGTTTTGAGGCCAGCTCCAAACATGTATTTTGTATATGTGTGCGTTCGCTTTGCGGAACCTCGCGCTAAACCACCACAAGCGCTTGCTGTCACCTTGCTCGTTCGGAATTCGTGTTCGTTCGGAATCGCTGTCACCCCCCTCTAGCGATTGAGCTGCGCATGAAGCCGAGCCTTCAGAACTCAAGCTCGTACTTAGGTAGGCCTGCCTTGATCTGTCCATGCCCGGGGACTCCTGGACGCTCCGCAAGGGCAGAACCTTAGTGAAAGCAGGGCAGCTGTTAATTCCCACGAGGCCCACCGAAGCCAGGAACCAACGTTATTTCAAGAAGGCGCCCTGGCGTTAAATCTGATTCGGGATTGCTCTCACGTTCACTATCCAGGAGCATTGCGCGCGTGGCGCGCTCGTGCTTGAATGACGACAGCACAATGATTCCAGCGGCGCGCCAGTTGATGCCCCCTGTCGATGAGACATATGGCTTCTACTGCGCTAGGAGCGCAACCCCGCTCTCGAACTCCCCCAACTGCGGCTCCTGCGCCCGGGCAACGCGCGGCGCAATATTCCTAACACTCCCCCAAGGTGCACCCAGCGAACCTCCTCGTCAATGACGGAGGTCCAAGGCTGCTCCTGCGCCCAATGTTGCAGCAGCAGTCTATGCCACTAGTTGCCTCTGCTAACCCATCGAGGTTTTCCTTGCAATCAACATCAACGCTGGAATGCCCACACGCCCCTGAAAACACGAGGAAGATTCGAAGCTGGGAGTTCGCCCGCCGCGCCCCCCGACAATCTTTGCAATCGCATCAGCTTGTGCGCCTGCACAAGCTCTGCTCTCCATGATGCAAAACAACGATTCAAGGGCAAGTAGTTTAAAACATGCTGCCACACAATCACCGGCGGGCTCTGATTGAAACTGGCCAGAACACTCGTGCGTCGCAACGGACACGTCAGGGGAGTCACGGCAGGGCTTTTGCACCTGACGCTGAGTCGCCGCATTCCGGAAACATGTGACGCCGCGTTCCGTGTTGCCACATTCCCGCGTTTTCCTGACAGAGACCGTGGGCACCACGTCCCCGACTGACGCCTCCGCACCCTGGCGCTGCATTCCTGACCACACCAGCTGGGACAAGCACACTCGAACTCAACCCGATTGGCGCGGAACATGGTTGCCTTGTGACACAGCCAGAGTCGTCGCCCAACCTAGGATGGGCGACAACATGTCCAACATCTTGAATCTCTGCCACACACTGGATTCAACCCAGATGCCAAGACCCCCCTCCCCACCAAGGGCGGCTTCGCAAGCTTCTGCAGACACTGGGCCAACCCACCTCCCTGGCAGTGCTTCTCCACCCTTCGGACGACGCAGCTCGTGCGCGTGAATGCGACGCAAACGAGGGGGAAAAGCCGTGAGATGATGTTTAGACGCTCCAACGGTGCACCAAGGACAACGTGTTCAAACAGACCGCGTCAGACGTTGCTGTTGGCATCATCTGTGTGACGGCGCGCGCGGGCCGCGGCGCTGTTTTCTTCCGTCGCCACGTGAATTTGGCCTGACGACCTAAGCCGAAATGATGACGGGGCATGGTCTTGCACATGTGCCCGCGCGCGAACCCTGTTGCTGCTTTCTCGCATTCTTGAAGTAACTTGGCTTCGGGGAATTCGTCTTCGCAATCCCCCTTCTGGAAATTCGTCTTCGGGAAATTTGCCTTCGCAATTCGTCTTCAGGAGGAATTCGGCTTCCGTGGAATTCGTCTTCGTCTGCGGGTGGAGTACTACAGCCCAAGCGGCCGTAATGTGAAAAGTCAAGCTGCACGCGCGCCGAGCCCATGCTGAAATTTGCTGTTGGTCGAAGGGACCCAGTTCTGGCGTTTGCGTTTGCAAGCGAACCCGCACGCCCCTGAAAAACAACAAGAGACATGGAGGGGTTTTGAGTTGGAAACTAAGGTGCTTGCGTGAAAGCGGCCTCCTTGAGCTCGGCCAGGAAGGCCCTTGTGCGGCAGGAGCCGCCTGCCATGGCAGGCGCTGGTTGGAGGCCTTCCCCGCTCCTGCGTGAGTTGGGGCTTTCTGGGGCCTCACCTGTCTCTGAGTCAGAAGCCGCTTGAGACCCGCTGGAAGAACTTTGCGAGGGTTGCCGACCTGAGATATGGCAGAAGGTGTTTGGTTGATGCTGACCGGGTTGGCGTCGCAGGCTTGAAACTGTCAACTCCGCATCACCCTCAGCGCCACGCACCCAAACCCTTCACTGTCCAGCGGGTGTTTTCTTAGATTTGCGTAGCAGAAGTTTGGGAGTTTGCTGCAAGTGTGTCATTTCTGTCATCTTCCCATCACTCAGAATGCGCTGAAAAAGAGACAAAACTTTCCAACAGGCTAGGATTTAGTGTCACACAGAGAGAAGGTTGCAGGACGGCTTCGCTAGAAGAAAACAATGGCGCTTGCGCGAGTAATTCTACTCCGAATTCTTTGCAGCCAACGGCCGCGCCCATTGCGCCAGGCTAGGTTTTCTTGCTGCCTTGGCTGCTCCCCCGGACCATTGTCAACACACACGCAGCAGGGTACAAAACAGTCAGAGCTTCTGCCATCTGAAGAGGCTACGTTTAACATTCCGGTTTTTAATAGGCTAGAGCGGCATCAAAACAGGTGGGTACTAAGTAGCTTCCCCCAAGCCCACTTTAAAAAAAACTTTTGTCCATTTAATAACCTATTTTGTTTCAGCGTGACGGAGCGGATTTAAGTTGGCCAGTCAGTCAGCACACCATCAGCGAGCGCCGCGCGCGGCATGATTCATTTTTCCCTCACTCTGTGGAGCACCATGCGTCGGCGCCAATCAGCCAGGACCGCCGAAATTCCTGCCAGCCGCCTTCCGTCCTCCTCTTCGCCTCTTTTTTGAGCTCAACCTGGTTGGCCCGGCTGAGCCTGCGCAGGCCCGCGCCCGCCTCACATTGAGGTTCGGCTTCTCAGCCTCGTCGCTTTTAATTCTCGGCCGGGCCCTCCTTCGGCGTCGGCCTCAGCTTCCCCTTGTCCCTTGACTTCGCCCCACCTCGGCGTCGCGCCACCCAGCCTGCGCCATGTCCGTCTTGAGTGCGCCTCATTGTTGCGAAGGGAGGCCCTAGCAAACCTGGACTCCGAGAAGCAAAATTGGCGGAGTGGGGCCCCGCGCCAGGACGAGGTTTTTGCAGTAGCTTGGCAGCCGCAACCACGCGGTCAGCGCGCGGCCGGCAGGATGAGGGAGCAGGCTTGGTAAAGACACTTGCCTGCCAGTAGCAACTCACGCGGAGGAAGTCTTGGCAACAAACGAGAAGCGCGTTTTCGTCAATTGACTTTTCGAAAACGCATGCGCTCGTGACAAGTGGCGCGCGCTTGGTTTGCAAGCGCCGCGTCTGTGAAGACACAGACGCGAGAAAGCTGCGCCCACAATCGCTTTGCCCGATACATTGTGCAACTTTGATGCAAGACGCGGTGTTTAGACCAAGCTCTAATGAATACTTGTTCGATGCCAATTCTCTTGCTCGGCAGCGGGCCGAAAAAACTGGCTGGTGAGATGGCAGGATGCAACGGGTAGCTGGTGATAAGTCTGCCTGGTCTGAATTCACGGCGAGCTGCGCTCATAAAGGAGGCAACTGCCGCCTGCAAACATCAAAACTTGTATAACGTGCAACTTCTACTCGTACATTTGATCTATCAATTCTTCTCGCGCAAGAGAAACGGGCGCGTTCAACATTTGCCGCGCAAGCAAAAACATAATACGAAGCGAACTGTTTTCACTGCCTTCACTGCTTCCAACCGAAAATTAACCTTTTACCTGTGTTGAATTTTGCGCATCTTGCCATCCCAGTCCCAGTTTGCAATTCATGCAACTGGCTCTTAGAAGGAGGACACTCCTCCAGGGCGCGACAAGCTTGTCACGGCCCGTTAGCCAAGAGTGCCCGCGGCCCCTGCAGGCATGATGGCTGGGACCGCGTGCGCTTCAACGAGCGCTTCCGCCGCCCGCCTCTGCCTGCCGAAGCAGCCCGCCGCTGCAGGCGCCGCAGCGCCGCCCAATCAGCGCCCCTCCCGACACACCGTCGCTGATTTCCTTCGCGACCAGAGACAGCCCAGTTCCGCCAGATGACGTTTGGCATCGCCGTGGCCATTGAAAGTCAAGATCCGAAATTCGCTGCAGCGCAATCGCAGCGCGAGCGGCAGCGCGAGCGTCAGCGACGCAGCGGCGGCGGCCCGGCAAAGCGGGCGCGGCCACCTAGATGCTCCAACAGCGCGTGCGTCACATTTCCAGGGAACCGCACCAGACGTCGCTGGTGGCAACGGGCGCCGGAAAATCCCATCACTTTTCTCCTTCCCGCACGTTCCTCCAAAAATATCAAAATTTCTCTCGCCAAAAGAATGTCTTTTTCTGGTGTTTCTAGTGTTGTGCTGCGTGCTGCAAAGGCTGCTCACCACCTGCAGGCGCGGCTGAGCTGAGCCTGGCCTGGGATATATCTGTTTGACTGACCTGAGACAGCGAGGAGCTGTGCAAGGGTGATCTGGGAAAAGTCTGGCGTGGTATTAGTTGCTTGCGTTTGTTCTCATAAGTTCTGTCGCTGTCGCGCTCCTCATTTCAACAGGAGGCGCCGTTTGTGGAAACTAGCCTATTTTGTAGTGTCTCGTCGTCGCCGTCGTCGTCGCCGGCCGCCGTAGGGGATGTCGGAAGTAGTCCTGTAACATGGGCGAGGACTCTCCTAAGTAGATTGTAGAAAGCCTCGCCTGCTGAGTCGACGAGGAACACAGCTAAAATGGTAAACGGCATGGCCTGCACTGCCAAGCCGCTTGTCAGCCCCGATGAAGCCGAAGCACCGAAGCAGCTCGCACTCGAAGAAGCTGCTCAGCTGTTGGGGACAAGGTGGCCACGGCGGCAACGATGGGCCTCCTGGGCAACGCGCCACCTTTTGCCGAAGAAGGCGCGACTTGTAGCGCAAGCGCAACTTCTTTTGGCAAGACCTGCGGCTGGCGAACCTGGGCCCCAATCAACGTCGGCCAAGTGTCGCAGCCTCAAAATCTGCGCGGGGAGGCTGGGAAGGGCGTGCTAGCGGGGTAACGTGTCGCCCGCGGAATTCGTGGATGCCAGCGTACGCCTGGCATGACTTTGGCCGACCGCGCCAAGCACCGCTGACTACATCATGCGGGCGCGTGGGCGGACTGGTCGATGGCGCGAGCGTGGGCTTCTTGAACCTCGGCAGCTTTGCCGTCAGCAAGCGGAACAAGTGTCTTGGCCCTGGCAAGGTCCAATGAAACAAATTTCCGGTCGAGAATCAATTCTCGTGAGATGTCACAGCCCCCCCTAGCTGACTGGGTCTCGTGGGCCATTTTTTGAATTAAATTCAGCGGAAGAAGGCCAAATGGTTGCTCTAATTTTCTCATCACCGCCATGTTGATCCTAGTTTCAGAAAACACTCAAACTCAGCCACGACATGCGCAGCACCCGCTACAGCTGACGCGCAATAAGTCACTTCAATGTAATCAAGTTCTCACAAACAAAAACAACATGAGGAAAGTGTCTAGCCGAACCTTTTCCAAGGTCGTTTGGCAGCCAGGTTGTAATGGACGCAATGGAAACAATCTGCTGCCTTATTGTGGCCCCGTGTTTGCCTTCTGTTGGCCTTGTCCAAGAAATCTTCAAATACGAATGAGGGCTGCCCATTTTCCTGCCCTTTTTTCGGACTTATTTCACAAATCTTCAAATGCTGTTGGGGGGCTGCAAATCTGGGGGGGGGGGGCATTTTTTCCTTGTGTTGGCTTGATTGCAAACCTCGAAATCAGGCCCTCTTCTGGTTGACCTATGTTGAGTTTAGGGAGGGTCTGGCCATTTCTTTGACACAGTTTGTACTTATTGCTGGGGAAAAGGGAGCGTCAATCAATGGTGAGTAGTGTGCCTGCCACCAACCAGACCATTGGCCCTAGTCCAACTAACCTGAACGGGGGTAGTTGGCTGGGGGGCAATTTGCAACCTCATGAAGTTTCAGCGTTGAAGCCCTGAAATCGCGTTTACTTTGAGCGTCTGGCATCGAGCTATTTTACAGCTGCGCTACTGTTTTTACGCAATAGGCAGCTCTTGCAGAGCTACGCAATAGGCAACTCTTGCAGAGCTACAGTCCAGGTTCTGGAGCTCAAGAAGAAAAAAAGCGTTGCCCTGCACAAGCCTAAGCCGCAGCTCAAGAAGCCCGCCTCATCCTTTGCAAAGAAGGCTAACTTGACGAAGCCACACTCCCGCTAATTTCAAGACCCTTGTCTGCCGTGATACGCCCGAATCAATCAGAGTCACTTGGCGCTCGCTGCGTTTGGCTTTGGTTGAAGAAAGATGTTCTGAGAGCTATGGTTATTGTCGTAGCTGAACGAGGAAGAAAAATATCCTCCGCGAGGCTACGTTAGAGCAGGCACATTGTTGCCAAACAATGCTTAAAGTCATCTTAAAAAATCGAAAACTTCCGCTAAGCAATGGACAGCTTTTGGTTTTACACGTGTTACCGAGCGCGTCGGCAGCATGGAGTAGCCGAGAGTAGCTAGCCGGTCCGATCATCCCTTCCCTCTTCGCTCCAGCTGCGGTGTGGGAAGGGAGAAACCGTGTGAGAAACGAAGGGCAACCCCAGCCTGGCGCGCGAATGAACGGAATGGGAAACGATTGGCTGACCTGCTAAGAACAGTAATGGGACAGTGAAAGCGACTCACTCGCCGCGCGGGGCCCCGACGTCTGCGCCCTTCCAAGCCCTGCGCGGATGAGACACTCCAAGCCCGTGCGGGACTGGAGGCAGCGTCAAAGCTGAAAGCTTCGTGATCCTTCTGACGATTTGTCAAAGCAACATGTTGCAAAGAAAGGCGCTAGTGCTACTTCAACTTCAATTGCAAGACGATTGGTTGATCTGGCCACTTACACACACACATCACGCCGTTGGGCTTACACGGGGCTAGAACTTCAGCTGAGTTCGGAAGAACTGGGTGGCAAATAAGGCAATGCCCCCGCGTTGGTTTGTTCCGTTGTGTTTCCCACATAAAGGGACTTGCGCCATCTGCTGTCACCTTAACCAACAATTTCGAAATGACGTTTAGCCATCCTGGCACACCGCCGCTGCAAGGGTTGCTTTTGCACCAACCCTACCTCCAAAAGTGAAAACATGGATAAACGCAACGAAGAGCTGCAAGCAACGGTTCCGACAACCTTCGCGGGATATATCCAGCTTATCAACGCTGCAGACTGTTTGCGCTTAGACAATGCCTGTGAGCAGGTGAATCAGCTACACCCAAACGCAAAAGTCACTGCAATCCTGGAACCATGGGCGAACCTGCATGGAACGCCGCGCGTTCAGGAAGTCAAACAAGTCGCGCGAACTTGGAAACCCCAATGGCGGGCGCGGTCAGGGATGGCGACACCAACACGTAAAGTAAACAAATGCAGGAAGGTGACAAGTTGGGGAGAATAAAGGCGAACGAGAAAGTGTACGAGAAGGTGCGTGGGATGGTGAACAGAAAGTGGACCACCGCGGCGTGTCAAAGAGCTAAACGACAGATATCGACAACGAGATGTGGGACACAGAGCCGAGCTGCAAGGGCCGCGCGAGCAGAGAGTAGGAAGCAAAGACGCGCGCGCAGAGCTGCGCGCTAAGAGTGGGGGGTGTGGTAACCCAGGTGGCTGCGGGAGCGAGCCAACATCTTAACCAAACCTTGTGTCCGAATTATCGAGCCCTTTGGGAGACGCACATCAGGCGTTGCCCAAACAACAACATGTGAAACACAACCAACACGCGCATCGCCCCGGCTTCCCGCTTCCCGGAAACCGAAACCCAATGGAACTCACGTTGCAACACAAATGCATGCGTGTGCGCTTACTGCAATGTCGGAATTGGTTGGTCTCGGTTTGACTTGTTTTCTGAAGGGCAAGGCGAAACTCAATGGGCCCATCTTGTTGCGCGAGAAGACCTGTGTTGGTTCCGAGCACCGCCTGCCGTTGAACTTGTTGCGATTGCTGCGGTCGCGTTGTTCGTGTTGCAGGTGTTGGTGGTGTTGTTGGCTGTTTGTTGGCTTGCGGTGCTGTTTCATCTACTGAATGTGCCTTTTGTTTAACTTGTTGTTAGCCTGCGCTACTGTAGTAGTAGTTTTAAGTGCAGCTGAAGAAGTAGTAGTTGTCGTTGCTGGTGTGGCGTTGTGGTGGTGGTGGTGGTTGTAGTTGTAGTTGTAGTTCTGGTTGTTGCTGCTGGCTCGTTGTTCGTTGTTTGTTGGGCGGTGCTTGTCGCGTTTGGCCTGTTGTTTGTCGGTTGTCGTTGTCGGTTGTCGTTGTCGTCGCTGTCGTCCTTGTTGTTGCGGTTGCGGTTGCGGTTGTGGTTGTGGCCGCCGTCTTCGGTTTCATTTCTGGCTCTGCTCAGAAGCGGCGACCGCGCTCCGTGCGGATCAAGGCAGGGAACATGGCTAGCGATCGTGCGGCAGAACTCACGGAGCCAGAATTTGCCAGTGAAACGCGCCTCAGGAAGGCTAGAAGAAACAGTTCGAGGTGTGTGTGGGCTCGGGCCCATGGCGAAGAGTTTACAGTTTGCCGAGTAGCGCGTAAGCCGTTCGCAAAATCTCATGTTGTCAACGCCAGTAGCTTGCACGAACAACACGCTTTGTCTCGCAACCCTCCAGGCGCGTAGCAGCGAAAGCTTGTCTTTTGCTCTCTTTTTGCCACAGGCCCCTCGGTATGCCGTTCAGGCGCCTGCCATTGGGTTCGTAAGGATGGCGCTTTTCTCGCTGATGCAGCAGCCGACGCACCAGCCGACGCACCAGCCTTGTTCTGCTCTCTTTCCTGTCGGCTTTGCTGTTGCTGTCGTCGCTGCTGCTACTGTTGCTGTTGTTGCTACGGTTGCTGCGCCTGCTGCTGTTGCTGTTGCTGTTGTTGCTACGGTTGCAGTTGTCGCTGTTGTTGCTGCTGTCTCAAAAGCCTGCAACACTCTGGGCACGCCCGCGCGCCCGCCTAGCACTGCGCGCGCGCTTGCCAGCTGCACAGCTCGCCGTGCCCAAGCGAGCCCGCTCAACACGCGCGCACGCCTTCACAGGCCTGCGCACACGCCTGTCAAATGGAAGCACACCCGCGCAAGCGCGTCCGCTCAGCACTGCCCGCGCACTGCCACAGCGCAAGCGCGCCACGCGTGTTCGCCCAGCAACGGTAAGCGCACCCACTCAAGCGCAGCGGCTCAAGACTCAGCATCGCGGTCTGCCACGGCAAAGTGACGGCCGCTCGCCTGGAAGGCTCTGAAGCGGTCATGGACAAGATCTCCGACCCGAAGAGCTTTTGGACGGTGGAAGCGCGCCACATCCAAAAGGCTCCAAGCCCCAAGTTACTTTGACCTTTTGAGCTAAGATGTCGTTGGCCACTTGCGCCCGTTGGCCCCCGTAAAGCCGTGAAAGCTCGGCCGAACGGCCGTGATAACTCGCGCGGGAAACTGAAAGGCCGTTTCTACTGACCTTTTCTTAAGAGAGCCGCTGCGGAGTCAACGGGCTTGGGTGAAAATCAATCAGCTGGCCCAGGCTTCGCCAACGAAATTACGCGTGATTGAAGCAACTTCTGTTCACGTCGTGTTCTGATCTGCTTTAAATTATGTAGCTGTTCGAGTGTGAGTTCAAAGTAAATGAGGAACACGGTAAGAGGCAAGCAGGTGACTTGGCTTTGAACATTTTGGCTGATAACGCTGACTGATGCAACTGCCGTGTGCGTTACAGTAGCAAGTGCCAATTGCCGAGCAAGGATTTTGTGATCTATAACCCGGCTTATTAAACGAAGGGAATTTGTGTTGTTACCCTCCTTTGGGGGGCTTTGCTACCCTCTACCCTCTCTTGCGGTAAATTGTTACCCTCTCATCCACGGGGTTTTTGTTTTTTTGAGGGAATGCGCAACCATCGTGTCCGGAGGATTTTTGTTTGTCGCCGTCTTTCGGGGTATTTGGTTGCCCCTTTGGGCGGGGGTGTGTTGTCTCTTTCCGGTTTGTTGCCCTCTTTCGGGTTGCCCTTTTTCTGGGGGAAGGCTGCTATCCTGTACTCCGGGTGGACTCTGTTAAGCTCAGGCGGATGTTGTTACCTTCTTTTTAGGGGGAATGTTGTTACCCTTTGTCAGGGAGTTACCCTTTCTTGCCCTTTTGCGAGAAGAATTTGTTACCCTCTTACGCGTGGGATTTTGCATTTTGTCGCAGAGTGTTTTTGTTATCCTCTTTCGAAGGGGTGTTGTTACCTGCTTATCCGTGGGGATTTGGATACCTTTTTTCCCCCCTCTTATTTGGGGGGGGGGGATCTTGTTACCCTCTTGGGGGGGGGGGGTATTTTGTTGCCACTTTTGAAGAGCGTTTTTCCCTCTTGTTCTCTGCGAAGACATGTTGGCTGACGGTCTGTGGAGAAAATACGGCTCTCAGATTTCTTTGCAAAGGAAATGCGAACGATGGCTCTTGAAGTTCTCTGCGGAGAGCCTGAAACTCTTGAAATTTGCTTCGGCGGGTTCCTTTGACGAAACGTCTAGCGCTGAGCTTCCAAATTTCGCTTCGCCACCAAAACTTGTTTCCAAGAAAACGCTTAAGAAAACCCAAGCCAGAAATGCAGCCTTTGCAGCTGAGATATTGGGCTTTGACGGAGCCTCGTGGCAAGTTCACGCCGGGACGTCCCGACCTTGCAGCTGGCAAAAGTTTTTGGGGGCAGGCTGTTTTTTTCTAACCGGGCGACCGAGGGCGTTGAGCTTTTTCAAGCTTTTCGCGCGAGGGAAGGTGCGCCCTAAATCCGGAGTCCCGGATTGAAATAAGGATTTTTGGGGAACCGCAGTTCAAGCCGCTGTACCAATTGCGACATTCGCTGCGAAAAGCTTGTCGCAAACTGGTCACTGGTATAGTTTAACATTGCTTTATGTTGAACATGTTCGATGGAAGTAGCTGCCCTTTAGTTTCGTGCGTTCTGGTCTAATTTCAGTCGTTCAGCAATCCCCAGGCTACGCAAAAAGAGCAACATGGTAAAGGTGGCCTGGCTAGCAGCGCTGACTGATGCGTGCACTTGCAGCGCTAGAGCTCTTGAGCAGGCTCGCAGAGCGCGATGCTGAGCTGGACACGTGACACTGACGAGGCCACCATACGTCACGAAATGTCTTGTGCGCGGTCTGGGCTCGCCCCAGCTTCACCGAGGCGGCAAAGATGCCACGCCGGCGCAGCTCTGCTCTTCTCGCCTCGCTGGGACGCGCAGCGGCCTGCAGGCGTGCGCCGGCGCCCGCTTCATCGCGCTGTCCGAGACGCCCAACGAGGCCGTCTCCATGCCACTGAGCAGGCGGCGGTGAGGGGGCAGCGCTCTCGCTGTACCAGGGCCCTTACAGTTTCCACCCCGTAACTGGTCACCTCCAACTTCTTGCCCATCTTGGTGACAGAGGGGCACGCTCGCGCGTGAGAATCTTCAACACGCGTGGATCTTCACGAAGAACCCGGTCCTTCCCGCGCACAGGCAGGCAGACGAGGAGCTGCACGCCGCCGTTGGCCGCGAGGAGGCAGCGACCTGGACAACTGTTTAACATTTTTCCACGGGGTCATTCTGCTCAGGACCATGAAAACCGCTTTTTACGGCCATTGCCTTTTCGTGGCCACTGCTTGCGCTTCACGTTTCTTCACGGTTCCGGCCCGTTGCATTTTTCACGGCCATTTCACGCTGTGTCACTGCCATTCATGGCGCCCCTGCCGTTTTAGCGACCCGAGGAAAATAGCCAAATGGTTCTCCAGGGAGCACGGCTGCCGGTGTGATGTGTTCAGCGATGTCGGCGCGCACGGGCGCCCCGAAGCGAGCCAGGTGCCAGCGCGGCTCACGTTGCATGGTTTCGTGACTGGCTTCTACCGCCGCCTCGGCCCTGATGGGGAGAGTTTATTCATGAAGATCGTCACTTGAGGTCGCACTGCTTGCGCGCCTGCGAAAGGGTGAGCGGCCGTTCAAGATCCTTTAATGCGTCGGCTCAGCACTGCGCTCGCGCCTGCCAAGCGAAAGAAGCACGCTCGCTCGAGCGCACTTGTTCGGAACGCCTGCCAAGCGGTAAGCGCGCTCGCTTGCGCCGGCCCGCTGCTCGTGCCTGCGAAATTGCCAGCGCGCCGCTCTGCGCACACGTCCGCCACATCGTCAGCGCACCTGCTCAAGTTCGGCCTCTCAGCGCTGCGCGCCCGCCTGCCGAACGGCAAGAGAACACGCTCACGCGCGCACGCTCGCGCGGCTGCTAAAATAGTGGAATCACTCGCTCAAGCACGCCCGCTTGCCTGCTGCAGGCACAACTTTCTCAGCCCGGAAGCCCGGAGCCTTTGTCTCTGGAAAACTTGGCTTCGGAAGTGAAAAAGGGCTTGGGCCCGTGAACAAAAACGTTAGTTCGAGCGCGCGACCAGAGCGGCGCGTCGGTTGCGGTTGTGGGTTGTTGCTGTTGCTGTTGCTGTTGCTGTTGTTGCTGTTGTTGCTGTTGTTGCTGTTGTTGCTGTTGTTGTTGCTGTTGCTGTTGCTGTTGCTGTTGCTGTTCCTGTTGCTGTTGCTGTTGCTGTTGTTGTTGCTGTTGCTGTTGCTGTTGCTGTTGCTGTTGCCGTTGTTGTTGTTGTTGTTGTTGTTGTTGTTCATGCTCGCAGACGGAAACATCCCACGCCCAAGCGCATCCGCCATGCAGCGCATACATGCTCGCAGATGGTAAGAACCCACGCCCAAGCGCATCCGCCATGCAGTACATACATGCTCGCAGATGGTAAGAAAGCAAGTGCATCCGCCACGCAGCGCACACATGCTCGAAGATGGTAAGAACCCACGGCCAAGCGCATCCGCCACGCAGCGCACACACGCTCGCAGCTTGTAAGAACCCACGCTCAAGCTGCCCGCCTCCTGCGCTGATGCCCTCCAATCCTGCTCGGCCCCTCCCTGTGGCTTCTAGGCTCGTATCTTTTGTTGTCTGCTGCTGCCAGCAAAACCTGCTTGCTTGATCGGCAAGACTAAGCACGTGTGCCAACAAAACCTGCCTGCATTTTCATAGACGTGCGCTGCATGGCAAATGCACTTCGGTGTGTGTTCTTACCATCTGCGAGCATGCGTGCAATGCGTGGCAGATGCAGTTGAGCGTGGGTTCTTACCATCTGCGAGCATGTGTGCGCTGCGTGGCGGATGCACTTGGGCGAGGGTTCTTACCATCTGCGAGAACGTGTGCGCTGCATAGCGTTTGCACCTGGGCGTTGCGAGAATGTGCGCTGCATGGCGGATGCGCTTGAGCGTGGGTTCTTACCATCTGCGAGCATGGCGGATGCACTTGGGCGTGGGTTCTTACCATCTGCGAGCATGTGTGCACTGCATGACGGATGCACTTGAACGTGGGTTCTTACCGTTCGTACCATCCGCAAGCATGTGTGCACTGCGTGGCGGATGCACTTGGGCGTGGGTTCTTACCGTCTGCGAGCATGTGTGAACTGCGTGGCTGTCAATTGCCAGACGTACAGTTTGGAAAATGGTCAGGGTATCCTGTCATTCTTGCTGCG